>CM064580.1:39570824-39689474 GCA_032716605.1 Paralithodes platypus
ATTTCAAAGAACAAGAAGGTGAAGACAAGGACACGGTATAAATTATTCTAACTTCAGGCAGAATGAAAGGTAAGAAATCGTCATGCTGCTGAAGGGGTTAATAATACGAGAGAGAGAGAGAGAGAGAGAGAGAGAGAGAGAGAGAGAGAGAGAGAGAGAGAGAGAGAGAGAGAGAGAGAGAGAGAGAGAGAGACACGAGCCTAGATCATTATAATCCTGTCTACTACAATTAGGTGAACACACACTCACACTATATCATATATATATATACACATATGATATAGTGTGAGTGTATGTGCTCACCTATTCTGTATCGAACACAGACGGCAAACTAGAGACCAATACAGTATATCCTAATTATATCCGAATATGGTTTCAAAGGTTCAAAGATTCGAACCAGTGTATATTTATCATGGCTTGTGAGTGTTCAGTACAGACGGCGATAGGGCAATCAATAACTGATAAAGAATGGACAGAAGACGGAATATCATAAAAACATGTAAATAAAGAGCCAGAAAAGCTAAAGCACAAAATATTCAAAAGCCCGGGGAAAGATATATGAGCAGAGTGATAAGAAACATAAATAACAACTAGATAACCCTTCCAGTACCGGTGGCGCCCTTTTAACCTTACGCTAGCCACTATTAGACGATTTTATTCAGTTTAAAAAGGGCCTACAGCAATGTACAGGCTTTCAACTATCTCGCAGTACCATTGTGGCTTCCTTTTAACATTAATCTAGCCACTATTAGACGATTGTATTCAGTTCAAAAAGAGCCTACAGCAATGAACATGCTGCGAACGATCTCGCTGTACCCTTTTTACAACCACAGATCTTTCGTAAACTGCACAAAATCGTCTAAATATAGCTACAATAAAAAACAAAAAAACGTCGCCGGTAGAGGAAGGGTTAAAGGTGAGGACGTACTAAATAACAGATAAAGAAGAGTGGCTGAAGACAGGTTAGTAAAACACAGATTAAGAGGTAGGACAGAGACAAGGTACAGGTGGTGAAACAGACAAGGAGAGACCCACGAGATAGAGGATCAAGACAGGCACCACAATGACCGGTGGTGGGGGTGGCGGGGGTGGGGTGTTGTGTAATGGCTGCGTCCTGTTGGAGAGATTGAAGGAGGACATTAAGGCAGGGTTGCCCTGTAAACGAGTGTTCTCCTCCAAAATGCCAAAAAGAGTGTGACAGAAGCCCCAAAAAAATAATTCAAGGGACGTTGGGATCAAAATACCATCTACTTATTCACACACACTCTAACCCGCCCACCCCCCCCACCTCCCCACACCCCCCCCCCCCCCCCCCCCCCCCTCACTCACTCTCACTCTCTCTCGCTCTTTCTCTCTCTCTCTCTCTCTCTCTCTTGCTCTTTCTCTTTCTCTTTCTCTCTCTCTCTCTCTCTGAAGTGCCGTGGTTTTCATATGTAAATACTGACCCCTTTCGCCTCCTCTGAGAACCTGACACCAATTGTCCATCTGTTGTTCTCAAGGCGGGGGTGATATCCTGGGTGGAGGTGGTGAAGGAGGAGAGGAGAGGAGAAAGAGTAGATATAGAACCACAGACGAGAACACGCACGCAACCCACCCAAAACCACCAAGAGGAGGAGAGGAAGAGAAGGAAGATACAGGTGGGCAAGAGATGGGTATTACAAAGGATTCTACCCGGGAATCTAGTAATCTATTTTTTACTAATTTCACCACAACCCCAAGCACCTCCAATGAAATTAATGAAAGCATATAAACTGTATGATCCACCAGCATTCGAACCCGGGTTATCACACACATATTTGTAGACACCTTAACCATTACACCACCAAGACGGTACCAGATACCGATACCAGAGCACCAAGAGGCCCGAACTGTTGCCTAAATAAGGAAGTTGTTAGCGATCGATATTTATCGGTATAAAGCCCCGTGTGACTCTGCCTTAACCCTTACAGTACCGGCGACATCCTTTTCACTTTATTCTGGCTACTATTAGACGATTTTATTCAGTTAAAAAAGGGCCTCCAGCAATTAATGGGCATCAAAATATCCCACTTAACCCTTTTTATGACCACAAACCCTTCTTATACTGCATAACATCGCATGCATATAGCTAGCAATAATGTAGTAAGACGTCGCCGGTACAGAAGGGGTTAGTAACAAGAGAGCTGGGTTAGTGTCCGGATGTCTGACAGTTTGTTTACATTGTGTCTCAGTAGGTGTCCGGGGGGGGGGGGGGGGGGGGGGGGTGGGGGGGGGGGGGGGGGGGGGGGGGGGGGAAGAGTGGGGGGGGGGAGGGGGGGGGGGGGGGGGAGAGAGGAGAAGCCTATACTGCATCGATATAAATTAGTCTATCTATCCATCCATCCATCTATCTATCTACCGATCGATCGATCGATCGATCGATCCATCTCACTCACTCTCTCTCTCTCTCTGATCGATGACAGGTGTTGACGCTTATCAGTTGGTGTGTGATGGTGCTGATAATCTTTACTCTCGCAATAATATAATCCACCACCACTATTCACCCATCACCACCACCACTCAGACTCACAAACTATCCTCCTACACCTCTCACCATCATCACCATTATCATACACCATCTCCACCATCACTATATTATGAAGGGTGATATGGTGTTACAGCTGATCAGATGGTGTGGTGGTGGTGGTGGTGGTGGTGAAAAACATTACTCTCTCACCACTTCATTCCTGTTTTCTGGCTAGTATAAAGCCGGTATCACACGAGAGCTTTTATAGTCAACATTCGATAATCAAAATAAATCTGTAGTATTTTGAACTGGTATCGGAAACTAGACAGATGATAGATGAATTTAGGTAACCGAAATATTATAAATGTTGACCTCATATGCTGCCAGACCAGTGTTGAGGGAAAAAGCGCTCGTGTGATACCGGCTTTAGACGATTATACTCAGAATAGGAAGGGTAGATGGTAGTCAGAGGGTTGACTGAGATCGATTTATCGTCTAAAAATAGCCAGAAAAATGTCAAAAGGCGTCATGAGGTTAGTAAGGAAGGATAAGGGGAAGGTGGATCACAAGGAAGAACGTAATTAATATAACAAAGAAGGAACAAGAAGAATATATTTATATTTATCTGTCAATGTTTCTATCTGTTCATCTATCAATCTATGTCTATCTATATATTCATCCATTTATCCATGTTCGATCCATCTATCTATCTATCTATCTATCTATCTATCTATCTATCCATCCATCGCTCCGTTAGTATATAATTTTATTATAAGCTACTCAATCACGAACAAACAGGCTTTCACACGTTCGCTTTAAGGGGGATTGAACCGGTTTTCTGGACCACTTTCTCCCTCATGTTTAGCCCCATTAGTTTTCGGATTTTAAGATGTTTGCCCCATTAGTTAGTCGATTTTAAGACCTTTCCCCCATTTCGTCGTCAATATTTAGACCTTTCGTGCTATTTAGATGTCCATTTTTTCCCTGGCGAACGATAGTGAGCCTGTAATGTTGGAAGAACCGGCCTTTGGCTGGAACATTTTTCTACCGAAAAATGTACAAATTAATCTAGAATGGGGATCTAATGGATGTTTTTTTTTTAATTTGATGGAGGTCTAGGGAGGAAACTAGAAACTAATAAATACATGCAAAAATCGTCCAAAAAATTAACCATCCCCCGTTAATAAGAAAAATAAATGCAATAAATTTCTATCTATCTATCTATCTATCTATATGTTCAGGCCCAATCCCCATTTTGGGGGTAGCCGACTCAAGACAGAGCAAGAACAGGGAAAACACAAAAACAACATAAAACAACAAATAAACACAGATAAAAAGCACAAACTCACACACATCCAGATCACCCAGGGACCAGGGTCACCAAGGTCGCTCCAGCACTCCCCCGGGCCCCGACCACCCGGAGAGGTTCCGATCTCGGCAGGCAGACATGCAGCGGAGCCAAAGCCACAAGCCCTCCCACCACACTTCCAGGCGCACCCTTCATATTAATCGTCTCCCCGGGCCAGGCGCCTGATGGACTATTATCTAGTCCAACTTGCACCCGACCCCTTACTCCAAATGACCACGTGTTCACTCAACTATTCACAAGCATTCTCCATTCACTCCTGTCCACCACCACTTCCCATGCCTGATCTATAGTCATTCCTCTATCATCCAAAGCCTTTCTTACACAGTCTCTCCATCTCAATGGGGGTCTTCCTGCACTTCTATCTCCCCTTGTACCTGACTCACATATTCTCTTTGTAAGCCTTTCATCTCCCATTCGTTCAACATGACCATACCAGCTCAGCACCCTTCTGTCCACTCTGGCTGACAAATGTTCCTGCGGCCCCACTCTCCTACGTATCTCTTCATTCCTCAATCTGTCTCTACGAATAACTCCACACATACTCCTCAAGCAGCTCATCTCCATCACATCCAGCCCTCTTTTCTCCTTTTTCTTCAGAGCCCATGTCTCAGCCCCATACATCACTGTTGGCACAACAATTCCTTGATACAGTGCACTTTTTACTTTCACTCCGAGATTTCTCGTCTTCCACATACTTCCTATTGCTCCGAAAACCTTCCTTCCTTCACACACACTCTGTTTTACCTCCACTTCCACTCCTGCTTATCATTCCTCCTAGATATTTAAAACACTCTACTTGTTCCAATATTTCCCCATCCAGCCTCACATCTAGATTCACCCTATGCTCTCCCCTATTACACACCATTACTTTACTTTTATTGACGTTCACCTTCAGTTTCCTCCTTCCACAAACCACACCAAACTCTTTGACTACCCGCTGCAGTTTCTCATCAGAATTCGCCACCAATGCTGTGTCATCAGCGAACAGCAACTGATTCAACTCCCAATCTCTACCATTCTTTCCTACTAAACCCAATCCTCTTCCCATAGTTCTCCTTTTCACCTCCCTCACCACACCATCCATAAACATATTAAACAGCCATGGTGACATTACACAACCCTGTCGCAAACCTACTTTTACCTCAAACCATTCACTTAACTCACCATTTCCTACTCTCACACATGCTCTGCTCCCTTCATAAAAACTCTTAACTGCTTTAACAAATTTCCTCCTATTTCATAAATCCTTAACACCTTCCACATTGCTTCACGGTCCACACGATCATACACTTTTTTCAAGTCCATAAAAGCCCAAAATATCTCCTTATGCTTCTCTAAATACTTCTCGCATAACTGTCTTACTGCAAACATCTGATCCACGCACCCTCTTCCCTTCCTACTAAACCGCACTGTTCTTCTCCTATTGCAACTTCCGTACACTTTATTATCCTCTCTATCAACACCCTGCCATACAGCTTTCCAACCACTGACAATAAACTAAAATAAATTTGAAGCGCAAAAATAAATATGATATGGTCGTTGAGAGAGAGAGAGAGAGAGAGAGAGAGAGAGAGAGAGAGAGAGAGAGAGAGGAGACGAGAGGAGAGAGAGAGAAGAGAGAGAGAGAGAGAGAAGAAGAGAGAGAAAGAGAGAGAGAGGTAGAGAGAGAGAGAGAGAGGAGAGAATAGATAGAGAGAGAGAGAGAGAGAGAGAGAGAGAGAGAGAGAGAGAGAGAGAGAGAGAGAGAGAGAACTACTGAATACATGTGGGATACTCACACCGAAATTCCGCACACTAACCATTACGCTATCAAGACAGTTAATATATCTGAAAGACAAAAAATTATGAGACATGATAGCTCTCTCCAATCTGGGTATACATGGAAGATTAACCCCTTCTGTACCGGCGACGTCTGTTTTAGTTTTGTTCTAGCTCTATGTAGACGACTGTGTGCAACTTGAGAAGGATGTGTGTTAGTAAAAAAGGGTTGGGCGAGATAGTTTGAAGCCTGTTAATTGCTGGAGCCCCTTTTTAAACCGAATGAAATCCTCTAAATATAACTACAGTGCAATCAATTAAAAAAATCGACATCACCCGCAATGACAGGGTTAACTAAACTATAACAAATGACTGATGACGATGATTGGGGATGACATGAGATCGACCATAATACACTAACAGTCTATTCATTATCGTTAGGCCAAATATTTTGACCACTAACCTATATAACTCCAAAACGGTTAGAGTAATCACGCTAACATTTCCATCATTTGGGAAGAGTCAGCCAGGGAATAGGTGTGGATATCTACAGCCCATTTGCTCTAGCCCCTTTTGAGATACAGATGTTATAGGATCTATGATATATCGTTATAGGCTCTGGAACAACTGTGGGATCAGGTATAGGGTACAACAAGTCATTCTATAGGCTAATATATCCTTATTTTCAGGGGAGACGGGTCGGTTTTCTGGACCCCCTTCTTCCTCTTGTTTAGCCCCATTAGTTTTCAGATTTTATGGCGTTCGGCCCATTAATTTGGCAATTTTAAGACCATTCATCCCATTTATTTGTCAATATTAAGAATGTTAGTGTTATTTAGGCCTAGGTGTCTCTTTTTTCCTGGCGAGCGATAGCGAGCCTGTAGTTTTAAGAGAAACCGGACTTCGGCCGGGCCATTTTTCTATCGAAAAATTACAAATTCATCTTGAAGGGGAGTGTAGGGAGTGCTTTTTGTTAAAGCTTGATGAAGGTCTAGCGAGGAAAATAAAAATATATGAATATATGAATATATGAATATATAAATAAATAGACCAAAAAAATAGCCAATGTCCCAATAATCCTTCTCGCCCTTCTCTCTCTCTCTCATTCCTCACGTTCATGGCAGCAGAAGTTATCATAATTCCATTTTTATTACGGACACCCCTGACAGTGACAAATGTATCCTAATTAATCATACCAGACACTTTTATAACTTCAGCAGCAGAACAGGAAATCGGAGTGGAGGAAAGAAAATATGAAGACTACTGTATATAAAAGAAAATATGAGTAATCCTGTATATAAAAGAAAATATGAGGAATACTGTATATAAAAGAAAATATGAGTAATCCTGTATATAAAAGAAAAGATGAGGAATACTGTATATAAAAGAAAATATGAGGAATACTGTATATAAAAGAAAATATGAGTACTGTATATAAAAGAAAATATGAGGAGTACTGTATATAAAAGAAAATATGAGGAATACTGTATATAAAAGAAAATATGAGGAATACTACATATAAAAGAAAATATGAGGAATACTGCATATAAAAGAAAATATGAGGAATACTGTATATAAAAGAAAAGATGAGGAATACTGTATACAAAAGAAAATATGAGGAATACTGTATATAAAAGAAAATATGAGGAATACTACATATAAAAGAAAATATGAGGAATACTGCATATAAAAGAAAATATGAGGAATACTGTATATAAAAGAAAATATGAGGAATCCTGTATATAAAAGAAAATATGAGGAATCCTGTATATAAAAGAAAATATCAGGAATACTGTATATAAAAGAAAATATGAGGAATACTGTATATAAAAGAAAATATGAGGAATCCTGTATATAAAAGAAAATATGAGGAATCCTGTATATAAAAGAAAATATCAGGAATACTGTATATAAAAGAAAATATGAGGAATACTGTATATAAAAGAAAATATGAGGAATACTGCATATAAAAGAAAATATGAGGAATCCTGTATATAAAAGAAAATATGAGGAATACTGTATATAAAAGAAAATATGAGGAATACTGCATATAATAAACAATAAAATAACTTCATTATTTTTTAGATATTGTGTAGGTTGCAAAATAATACATTCTTACGTTTAAGGGGCAGGTAGATGTTTTTTATGGACCCCTTCTACCTCATGCTTAGCTCCATTAGTTTTGAGATTTTAAAACGTTCGGCCCATTAGTTTGGCGATTTAACACCTTTCGCCCCATTTCGTTGTAAATTTTAAGACCTTTCGTGTCATTTAGGTGTCGATTTTGTCCTGGCGAGCGATAGCGAGCCTGTAAGAGGAACCGGCCTTCGGCTGGGACATGTTTCTACCAAAAAAATTACATATTTATCTTTAAGGCGAGTTTAGGCTTTTTTTCTTCTAAGCTTGATGGAGGTCTAGCGAGGAAACAAAAATATATGAATAAATGAAAAAATAGAAAAAAAAAAAAAAAAAAAAAAAAAAAAATCCACTAGCCCCTTAATATATTCTTATTTCCTTTCCCCCAGACCTGCCAGCCAGACCACTCCCCCTCGTGTCACCACCGTCACTGACATCACTTTTTTGTTGTTATATTTTTGATGGTAACTCTGATTGGGAAGCTTCTTAATTCAACTACTATATTATTCATATTATCCACAACCCACCAATTAACTTACACAAAAATAAAAATCTATTTAATGAAATGAATGAAACGTATGAATACATGTGGTACACCAAGGATTCGAACCTAGGATACACACAGAAAGTCACCGCACTAACCTTTCAGATACCGATACATATCTACCGTCTTGATAGCGTAATGCATAACTGCGAGGACTTTCGATGCGAGTATCCTAGGTTCGAATCCTTGGAGTGCCACATGTATTTGTTAATTTCATTATTTGAGTTTAGAGGTGAAGTTGGTTGGTGGAAAAAATATAATAATTCAGTCTATCTAGCGACACCGATGTTAAAAAGAACCGTAAATTGTTGCCAGGATAAAGATGCCGTCAAACGTTGCATGGAAATGTGATCTTATAAATCCCTCTTAACTTAAGGGGGGTCACTGGCTTTCTTATCTTTCTCTCATTTTCTCTCTTTCTCTGGCTTGTATCCATTCGGCCCCATTCAGCCAAATGTTTTATGACGTTTATCCCCATCCAGTTGTCGATTTCTTCCAGGCGAGCGAAAGCAAGCCAGCATTGTATTGAGAAATCCGGCTTCGCTGGAGAAATTTTTCTATCGAAAAATTTGGTAAACTTCTTAAAACAGTAGGCTGAATGGGGCCGAATGGATACAAGCCACAGAGAGGAGAAAAATAGGAAAAAAGCGAGGTGGGCTCCCTTAACACGCAGTATTCTCCCGCCCCGTCTGCCTGTCATTCATTGATTATTGCATATGGATATTTATAAGTGTATGAAAGAAAGGCGGAGTTAAATTAAAGCTTTTTTCCAGTTTACATGAAGGCAATCCTAGTCTGCTAACCTGAATTAAAATATAACTAATTTATAATTAAAATTTGTCAATAACTTACTTCTCCTCAAATGTTATTTGTATACATTCTGAATAAAAGTTCCATGATAAGTCAGCCATATATATTCTTCTACCGTCAGTCTAGCTTTAGATACACACACAAAAGTCAAATTGTCGCAGAAATAATAGTTTGCCATAAATAAATGCTCGTGACTCAGTTTTCTATCATCGAGCCAACCAGATGCCAACAATAATATGGCCCCTGGTTCTGTCATCCCACATCAAACACGCCTTATAAACAAAAAAACCCGCTTCATTTCATATACTTTTTATCATTGTACACTCGAGGAAAAAACAATCTTTACAATAACGCTCTAAACATTCTGGAAGAGTCGAAATGGTGTGATAATACAGTGCAAACGTATATTTCACCCTGTTCATTTCGTTCACACAATGGTATATTCAGCTCACCAGTGTACAGATAGCTTTTCCGTTAGTGTAGGCTACATATGGCAACATCATTCCTTATCTAACTTATTCACTACATAATTATATGCAGTAAAGTTTATATGTTCTTGATTTGTATTGATTTGCTACACTTTCATACAAAAAAAAAAAATAGACAAGATTAGATTAGATTAAGCAAAGCTAGACAAATATTGGTCGTTTCGTGTGTAACAATTACCTCATGTTCCTTATATTACAAGAAAACAAAATCGAAATCAGCACATTTCAAATAGAAGGGAAAACAACATCAGCGTCACTTGCATCACAAAGGAGATCCATTATTATGAAAAAAAAAAAAAAAAAAAAAAAAAAAATCATAAAGAATACAATATAACTGAGGCCTGGTGTCCCTTCACGCCTTTCTCCGATACCGTAAAAAGAAATACAGAAAAAAAACAAAAAAAAAACATAACATATCTGTAAATCCATTTAGTGTGGTAATATCGACTGTAAGGCAGGTTGGTTTAAGGTTGGGAATGGAATGGGTCTGTGGCAGGGTTGGATAATATCTTTATAACTCCTACTATTACTTCTGTTGGGTATCATATTCACATTCATAATTGCCTATTGGGGTTATCAGGGGTAATGTTGTGTGATGTGGGACGCTCTCACACGAAACTTCTTACAACAGTAGGCTGAATGGAGCCGAATGGATAAAACCCAGAGAGAAAAAGCAGGTCGGTCCCCTTAAGGTACAGCATGACCCTGCCAAGATATTTAATACCAAAGAAGTTGGCCTATCTCTTGATATGGCAGTGGACACGTCTTGTCACCATGTAAGGTATGGAACATAATATATTTTGATGATATCAACCACGAGAGGTGATGGTTTACATTGTGGCTCCACCAACCATTGTTATGGATATTACTACCAAGATAACTTAATCCATCCACGATCTACATATCCTCACAACATTGTTTTTCTTCTACTGTATGTGTATGGAGGAGACAATAGGCAGGTTGCCTATAACGAGTGTCTCCCCCAAAGCCAAGAGTGACAGACCCAAATTCAAGGGGCGTTGGAGTCAAAATGCCTGGACACACAAAGTTTAAAGCAGTCTAAGTCATTGGATGAAGGAAAGATTGATTGAGGGAGAGTTCCAGAGTTCAATTGTTGAGTAGAAGAAAGACAGACCGGTGGAGCCTCCCTACACATGCGAACAATACTCAATATAGGGGCACACTGTACATCGATACAAAGCAAGCAGCTGTGCAGGGGTGAAGAACCCACAGAGACAGTTGAGTACACCTAACATTTTGGAAGCTGTTTTAGCTAGAGTGGTAATATGATCTTTCCAAGAAAGGTCGGATGAAAAAGATACACCTAGAATATTGAAAGAAGATGAAGGGTTGGATTGTGTATTTTAAGATAGATGGAAGTCTAGCGAGGAAACTCAATAATTAATTCATAACTAAATACATATACCAAAAAGCAATCACTACCCCCTCTTGGTGGTGTAATGGTTAAGGAGTCTAAAAATATGTGTGATAACCCGGGTTCGAATCCTGGTGGATCACATATATACTTTCATTAGGTGTTTGGTGTTGTGGTGAAATTAATAAAAAATAGATTAAAGCAGTACATACATCTTAAGAGACCATGCCTGGTACAAGCACATTATTCACAGACACACAGAAGGCCCCCTTGTCTCCGGCTTTATCAAACACATATAATTAATAGTGTTTCACGGACACAAGCACAACAAGCACACGACCACCCGACAAACAATACCTCTGACAAAAGCTCTCTCACCCCGGTAGCCGAGCCTTCATAGATAACAACAACAATAGCGAGGAGCCGTTAGAATGGCCACACACACAGACACGCACACTGGGAGGCCATAATCATAACAACAGTGCCATCTTCGCCCCTACGGCGCTGAAATATTTCGCCCCTCAGCGTTTAATTATACTAAGTCATTTAAATACTACAAACTAACAGGTTAATACATCTATAGTGTAACTTGGGAGTATTATATCCAAGTATAGCTATTTAATTATATCGCAAAATGGGGGAACGAATAGTGTTTGGTTATAATTATGTAAACGGAAGTGACTGATCAGACAAGGAGGACATAATGGTTCAGTCAGCCCCCCTGAGGTCACCGTTTTCTATGGAGAGTGAAAAGGTGGATCATTTGTCATGGTTGAAAGGAAGGGCGGAGATGGTAACATGATTATTGTTCTGTTTATACTACACGGATAATAACAAGAGGAAAAGGAGGAGGAGCAAAAATATAGGATAAGGAAGTAGGAGTAAGGATAAAGAGTACAAAGGAAAACGAGCAACAACAAACGTATGGATCCTTACGAGGCTGCAACAAAAACTACCAAAACTAGGGGGGGGGGAACGGAGAAAAAATAGGGGAAAAAAACACTTAGGGATAAAATAAAATCCTGACGCTAGCTAGCCTGTAATTTAGGAAAAATCGGCCTTTGGCCGGAACAATTTTCTACCGAAAAATGTACAAAATTATATAGACATGGGAGATCTTGGAGAAGTTTTTTTCAAGCTTGATGGAAGTGTAGGGGGTGAAACTAATCAAATAAAACAAAATAGACCAAAAAATAAACCCTTCCCCCTTAAAGCTACGTTCTGGAGCATCTGGAACACTATGATATAATGGAGTACTACTGTATAACCTGCGCAATCCTCAACCGAGAAACTTTAGCGATAACAAAGTACACTACACACACTTTCTAATAAAAAAAAATATATATTTTCGTATTATACTCTTTAAAAAATTATATCATCATAGATCAAATTTAAACATTTTGACCAATTCTCCAAAAAATAGATATCCAATTATCCATAGCAATTATTTTGATTGTTTGTGTATAAAAACTTAAGATATACTATATTTCTGACCGACTTTAACCTATTTCCCAAGAAACCTTAATAATAAAGACATCAGCTGATGATTATAACCCCGAACGACGTGACAATTATACCAGATTTTTTACAAGAGAATATAAATAACCCCAGCAAATGATTTTACCTTAAACAGTTATGCTCATGAAGGCGTTACTACACACACACACATACACTCGTTTAACACACCCACATACATACATACATACATACATACATACATACATACATACATACATACACACACACACACACACACATACATACATACATACATACACATACATACATACATACATACATACATACATACACACACACACACACATACATACATACACACACACACACACACTCATTTAACACACTCTTTATCCCGTTCAGTACCAGTTCCGTCCCTTTAGCTTTATTCGGGCTACTATTAGACGATTTTAGTCAGTTTCAAAGGGTCCTTCAGATATTAACAGGCTCGAACCATCTCACTTCACCATTGTTACTTCCACAGATCCTCCTTAAACTGCACAATATCCTCTAACCATAGCTATAATGATTAAAAAGACGCCGCCGATACAGGTGTTAAGGGGGAGACAGACTGTTTTTATGGACCCCCTTCTCCCTAATATTTAGCCCCACTAGTTTTGAGATTATAAGACGTTCGGCCCATTAGTTTGGCGATTTTAACACCTTTCGCCCCATTTCGTTGTAAATTTTAAGACCTTTCGTGCCATTTAGGTGTCTATTATTTCCTGGCGAGCGATAGCGAGCCTGCAATTTTAAGAGGAACCGGCCTTTGGCCGGTAAATTTTTCTACTGAAAAATGTACAAATATATCTTGAAGGGGGGTCTAGGGGGTGTTTTTCTAAGCCTGATGGAGGTCTAGGGAGAAAACTAAAAAAAAATATATGAATAAATGAATTAATAGACCAAACAAACAGTCAGTCTCCCCTTAAGTCACACAGGAACCCCCCCCCCAAAAAAAAAATAAATAAAAATAAAAATAAAAATAACCGGTAGGTCATGAAGATCAGCCTCAGATATTACGAGACATTCATACCTTACAAGTCACAGAGGAGTTGAGAGTCGGAGAATTATCTGATGAACCAAGAATTTCATTTAAAATCATCTTGGCGACGAAGACAGGTTTGTTGTGGACTAGGGAAGAGTGTTTGTTGTGTTGTTGGGATTTGTGGTGAGGTGCCTTACGGGGAGAATTTTAGCTTGCTTCCTAGACCCCCATCAAGCTTAAAAAGACACCCTCTAGACCCGTTTTCAAGACAATTTTTTTTGTTTTTTCTGTAGAAAAATTTCCCGGCCAAAGGCCGGTTCCTCTTATATTACAGGCTCGCTATCGCTCGCCAGGAAAAAATCGACACCTAAATGGCAGGAAAGGTCTTAAAATTAACAGAAATGGGGCGAAAGTTCATAAAATCGCCAAATTAAAGGGGCTAAAGATGAGGGAGAAGATGGACAAGTAAAACGGCCTATCTCCCCTTAAAATAATCTTGGCGATGAAGACAGGTTTGTGGACTAGGGAAGAGCGGGTGTTGTGTTGTTGTTGGGAGATGTGCTGGTGTGGTGGAGTGTGGTGTGGTGTCCTAATGTGCTAGAGTGTGGTGTGGTGTCCTAATGTGCTGGAGTGTGGTGTGGTGTCCTAATGTGCTGGTGTGGTGGAGTGTGGTGAGGTATCCTAATGTGCTGATGTGGTAGAGTGTGGGGTGGTGTCCTAATGTGCTGGTCTGGTGTGGTGGAGTGTGGTGTGGTATCCTTATGTGCTGGTGTGGTGGAGTGTGGTGTGGTGTCTTAATGTGCTGGTGTGGTGAGGTATCCTCATGTGCTGATGTGGTGGGAGTGTGGTGAGGTATCCTAATGTGCTGGAGTGTGGTGAGGTATCCTAATGTGGTGGAGTGTGGTGTGGTATCCTCATGTGCTGGTGTGGTGTGGTATCCTCATGTGCTGATGTGGTAGAGTGTGGTGAGGTATCCCTTGGCAACTGATTTTTCGATACTTAACCCTTTGAGTACCAGCGACGTGGGTTATATTATATTCTAGCTATACTTAGACGATATTGTGCAGCTTAGGAAGGATTTGTGGTAGTTAAAAAGGTTGGTTGAGATAGCTTGAAGCCTTATTATTGCTAGAGGTCCTTCCTAAGCTGAATAAAGTTGTCTAATAGTTGCCAGAATATGATGAAAAGGACGTCCCTGGTACTGGATGGGTTAATGAATAAATACGAAACTACAACTGAGTATTCAATATTTAACCCTTTTGCTGCGGCTATGTTTGGGCTATTTAGGGCATATTCAGGCACTCCTGAATGATAAATCAAACATCTGCATTAAATTAAGTGTATTCTGCCGAAAACTAGGCGAAAATAGCTTCAAAATGAGACCAGAACGGGCCCCGTACGTGGTCTGGTTCACCCGCAGCGGTGCCAGTGAACACGGGAAACCCGCTATTTGGTAGCACTCGCTCGCTTGGCTACACTGTTGTGAGACACAGAGAGACCCACGCGAGACAGTCTACCTCAGTGAGCCGCTCGCTGCTCTGAGGGTCAGAGGTGGGCCCCTCACGCTCTCGCCCACGGACACTAGATTTTTACGCTTTTTACAGGTTTTTAATCCCTGGAAATTGCTGTAACTTGCCAGGACATTCCAGATAGTCACCCGCAACGAAAGGGTTAATGAATAAATACTGATTTTTCGATACTTAACCCGTACAGCCCCAGCGACGCGCCTGACGCGTCGGCGATGTATGTAACGCACAGCCCCAGAGACGCGCCTGGCGCCTCACCCTAATTGCGCCGACCGTGACCTCAGGTGTAGCCACTCAAGAGGGCTCAGATTTGTATGGGAACTGTGTACGTATCCCACGCAACCGTGCCGATGGTTGAAAACTCTCAAAGTCCACGTGCGTGCGCGCGAGCGCGCAATAACCTGTTTTTTTGGGATAATTGCCTTCAATTTTTTACTCTTGTAAAATCCGTTTTCGGGGTCTCTGTAGGACCATTTTTTAAGCTTTTTGAGCGGTTTTTCGTGGTTTTTCCTTCATTCCTAACCCATTCGCTATTGTTTCTGGAATAAAACCATTTTTTGAAAACCGGCCGGGTTCTGGTGCGCAAACATTACAAAACTAGCCGGGGCTCCACGGGTTAATGAATAAATACGAAACTACAACTCATTATTCAATACTTAATGAATACATACTGATTTGTCGATACTTGATGAATAAGTACGAAACTACAACTCATTATTCAATACTTAATGAATAAATACGAAACTACAACTGATTATTCAATATTTAATGAATAAATATTAAACTACTATGACTCTGTATCATATACCTAGTTTTCATAATTAACATTATATTTCGCTACAAAATATTCATAATAGCGGAGTAATCAAGATGAGAACATGGCAATTTACCGTCAGCTGAAACAAAACAGAGTATAGTTATAATGTGAAACTTGCAAAATAAACAAACCCAAACATGGACGAACACAGTCAAAAGACAAAACAATTTATCAAAATGGCTCGATATATTGATAATTATAATGTAAAACTTGCAAAATAAACAAACCTAAACTTGGACGAACACAGTAAAAAGACAAAACTTTATCAAAATCGCTATGTGGAAACAACGCTTAAGCAAAATAATAATATATAAATAAAAGAACACAATCAATATACAGTAGTTACCAAGGAAGATCAGTTGGAGCAGGATGAGGTCATATAGTTTATATTCGAACACTAGCAGGAGTACCCGGCGTTGCCCGGGTAATCACCATCACTAATACTACCATAATCACCATCATCAATACTACCACCGGCCTCGACCTCCCTGTGCCTCATTAAATGGCGACCTCGATTTCGGCCGCTAAATGACCTCCGATTTTGGATCTGACCTCATCCGTACCCCCATTTTGGGGGGCTGCGAACAACTTTTGTTCCATACAACTTTTCGATCGGAGGCCTCCTTCTGCCCCAAACGGCCATTTTTTCAATTTTGGCCTCGAAACGACCTCCGATCGTGGCCTCGCCCCCTCTATGCCCTGACCCAGGTCAATTGACACCCACATGCAAAGTTTCAGCTCCCCAGGTCCAAAACTGCGGCCGCCTATAAAGAACACACAGACAGACAGACAGACAGACAATCAAAAATATTATATAGATAACACGACTTTACTAAGCTGAGGAAGTACTTCTAGTAATAAGAGGGGTAAGTAGTAGCTCAGTTAACACTCCGAGTACACACAGGTTCTTCCTAAGCTACATAAATCATCTAAGGACAGCCAGATTATAAATAAAATGACACCATGGAATTGAACACTAACAAGATGGGTTATAATCCTGTGTAGCAGGCAACCGTGTATATATATTTCAATAATTTGGTAATGTAACAATATAATTTTAAATTTTACATTCATAAATAGTACACTAATATACTAGGTTAGGTTAGGTTTTGGTTAGGTTAAAGTAGGCATCTGAAAAATAGTTACCCGCTACACAGGATATTACCCAAGATGGCTGTCACTGTGGAGGTCTATTCACTAACACGGCTAGACACACAAACAGGAGTCTCTAATATATTAAGACATAACTGTAATGTACGGTAATCTAGAGTATGAACATACATACTTCCACCCATGCCAAATCTCACCACTAGATGGCAGACATTCGATTCGCTTAACTGTTTCATTCACCTCACGCCTCCACCACTCTCATTGGTTAAGGGGGGATGGACGTGTATATTTCCCCATTTACATATTTTCTTATTTATTTTTAGTTTACTCCTTAGACCTCCATCAAGCTTAATAAACACCCAAGATTAATTTGTACATTTTTTGATAGAAAATTGTCCCGGCCAAAGGCCGATTCCTCTTAAATTACAGGCTCGCTATCGCTCGCCAGGACAAAATCGACACCTAAATAACAGTGTTAATATTAACAAGGAATGAGGAGAATAATCTTAAAATCGCCAAACTAATGGGCCGAACGTCATAAAATCTGAAAACTAGTGAGACTAAACGAGGAAAAAGGGGGACCAGAAAAACGACCCATCTCCCCCTAATATATCTGCAAAAAGTAGGCTATTTCCTCAAGTGTCAAACGAATACCAAGGAACAGAGTTTTAATCTACGAAAGAGAACCTAAGATCACCAAATTCTACATGAACAAAGGAGTTCTACTATATTTTGTACACTCGGATTAAGTCTCTACCAGTCATAAATGTGTGTGAACTTCACTGGATTCTAATTATGGGAGTATATCTATGGAAACTAATTTATAATTATAATTGTCTATACATCAACTACAAAACTATATAATACTATTTATTGAAAAGCAAGTTATATCCAAAACATAAGGGGGTCCACACGAATTATTATGAGTGGGTTAGAGACTATGGCATCCAAGTGTACGATCAACAACAAAAGTTCGTTCCCCCAACCAGCCACTGAGTGAATCCGAAAAGCCTGGGGGTCGACAAAACTAAACATCTGAAAAGAAGTGCCATTTACAATATTAAGGTTTCGTTTTTCGACCCCCAGGTTCGGATTCACACAGTGGCAGGTTATGGGAACGAAATTTTGTCGTTGATATTACATCTTGTGTGATAATCTTTAAACATAATTACAGTACTGTACTGCAACAATGTGTACCATCAAATTAATAGCCTACCAAATAGTTAAGTGTGAAAACTAATCTATACAGAAATTTCATAACCATCACATTACTTCCAAATAGACAATTTTAAAATAAAGTTCTTGTTTTAATATTGGTACAAATGTTGCAGTACTACACAAAGCATCCAAAATTGAAATTTATAAATGGTTACCAAACAAATATTAATAGTTTGAAATTGGTACTGGTTCCAATACACAAACCATACACCCTGCCTGTTAGCCTCTATACCAAACCTGTCTATTGACCTCTACTTCAAACACTGACCGAGAGGAAACCGGTCAAGTGATCACAAGGGGAAACACTGACCTGGAGAAAACACAGGTCAACTGACCAGGAGAAAACACAGGTCAAGTGATAAAAAGAAGGACACGGACCAGGAGAAAACACAGGTCAACTGACCAGGAGAAAACACAGGTAAAGTGATAAAAAAGAACACTGAACAGGAGAAAACACAGGTCAACTGACCAAGAGAAATCACAGGCCAAGTGATCAGAAAATCAAAACAGCGGGAACCAGTACCTTATCTGTCACGTTATCTGTTTCGTTGAGTCCCAAATCAACGAAAAAGATTTTGCATCCCAGGAGCTGGACTGGACGACATTGTGGAAGCCTTCGAAGATACCACAAAGGATGCAAATGAAAATACCCTTTTTGTCATCCATGCTGGTTCAAATGACGTCATGCGCACCAGATCCGAAGAGTTGATGGAGAAATATCGCAAGATGATCCAGCACTACAAAAACAAGTCAAGGAATATCATCATCTCAGGCATTCTCCCCAAGATCGACGCACCTGACAAATTCTACGACAAGGCCTTCAGCACAAATAGCCGACTAAAATATTTGTGTCTGAGGGAAGAAGTTGAATTCATCAACCTCTGGGACAACTTCTACAACCAACCTACTCTGTTCCGCAAGGATGGCACTCATCTAAACCCTGTGGGTTCAGCACGCATGGGTCGTCTCCTACACGAAGCAGTCCGCAGCCATGGATCAAAAAACGCCATCCGAGAAGAAGCAGCAGTGACATAAATCATCCAACGCCAAGAAAAAAACAGAGGCAACCCAGGACCACCAGCGATAAAGACCGAAGACAGCGAAGACCGAGGACAGCCATGAACATAAATGTAGATCCGACAAGAACCAAAAATATTATTAAAGAGCGTTCCGTGAGTTCTAAAATAACAAATTTAAAGGTTTTCTATGCAAACGCTCGTAGCATACGCAATAAATTTTCAGATTTAGAGGAGCTAGTGTTTACAGAAAATTATGATGTGATTGGCATAACAGAATCTTGGCTCAATACAGAAGATAGAGACTTTTTAGCAGAGTATTCACTTCCCGGTTATGTAATGTTTGAGAAAAGCCGAATAAATCGAAATGGAGGTGGCGTTTTACTTTATATCAAAGAAAGTCTTAACCCTACCCTCTTGTCAAAACCTCAAATTGTGAACGTCGACGCATCTTTTGTGCTAATAAAGAATAATAAAGGTACAAAAATAATACTTGCATTAATATACAGACCTCCAGCTCAATCAGTGCAAACTGACCGAGAAATTTACGAACAAATTGCAGATGTAAGAACTCCCAAGATACCGTAATTTTTGGCGACTTTAATTTACCTGTGACCAAGTGGGGCGATACTCTTACTTCACACTCCGGACATGACTTGTATACGAACTTGCAAGAGAGTTCGCTTTATCAATTTGTTCGAACACCGACCCGTGGTAATAACGTTCTTGACATTGTACTTGCAACAAAAGAAGAATTAATAGAGAATTTGAATGTTGGTGATGAATTCAGTAACAGCGACCAATGTACGATAACTTTCACTTTAAAGTTTACTAGTAACGAACCAAATAGTAGCATCGAAAAAGTCCCTAATTTCAAGAAAGCAAACTTCCATAAACTTAGAGCTATGTTTAAAGAAACTGACTGGAGCTTTTTAATTAACAATAACGACATAAATACATCTTGGAAGTTATTCGAAACCACTTACCTAAAAGCAGTGCAAGACTGTATACCATCGAAAATACGGCGTCCAGGCCATAATAATAAGCCCAAATGGTGGAATAAAGATATTTCAAACTGCCTGCTTGCTAAAAAATTTGCTAATGATAGATTAAAATCCTCACAAAATGACGAAGAACGGGTGAAATTTGTAGAGCTACGACGCAAAGCCAAAAAGTTAATTAAGCAAAGTAAAAAGACCCTAGAGTTACATATTGCGAATCAAAGTAAAACAAACCCGAAAGAATTCTATAGTTATATCAGAAAGAAAAAAGTAGTTGCTTCAACTGTTGGACCGTTAGTCGATGAAAACGGAGAATACACCAAAGACGAAGTACAAAGGAGTAATGCCCTCAATACCTTCTTTGCATCAGTTTTTACAACAGAAGACCTCAGTGATATCCCTACACCATCGCCGATTCAGATTGATAATTCAGATGTTCTAAGCAATATCACCGTTACAGAGAGAGAAGTATTGAATTGTTTAGATAAACTCAAGGTAAATAAAACGCCTGGACCTGATACAATCTCGCCTAGAGTTCTAAAGGAAGCTAAGGATGAGCTCTCCAAACCACTGACATTACTATTCAATATATCCTTGCAGTCTGGAACTATGCCTGATCAGTGGAAGCTAGCCAACGTAACACCGATATTCAAAAAAGGCAGCAAATCCCTACCCAGAAACTATCGTCCAATTAGCTTAACCTCAGTTGTATGTAAAATGCTAGAAACGGTCATACGAGACAGACTCGTAAATCACTTAGAGGAAAATAACATACTTAAAGATACTCAACTCGGCTTTCGTAAAAAAAATTCCTGTTTAACAAACCTCTTAGACTTCTTCCACGATATCCTCAACCTCTACGATGAGAGTAAAGCTGTAGATATTATATACCTTGATTTTCAAAAGGCCTTTGACAAAGTTCCCCACAAATGTTTACTGCTAAAACTAAAAGCGCATGGAATACAAGACGGTGTGTTGAAATGGATAGAAAATTGGCTCAGCGACAGAAAGCAAAGAGTAGTCATAAACGGTAAGGCATCTAAATGGACCCATGTAAGTAGCGGGGTACCCCAGGGATCGGTACTAGGACCAATTCTCTTTCTAATTTACATCAACGACATAGATGAGGGTCTCACCTGTACAATCTCAAAATTTGCTGACGATACAAAAATTGCAAATAGCGTACTCTCAAAAGAACAAGTTGACGATATGCAACACATTCTAGATAAATTGTCATGTTGGGCCCAAATTTGGCAAATGAGTTTCAATGCGGATAAATGTAAAGTACTACATATCGGATACCTAAATGAGAAAGCAAACTATTCGATGAATGGCACTCAGCTTAAGAATGTAAACAGAGAAACCGATCTGGGAGTAACAATATCGAGTAACCTAAAACCGAGTCAACAATGTTCAGAAGTTGTTAAGAAGGCAAACAAAATAATTGGCTTTATAGGCAGGTCATTTGAGCATAAATCCAAAGAAGTTATCCTAACCCTTTACAATTCCTTAGTCCGCCCTCTTCTGGAATACTGCGTTCAATCCTGGTGCCCTTATTACCAAAAAGATATAAACAAGCTAGAACGAGTTCAACGTAGAGTTACCAAAATTATACCTAGCCTAAAGAACAAACCATACAAAGAGCGTCTTAGAGAATTAAATCCATTTCCTTTAACCCAGCGCAGATTAAGAGGTGACTTAATTCAAGTGTTCAAAATCATCAAAGGCATCGACAATATGAACTGTAGTAAGTACTTCACTATCGACCAATCTAATTACACGCGGGGAAACGGTTGCAAAATTATTGGTAAATCTTTTAACTCACACGAATCTAAGAATTTCTTCTTCAATCGAGTTGTCAACTTGTGGAATGGGCTTCCCCGAAACGTTATAGACTGCATCACCGTTGATTCATTTAAACTCCGCCTAGACAAATATCTCGCATCAAACCCGCGACTGACTGCGTTTGTAAATTAATAACTTTATTTTATCCCCCCCTCAGTTACTAACCCATTTGTCCCCTACTAACTTCCTAATCCTGCCACAGACATTAGTTCCAGGGCAGTAATTCCCTTTCCAATGTTCCCTTACCCACTCTCACCCACTGTTTAGACACTTGATCCTGTGTTTTGGAGGACAAGCAACCTAGAAGGGTCACTAGATTTGTTGTTGCTTGATTTCCTTTGTACTCCTTTGTACCTACTTCACTGTTAGGACACCAGATTTGAGAACGGGCCAGAAGGGAACAGCCTCCCTGGGAATGAGATTTTAAATCCATTCCAAAACAATGCCTAAGATCATTGCAACAGTAAGACTATTTCCTTTTCTTTTGAGACTGTTAGATATAATCTAGACCAGTGCTCACAAAAAACACCGATTTGAAACAGCAAATCAGTGTACAAATGTACATCAAGCAAAATCTATATGACCAGGGTGACAAGCAAATTTTGCCAAATGAATATTAAATTATAGTTTAATTTAAATGAATATTAAATTACTTAAATTAATATCTGGTCATATGGGTCCTGCAAGAATAATAGGTGTCCACTGGGAAGAATTAATAAAATCAAATGTTTTAATATCCAAATTTGCTAAATAAAAAATAAATATTACAAAAGCAAATTAACAATTCAATATTAACGTGAACCATTCTAATCATTCTTACCTGCAAATTAAAACAAAGTTAGCCCAAAAAATTTTTTTTTTTACATAAATACACAATTTAAAAAATTCTACAAGGCTTTCACAGCATTAACCCCTGCACAGCGAGTGATTTTCACATACATTCCTTTGCAGTCTGGCGGGTATCAGACTCGCACTTTCTGTATTTTCCACTCTACATTGAGTGACAAGTGGTATGATGTTTATATTCTCCATAACCCATTTTTTTCGCAGAAAGTTGAAGAAAAAAAAACGAAGAATTGTGAAAAATGCCCGCTCTGGAATTTCTACAAAGCCCACTGTTCGTGGATAAATAGTAAATTTTCAGGCATGGCAAGCCTAGTTCTTCCCCAGTGCCAAGAATTTTGCGGTAGAAATGAAAAACTATCCCCAATCCTAATAATTTCCTAAAGTTAACTTCCAAATCAAGAATTTTGCAGTAAAAATGGTAAACTATCCCCAATCCTAATAATTTCCTTAAGTTAACTTCTAAATCTATTCACTTTTTGGCATCATAAATTAAAATTTAAAACTTGCAAACTAAACAAACCAAAACTGGGACAAAGACAATATAAAGTCAAATTAACTTATCAAAATCACTATGTGGAAACAATAAAACCCTTTAAGCTATTCAAAACTTCATTAACAAAACATGCTAAAGTAAAACTTTCAGCATCTTCGAGTAGGCTAACTAAGAATAATCGTGTAGTCCAGAACTTTCCGTAGCGTCTGTACACATTCACAAAATAGCACACGGTAACCTATTCACCTTGCATGAAGAGTAGGTTGGGCAGTGTCCTGGCGGTGATCTCTGCGGGAACCACTCCACCCTCCCGACTCTTGTAGGCTGCCAACACAACACATCTGAAAACAAACACATTAGTTTACTTTGTTTAAGGGGGTAGTACTCTCTTTGGTAAAAATTGAAGAGACCCCGGACAGCCTTTTACTAGTTAATTTTAGTGTTTTGTTTATTTTTCTTTGATATACAGTGTTGTTTAATACCGAGGACCATCGCATTTTAGTATTTTCAACATTAGCCTAACCTAACCTAACCGAAAACTAACCGACGGTCTAAACCCAGCTCACGTTCCCTGTTTATGGGTACGCGACGGTCTAAACCCAGCTCACGTTCCCTGTTTATCGGTGAACAATCCAACAGTTTCTCGTATTTCACTTTAGTGAATTTGCGACGGTAATTACATGTACACCAACATAGTATCGTCCATGAAACTTCTAGAACACTGATAATTATCGATGGGGCTCGTATCCGGGTTGTCTTCAATTTTAACCCTCTCTTTTTATAGACCCCCTTCTCCCTCATGTTTAGCATATTAGTTGAGGTTTTAACCCTCTCCGACATGTGACGCGATTTTGAGCCTATTAGGGATACTTTAAAGCTTTTGTTACCATCACGGGTATTTAGAAACCTTTAGTTTAGTTACTTCAACCTCTGCAGTTGTCTTTGAGTTAGCTGTGGGCAGAAAACTAATTTTGGAGGTAATTATAAGAGTGAGAGTACTATTTCTTATTGCTAATCTGGCAACCTCTGCATCATATGTGCGTGAAAGGGTTAAGACGTGCCTTCCATTAGTTTGGCGAATTTGAGACCTTTCTCCCCTTTTGTTTGTCGATTTTAAGACCTTTCATGCCATTTAGGGGTCTATTTTTTTCCTGGCGAGCGAAAGCGAGCCTGTTATTTCAGAAGTAACCGGCCTTCGGCCACATTTTTTTTCTGAAAAATTTACAAATTTATCTTTAACCCCTAACTATCGGCGCGCAACATAAGTCGAGTATAATAAATCTGGACTATCTGGCGGCGCTCGACATAGGTCGTGTGGCAATTTCAGCACGTAATGTTGCTGAGAGAGAGACAAGTGGTGGCAGGAGAGTAGCGAGCGTATGACTGCTCCAGACCACCGCGGCGAACCTACTGACACGAATCCCACCTCCTCCCTCCCTCTCTCACTCGCTATATACGGAATTGTATGGGGAAAGTGCCGAATTACATGCTTTTTGCACTCGCGTTGCGCGGTTGTTGCAAGAAAACTAGCCATCATAAAAGGATCGTTATGGTGTCATTGGAAAGCTCTGTTTATGCCCTTTCAGGGATAGATACTTGTTTTACGTTCTGGGACTTATTTAGGCATGAAAATGATCACGTAAACAGCCCTATTTTGGCTAAAAACACCCCGCTGGGCGGTACATATAAATAAACCGCTAGCCCGCTAATCTAGTGTTAACCCACTGAGCCCCAGCTAGTTATAAATAAATGTACCATTTTTTTTTTCCAGAAACAATTGCAAATGGGTTAGGAATGAAAGACCGCCCAAAGAAAACCGATCAAAAAGGTCAAAAATGGGTCCTACGGAGCCCCCGAAAGTCGATTTTACAAGAGTAAAAAATTGAAGGCAAAAACACCCAAAAACCAAGTTTTTGCGCGCTCACACGCACGCGGTTGGACTTTGAGAGTTTTCAACCATTGACATGGTTGCGTGGGATACATACACAGTTCCCATACAAATCTGAGCCCTCTAGGTGCCATAGGACCGGAGTAATTAAACCCCGACGACACTTGCGCGTCGTGGGGTTTAGCGTTACATACATTACCGACGACACGTTGGCGTCGCTGGTACTCAGAGGGTTAAAGTGGGTTTAGGGCGTGTTTGGTCAATATGTAGGAGACTCGACAATATAGGTACGCTAACAAATTTCTAATATCAGTTTTGGGTTCCTATTATTTATCATATGCTTCATTGCTATATAATGTTTATCCTCTGAAAAAAAAAAATCTTTGGATTATATTTTTCTTCGATTTTTTTTTTCTCATTAACCTGACCAAAAAACCTAATCTAATAGTCCCCAAATACATTTAGTTTAGGTTAGGTTAGGTTAACCCCAGGGGGTAAGGGGGCCTTCATCTAATGGTGGAGGAAAAAAGAATATGCCTCACGCATCCTACTGCGTGTCGTACAAGGCGACTAATAGGGGGGATGGCGATAGACTTGTGGACCAACAGCCATTACTAGACAATAAAGTCTTTATCTTAGCACTGTCTTGGTATGGCACTGCCGAGGCTGGTGGGGTGCGGATAGGTGCCACAGGGGACTGAGTCTTACCTGGGTGCCGTTTGGCACCACACCTGTGTCGTCAACAGTGTTTGCATGTTGGAGCAGTGTTGGGGCAGGACTTTATTGTTCTATAGTCCAAATAGCCTATAACCTAATATACAGTAGTCTTGTTATGGTGCTGTCTTTTTGTAACACTGTTAAGGCTGGTGTGGTTGCAGATACTGCAGGTGCAAGTGCTGCAGGGGAACTCTGTTGAGTCTTGCTGAGGCACGGTTAGCACTATACCAACATCAGCCACAGTGATGACTTGATGAGGCAGTGCTGTGGCAGGACTTTATTGTACTACAGTACACTCCAACTACTGAAAGGCAACCCCGTCCGAGCCGTTACAATATTGTAATGGAAAAATGACGTTAAACCAATGTATGTATGTATGTAACCCTTCCAGCCCGGGTGTCCTTTTATAAGGACACCGCGGCAGATGGGCCGGTACCCGGGTGTCCTTTTAACAGACAATAAGCTTGAAAGCCTATTCAGCTTGGTCTGAACGCCGTGCGTCCGACGCATGTAAACAAAGCCGTTCATTGCATCACCGGACCTCTGAAAACAAGGAGACATCGGATCAATGTTATTGTTGTATGATATGACGAAATTAGGGTCTGAAAAGCTCCGATATTGTTAACAGCGCGGAAAAATTCGCTCCACGGAAATCGTCATCACAACTGAACCAGTTGACTTAGAGAGCTCGACTCAACGTCAGTCTACAGATTGGAAACCGCACTACGTTTAGGTATCGTGGGAAATTTCTAGCAATTAAAATAACAAAGATACAGTAGCCTAGGCCTAGACTTTTTTCGGCCAGATCGCCCGGATACGACCTCCGTCCTTTTGTAAGGCAGCCCGGGTAGGAAGGGTTAATGCAAAAAAAAAAAAAAAAAAAAAAAATATATATATAACCATGAAGCATATGATGATACAAACCCAAAACTACCATTAGAAATTTGTTACCTATATTGTTGCATCTCCTACATACCTACATATGTACCACATGTTTTATTAAGCTTAATTGAGGTCTAGCGAGGAAACTAAAAAATAAATAAATAGACCAAAGCCCAAGCACTACCCCCTTAAAAGACTACCGGTACATTCATAAGCTTTTAATATATTCCTAAGCTTGCAACACTCTTAGTATATATAATCCTGTGTAGCGGGGAGACCTGTAGGCCTACTTATATCTCAATTTGGTAATGTTACTATATATTTAAATTTTACATTCATAAATAGTTCACTAATATACTAGGTTAGGTAAAGTTAGGTTTTGGCTAGATTAAATATATTGTTTAAAGTGTCTTAGTAAATAGGCATCTGAAAAACAGTTCTGCCCGCTACATAGGATCTTACCACACTCATTCCTAAGTTTGCAACACGGGATCTGACTAAGCTTGTAACACAAGAGATTTGCAAACATAACTTAGTTTAAAAGACTACAAGTATGGAAATAAATGTTATCCCTATAAGATTTCCTACTGTAACTATAGAATATCAGTACTATTATAAATACTAATTAAACCATAATTTCCTAATTTAAGGTTAGGCTAGCGATTAGACTACCCTACCCTTAAAGGGAGGATTTTAGTCTCCTCCCTAGACTTCCATCAAGCTATACAAAAATACGTTAGAGCCAAAATGCCTGGACACACTGAGTAACAGGTCCTTCTTAGTCTACATAAATATCAGTCTAATTTTAGCCAGAATCAAAAGGTAATAGGGCAATATATTGCTGAAGGGGTGAATAGTATACGTATAGGACAAACAAAATAGTATACGTATAGGACAAACACAAATCCAATAGTTTTAATAAACTCTAGGCACTTCAGATTATTTTTGGCCCAACCTTTCAGAACAGCCTACTTATTTTAATCAAAAATAATTTGAGAAATTTGCAAAATGTAAACTCCTTCAGGATCATGACACGTTCTGACAGTATTCTGGCTATCAGACTATTTTGTACAACTTAGCAAGGATATGTGGCAAATAAAAGTGAAAAGACAGCTATTTATTACCCCTCAAACTTCCATAAACCCTTCCGAATATAATTAAGATAGTTTAACCTTTTCGTTGCGGGTGACGTTCTGGAACGTTCTGTCAAGTTACAGCAATTTCCAGGCTTTAAAAGCCTGTAAAAACCATAAAATTCGAGTGTCAGTGGGCGGGAGCGTGAGGGGCCCACCTCCGTTCGTCAGAGCAGCGAGCGGCCCACTGAGGTTGACTGTCTCGCGCGGGTCTGTCTCTCTGTCTCTCTGTCTCTGTGTCTCTGTGTCTCTGTCTCTGTCTCTCTGTCTGTCTCTCTGTCTGTGTCTCTGTCTCTCTCTCTCACTGTCTCTCTCTCTCACTGTCTCTGTCTCTCTCACCGTCTCTCTCTCTCTCTCACAACAGTGTAGCCAAGCGAGCGAGTGCTACCAAATAGCGGGTTTCCCGCGTTTCACTGGCACCGCTGCGGGTGAACCAGACCACGTACGGGGCCTGTTCTGGTCTCATTTTGAAGCTATTTTCGCCTAGTTTTCGGCAGAATACAGTTCATTTAATGCAGAGGCTCGATTTATCATTCAGGAGTGCCTGAATATGCCCTAAATAGCCCAAACATAGCCGCAGCCAATGGGTTAATAACAGCCACAATTAATTGGCATACCGCGTCATAGCCTAATCCTCTATTTTTTACAGCCTAAAAACCGTAGTCCGAACTCAACCTTTCCGAGATATTACCCTAATCTTAGTGCTGTACATTTACAAAAAGTTAGGTTGGGGGGGGGGGTTACTTGTGTATATATGTATATGTGTGTGTGTGTATATATATATATATATATATATATATATATATATATATATATATATATATATATATATATCAGTTGCTTCATATAAATACTAGCCTACTATCGTAGCCTATGTTATAATTCATTATTATGACTTTCTTAGTATTAATGGCGCTAGGATAATGTCCGCATCTACTACGGGTTTCAGAGGCCGTGTTACATAGTTTTTTCGGGAATAACTCAAAGGTGAATTACATAAGTTGCATACCTAGTAAGATATATATTTCGTATGCATCAAAACACATTAAGGATGCTCAGGTTTGTGTATAATAAAGTAAATTTACGTCAGTACAGAAAAATATTAATTATTTTTTTTTTTATATCTGGCGGCGTCTGGTAGTTGACCGTCTTGCAAATTTCGCGCCTTCCAGTATTGTGATGACTTCATAGATTCTGATAGTTGTCAGGCAACAGAAATTTACCTTTAACTTGACCCAATTTATTTCATATGTTAGAGGCAAATTTAAGGATATTCCCAATAATGGTGTATTACTAGAGCATTTAACGTTCTGCTGAATAACTTATCTCACTTTTTTTTCATCTTTGTGTAGGCTAATTCACCTTTAACACTCCACGAGCGGCTAGGTCGGTAACTTCTACCTGCCAAGCAGGTGGTTTTACCCTAAACGAGCCTATTTTCCTTGCTCTTTTTCATGCATAAGCAAGAGCCAGAGCGTAATACAATTATGTATCCGTGAAAGGGCGATAATTGAGCTTTCCAATGACACCAGAACCATCCTTCTACGACCACGGGTTCTCTTGCAACGATCGTGCAACACGAAGGAAAAATCCCTAAAATACGGTAATTTCCTTACATAATTCCCTGTCTAGCGAGGTAGTGGGTGTGGATGTGTGTGGAGGGGAGGGTAGTGGCGGCGTGGGAGCCGTGCCGAACGGTCAGAGCCAACCTACGCTTCTCCCACCACTCGTCTCTCTCTCGGAGCCAATTTTGTGCTCAAAATTGCACACCGCCTTAAGTCGGGCCCTGCCACATAGTCCTTGGTTCTCTAGACTGCCTTAAGTCGGGCCCCGCTAATAAGGGGTTAAAACAGTTGGATCAGTATATTTTGACAGCTTTGTTCACACCGTGCCCTAATTTTCATCAATATAGTGCATCGCTCTGTACAGGGGCATAGTGCGTCCTTGTATCGAGTATTGTTCACGTGTGTGGGGAGGTTCCTCTCACATCGCTCTCCTAGACAAAATTGAAAGGAAGGCCGGATTTTGTTTATTTTAATACCACAAATTTTCAGTGTATTTTATAAAAATAATTGTTCATTTACATCAATATATACCGGTAGTGTTTGTAATTAATTAGAAATCTCGGGAAAACCTATTTTCCCCATTAGGCCTATCGATCCATGTTGAGACAAGTCCCCCGATAGTGATTTGAAAAGACATTAGCCTAACCTAACAACCTTACCTAACCTAACCTAGGTTAGGTTAGGTCAACCTAGGTCTAACCTAGGTTAGGGCACCCGGGGTCGGGCGGGTGCCCGACCCCGAAAGGGGTTGAAATAGGGGAGCTATCCCCCCACCAAAGGCGGCTTTCTAGGGCCTTTCCTAGCTGATGCTGAGAGGATTGGGTTCTAGTCATGTGGTGATGGGCTGGTCTATCAGAGTGAGAACTGAGCGATCTCTGCCATACCCATAGCTTACTCTGACTGTTCCTTTAACTTATATATTTTCTAGATCTCAAGTGACAGCGTCTTTTCCGTGGATTGACCTCCCAATCTACCAAGATTGGAAGCCAAAGTGTCACATTTTTCCCTTGCCCCTCAACTTTCTCTTCATAATTGCTGAGGGGCACAGGGCCCTGGGTGGGGCTTTGGTTTCCCGGGCGTTTCCGCACCCTCCTCAGCTTTCGGTCACCCAGGCTTTATTGTGGTCGGCAGGGAGGGTTCTGTGGGGGCGCTCGGTTATGGCCTTGGAATTGCTCGGGGCCTTGGGGCTGTTCGGCCAGGCAGCTTGGGGAACAACAACAACATCAACCTAACCTAGTATTATGGGTGGGGGCTGCTGGTTGAGTACTAATCCCTTAGTAAATAAAACAAAAAATTGGCTGTCGATTATACGAATGTGAAAGAAAAGTCTACGAAGTCTACGGTGTTTACTCTGCAATCTTCAGCTTTGATTGTACATTGATAATGGAAAAGTACCGTAGCCTATTGACAACCTTGTTACGAAAATTAAATTGGTAAACCTGACTTTTTGGACCGACAGCAATTTCAGTAAGTTTTATTTTGTTTTTTGTAATTTTTCCTTCAGATATAGTGTTGTTTTATACTGAAGAAAAGCGGAAATGAGTATTTACCCATTATACAACAATCTAAAAACACGCCCCCCACTAGTGGGGAGGGCTATGAAGTTCAGGGAAAATGAGGGGGTTAAAAGGGTAAAAATACAATAATATAGCGTTTTGTATCAAAACTTGGCTCGGGTTTTCCCAAATTGCAAACTCATACAACCCAATTTTGTGAATACCCGAGCCAACTTTTGACGAAAGCTGGCTCGGATTTCACGGGGTGGAGTGGGTAGCCTAATATTTCATGTTATAAAAATAGTCAACTTTGGGAAGACATTAGCCTAACCCAACAACCTTACCTAACCTATCCTAGTATTATGGGTGGGGGCTGCTGCCCCCACACACCCGCTGGTTGGGTTAGATTTTTTTTTTTTTTTTTTAATGTTCTAGGCTATTAGCCTAACCTAACAACCTTACCTAACCTAACCTAGTATATGGGTGGGGGCTGCCGCCCCCACACCCCCGCTGGTTGGGTTATTTTTTTATATTTTTGTATGTGCTATTAGCCTAACTTAACCCGTACAGCCCCAGCGACGCGCCTGACGCGTCCGCGATGTATGTAACGCACAGCCCCAGAGACGCGCCTGGCGCGTCACCCTAATTGCGCTAACTGTCGGACCAAAACATCAGTATAACCATTAAATTTTAGTACCATACTTTTATATTAGGTTTTTCCGAGGGTTTAACACATTTTCATATGATCTTTAGAGCTATCAATAACTGGAAGTACCGTATTGACAACCTTGTTACGAAAAAGACATTTTAGTACCATACTTTTTTATTAGGTTTCGCCGAGGGTTAAACCAAATGTTCTTATACTCTTTAGAGCATATAGATTCATTATTAATCTTCAAATATATCAACAAAATTTGTGGTATTAAAATAACATTAAACCGGAAGGCCTTTCGTTCATTAACTCTCGTCCACTCACCAACTCTCTGCAATCTCTCTCTTTCTTCGCCGCAATGTTGCATCTCTCTCGCTATTCTATCGATACTATAATAATCAATGTTCCTCAGAGCTTTCCCAGTGTATACCACCTCCTTTGCGTAGGGCATGTGGTACCCATCTTGCAACACAATCCCACCCCTACTCTCTGCAACTCTCCAACCCAAGAGTGAAACTTTACTGGGTCAATATTTACGAGTCGCACAACAGCTCGGATCTCATTTCTAATGGTTGTTTTGGGTTCCTATCATTCTATGCTTCATTTCTATATACTTTTTATCCACAGGAAAAAAAAAAAAAAAATCTTTGCTTAATTTTTTTTTTTTTTAGCATTAACCTAACCAAAAAAACCTAACCTAACCGGTAAATTGATAAGGTGTGACAGTCACGAGTTTTAGAATGTGGTTTTTTTTTTGCATTTTTTCTTGGATTTGTATTACCTAACTAAGAAACCTAACCTAACCTAACCTAACCTAAAAGTAATACGTGGATAGAAACTAACCTAAAATGTACGCAATTACCAAAGCAGCACTGGATCGCGCAACTGTAAGGTCCCCCAAGTAAGGTAGGAGGGAAGAAGAAAAAAATCTATAAAGCAGAAATCCCATAAAACAGGACTTGTCATTATGCAGACAAGACTGTGTTTTACCCTATATCGCCCTTATAATACATTTGCGACGGGAAAGACATATATAGGACTGAAGACTATTATATAACATACCTATAGGCTACACAAACATCGATGGGGCTTGTAACTGTCACACCGTAAAATCTTACCACCTAACCTAATAGCCCCCAAATACATTTAAGTTAGGTTAGGTTAGGTTTTTTAGTTAGGTTAATGCACACAAAAAAAAAAATATATATATATATATATATACTATATATATATATATATACTGTATATATACCCGGTATATATATATATATATATATATATTTTCGGAAAAACTAAATAAGATGGTCACCAATTTTCCCATGGATTTTTTTATTTTTCCCTTTTAGTTTTCATCAATATATAGTGTTTGGAAATAATTGCAACCCTCGGCGAAACCGTTTTCTCCATTATACAACGATCTTAAGACACGCCGCCCGATAGTGGGGAGGGCTATGAAGTACAGGGAAAATGAGGGGTTAAATGCGTAAAACGGCGATTAAAACGTATTTTAGCAAAACTTGGCTTGGGTTTTAAGGTATTTCTAAGGCCTAAAACCCAATATTTCGAAAACCCGAGCCAAGTTTTGGCCAAAGCTGGCTCGGATTTTGAGAGTTTGTGGACAACAAAATGACAGTAACCTCATTTAGAAATTTGGCTCAGGTTTCCCGAAATTGCAAAGGAATAAAACCCGAATTTTGGAAAACCCGAGCCAAGTTTTGCCAAAACTTGGCTCGGATTTTGCGAATTTTAAGAGTAAACAAATTACAGTAACCTAATTTAGAATTTTGGCTCATGTTTCCCTAAATTGCAAACCCCAAAAAGCATAATTTTGGAAAACCCGAGCCAATTTTTGGCAAAACTTGGATCGTATTTTGAGAATCGAAAAAGACTAACTACATGTCGGAAATCGGCTCATGATTTCCCTAATTGCAAAGCCATATAACCAGATTTATCGAAAACGTAGCACTTATTTAAATCATAAATATCCAGTAACATAGACCTAGTACATTGGATACAAGCCTAATCCACACCTAACGCCTACAATGTGTCCGTAGTACCTAGTAGGCCTACGTGGGATACAACATGGCGGTTGGGCCGGCGCCCATTTAGTAGCCTACCGGTATTCGGCCGTATCTGTAAATACGAATGCGAGGAACTTCGAGCGAATTCCTGATCGAGCGGATGCACAATCCAATCTAATTAACCTAACTTAACTTAACCTAACCTAACTTAACCTAACCTAACCTAACTTAACCTAACCTAACTTAACCTAACCTAACTTAACCTAACCTAACTTAGCCTAACCTAACTTAGCCTAACCTAACTTAGCCTAACCTAACCTAACTTAGCCTAGCCTAGCCTAGCCTAGCCTAGCCTAGCCTAGCCTAGCCTAACCTAACCTAACCTAACTTAACTTAACTTAACCTAACCTAACCTAAATGCGCCTCCGCTCGAATATGAATTCGCTCGAAGTGTCCAGATACCGTAAATACTACCGCAACTACGAATCTTGTTTCTGAAACCTAGTATATTAACCTAACCAAACAACCCAACCTATCGACAGAGATGGGCAGGTGGAGTGGACTAAAAAGCTGGTGGACAGACCTCGGCCCTCGGGAGACAGGTGAAAATAGCGTGTGTACGAATCGGTGCCGTCTATAGGAAGGTATTGACAACCATGTTTCGACAAAATTCCATTTTAGTACTATATATTTTTATTAGGTTTTGCCGAGGCTTAAAACACATTTTCATATTATGTTTAGAGCATATACAATCTATATGTGTGTTCAAATATTGCAAAATAATTGGTGACCAACTTATTTAGTTATACTATATTTTCCCGTGGATAAAAAGTATATAGCAATGAAGCATAGAATGATAGGAACCCAAAACTACCATTATAAATGAGATCCCAGCTGTGATGCGACTCTTATATATTGACCCTTTACTGTCTTTCTTCTATTCAACAGCTGAGCTCTGGAACTCTCCCAGAATCAGTCTTTCCCTCTTCCTATGACTTAAATTGCTTCAAACTCCGTGTGTCCAGGTATTTTGGCTCGAACGTCCCTTGATTTGGCCCTGTCATTCTTTCAACTTTGGGGGAGGCACTCGCTATAGGCAGTTCTGCCTTTTGCCTCCCTCACTCACATGGATTTTTGTTTTACCAAAACTGTAGAAATAAGGCACTTTTCCCTGTGTCGTGAGGTTAAAGTCACATTAACGACTAAGAAACGGACAAGCTACCGTGGCTTACCTGTGAGAACCACCAAACCATTATTGCTCCTCTATCAAACACGGTAATTATCAGCCACCACTCAACCCGATAACATTCAAGACCTCTTTCCCCGCCTTATTAGAAATAATTTATTAGGGAAAATAGGGACCAATAGACTCACGGTATAGTAACATAGTAACCTTATGTTACTATACCGTGAATAGACTCGCCATATTTTTCTCATTATAGTCCACATGGAGGAATTTCGTTATCGACACTTGAACAAACCCGATTACACTGAAAAATAACACTAAAATAATGTCCCGAACGTAAACAAAGCATTGCACCCAATGAATCCTTCGACCTGGAAAGAAAATGAAAGAAATGGGTCCTCTTCTTGTTTTGAAAGATGCGGAGAGTGCGATTCACCCAATAAATGGCTTGAACGTTACTCACAAAACGATATTATATTAGGGTTAAGTTAGGTTAATCTAATCTAATATAATATTTGTACATTTTGGAAGCGTGCATGGCCTCCCCACAATTTTCCTTACCTACTGTAAAAGCGCGATTCACCCAATAAATGGCGTCATTTGACGGAGTATCTTCAGATTAATTAATAGGCCTAATGGGTAAGTTAATGCAAATCCTCCACTCAAACTATGATAAACAACAATTAAACACTATATTCCCTGGAAAAAATATAAAGAAACTTGGTAAATAAGGCGGCTCTAGCTGTCTTGAAGGTTACCCTCAACCCTACTATCGCATTTAAATTAAAGTTACTGAATATGTCAATATCAAGTATAAATATACAAAATGTATGTCTCCTTGAATGCTACCAAATGTATTTTGTATATTTATATTTTGATATTGACAGTACTTGAATTTAAATGCGATGGTAGAGTTGGGTAGTAGTTGATAACTACCGTGTTTGATAGAGGAGCAATAATGGCTTGGTGGTTCTCACAGGTAAGCCGGCAAAAATTTTAAGTGCGGGCGGTACGCCAGCCTTGTTTACACTACGCGTAGTGGCGTCGGACCTTTGCCATTATGTTTGTCTATTTTGACTGCCTTTGGATACAATAATATATTGAGGGCCCCCCCCCCCCCATGACACATTGTCATCATATATATTGCCAGCAGGGGGGCAAATTACCGAAAAAATCGCAGTCAAAATAGATGCGAACTTAACCACGGCGATCGACAAATGTAAACATGGCGGCGGTAGAGACTTCGGACCTTTGCAATCATGTTCCACTCTATTTTTTTTTTTTGTTTTTTTTTTTTTTTAAAGAGACAATGAACGGAGGAAGGAAAAACACAGATAAAACAAAAAGGTCCATGTGCCTAAAGGCATCCTCCATTTTGAATGCCATTGGATACAATAATATGTCGAGGGGGGCTTTGCCCCTCTTCACCCCCCCCCCCCCCCCCCCCCCATGACATATTGTCATCATATATAGGCCTATTGACAGCAGGGGGCAAATAACCGAAAAAATAAGTAAAAATAGACGCGAAGTTAACCTCGGCGAGTCGGCGATCGCCCTATGTAAACATGACGATAGTAGGCTACGCCCGAACTCTACATCCATCCCCTTATTTCTACACTTTTGGTAATGCACTATATTGACGAAAATTAGGGCACGGTGTGAAGATAGCCTAGCTGTGTCAAAATATACTGATCCAACGGTTTGTTAAAGTTATTCCCGAAAAACGATGTAACACGGCCTCTGAAACCCATAGTAAAATAGGCCTATGACTATGACTAATAATTCGTAGGGAAATAGGCACCGGAAGTGCTTTTTGTTGCCTTAGCAATACAAGACAGGCTAGCCTAGTAGCCTACCCATCAAACATTGAAGCTCTCTTACCTTACCACAAACCAGGCTTCATATTATGCCAATGTATCACTATATCTACACAGGCACGACTAATCTAACCATATTACACCCTTCATATGAATAATTAGAACGCATTACACATCAAGAACTCTAACAAGTAAAGAACAAAACATACGCACCTCGTACCCGCGAAAAACGAAACGACACATCCACACACAATGGCAGTTGGTAGAGGAGTGAGGGAGTCTTCCTGCCCGTTCTTGATTCCTAGTCATGACGTCATAATCTCTGTTTTTCCCTATTTGTCTACCTTTATCATTATTACTTCGCGGTTTTGCCACGGCCACTGATAGATTGTTTAATTTTCTTGCTGTCTAGCTAGGTTTAATGCTATAATGCAATGCTTTTAAGGATTTACGAGGTGATTTATCGAGTCTGTGACGGCTGAACCCTACATCACGTGACTAATTTCTGGCTTCCGATTGGCTGTAGACGTGCCTTCATTATTCTAGACTTTACTTAATTTGTAAGACTTCGTGGCTTCCTTCAGTATTTTCATATTGTATGCCAACTAATTGTTCACTGTCTTAAATTTGAGAGCCCTAAAATAACCCGATATGATGTTTGTAGCAATTTATGAAGAGTTATGCAAGTTTTTATGTCACGTGCCAAAGATAACCCGGATCCTCGAATCCTATTGGAGGAGGCGCCTTGACGTCATGATCCTAATTTTTATTTTACCATTCCCTCCAACCTATATTGCAATTTTACCATTGATACCGATAACTTAATACAAAAATATATTCACCAGTTCCTCTGTGATACCCGATTTACAAGTTTTTGGCTATACATAAGGAAATAACCTACTGTACGTATGGTTTTAGAGTTAGGCCTACGTGTCAAAACCATCTGTCAAATCAGTCTTCTATGAGGACACTCAACCAAATTCGTTACAGTATTCGACCTGGAGGGTTGGTTCTGTCCAGAGTGAGGTTTGGTTTCCTCTTCTACCCAACCTTAGCCGTTTCTTTTCCTGTATATTACTACTTTTCCTACTTCGGGGGCGGGTGGCTAGGAATCCTCCTCCCCTTATCAAATATCACGTACTTGTAGTACTAGACGAGACAGAGAAAGGGGCGAGGGAACACGGAGGTGGTCCCAAACCCTAAGAATTGAAACTTTAAATGTAGTTTCTGTTCGGGCTCTGTCTCGAGTTGGCCACCCCCAGCTATGGGGTACGTGCCTGAGTATATATGAAATACTGGGTGCGAAGGGAATTTAACTCTCCTGAAAACTCCCCAGGCCCACTTCCCTGGTGCCTGGCGCGGGGCTCGAACCCACAGGTTTTGAGATGCTTTGGGTGGGGTTCGAACCCTGGTTAGTGACCATATCCTCCATAGGTCAACCAGGCCTGCGCGCTAACCCACTACTACCACGGACGTACAATATTATAGTAACATTAGTCCTCTTTGTAAGAACCAGGTGATAGTCTCGTGATGAGTGTATTGGACTTCCCATCAACGACTATTTTACACTATACCAGACGTCAACTCGGGTAGTACATTATTGGGGTTGCGGGATATTTTCGAGGGCATTACAATATACATACATACATACATTCGCCCTTTTATAAATCTAGCCTTGTGAATCACCGTAACGGGCTGTTGTATAGCTTGTCTTATTACACCTATAATATTAGCAACGTTAATGTCATAACAGCATTACTGTCGACATCTAACCTTAAAAATAAAAATAACCATAAAATCACTGTTACCGACATTGCGCATAAAGAAAATAAACCGGATTCTCCATATTGATGGCTTTGATTGGGATTATGCACACGTGGCGAGGCTAGGAGAAAGAGAGTGAGGCTAGCGGGGCATGGGATTACATTTTTATGGGAGGGATGTGGAACTTGGAAGTGGAATGGAGGGGAGAAGGATGGATGGAGGGAGACAATTGGGGGAGGAGGAAGGAGGATTAGTAGCTTGTTACTTGTTTCACATTGTTCCATTACGAGAAATCTGTTGCCAAGGGATTGTAGTTTACCGTCTGCTAAATAATGAACTGCTAATAGCCTACTATAGTCAAAGTCACGGGAGAAAAGAAATTCCCGTTTGGCAACTGTCTTCCAACTTGTTTCAGTTTGTGCATTCTTGTGGTGAATAGCTAAATTATATACAAAGATGCTAAAGACAACAGACTTCAGTGTAAAACAGTAAAATAAATTGTATTTACCTTTTTTCTAAACACAAACCTAAATGAAACACAAGTATTAGCAGTCAGCTGATGAAATACATGGTTGTGGCCGAGCGTAGGAACGAAACTGGCGGAGTAAAGGGGAGGACAGAGGAGGATGTTAGATAATATACCATATATCTCCCATATAAAGCAATGTTATTATGTCACATGTGTATGGGTTTGTAGTACTAGGCACATGCGAACAATGAGCACCCTGAACATAGGTATAAAGCAACATTATTGTAGATAATATGGGGAAATAATGTAAAGGGAAGGAAAGGGGAGGAGATATACCGTGTGTGGCGCGTTCTTTAAATGAGTTTGAATTCCTTCCCTCAATATTATGTTTGTATTTTTTTTACAATTATCTTCTTTACACCTACGTTCAGGGTGCTCATTGTTCACATGTGCCTAGTACTACAAACTCATACGCATGTGACATAATAACATTGCTTTATATGGGAGATATATGGTATATTATCTAACACCCTCCTCTGTCCTCCCCTTTACTCCGCCACGGTTTCGTTCCTACGCTCGGCCACAACCATGTATTTGATCAGCCGACTGCTAATACTTGTGTTTCATTTAGGTTTGTGTTTAGAAAAAAGGTAAATACAATTTATTTTACTGTTTTACACTGAAGTCTGTTGTCTTTAGCATCTTTGTATATCATTTAGCTATTCACCACAAGAATGCACCAACTGAAACAAGTTGGAAGACGGTTGCCAAACGGGAATTTCTTTTCTCCCGTGACTTTGACTATAATACAGTAAGGCATCTTAAGCGGGTATCACACGAGCACTAATCCACCCGCTTAACACACCTAAACTTTACACTGGCGCAACGGTAAACTACATCGCAGATAAACTAAAAATCGGCTTCATACGGGAAGATGTGTGTGCGCGTGTGAGTGTGTGTGTTGGGAAGGGGAAGGGGTGTTCCTAGCCCGTCACCTATTCTGGCTACATAATTTCACTTCACATGCTCGTAGATTTTGCCTTTAATTACCTGATTCATGTACAGTCTCGGTCATTAATTGTGATACACTTTGAAGCCTCGAACTGACTAAATGAATCTCCGAAATAAATCTATAGTTTGTTTTATTCAAGCTGATGGTAATTGAATCCCTTAACAGCTGATTTCTCGATAGTTAATGGACAAATATGAAACTACTCTGTCTCTATGTCATATTAAGGCCAATTTTTCATAAATTACAACATATTTCGCTACCAAATCTTCATAATACCTAAATAATCAATATAGGGACATGGCAATTTAATATCAGCTGAAAACAATTGACTATAGTATAGGATTAATGAGGGGGTTCAATTCAACACGATAAAAGTAAAAATTTACCTCGAAGGGAGGCTTGGAGGGTGTTTATTTTATATTATATTATTATTATTATTATTATTATTATTATTTGTTGTTAAGCTTGATGGAGGTCTAGGGAGCAAACTAAAAAAAAAAAAACAAAAAAAGCATGATACAGGAGAAGGGATTGTCCTCTACTAGAGGTAGGCCTACTTAGATCTTAGAGAAGAAACTAGTATACAGTTTATATAAGTTTATTGATAAGACAAAGTAATCATAGGACCAATAAATATAACAATACAATACACAGAGTGGCAATGGCACAACGTGAAAATAAGAGCACATTTTGATATTGATAGAATAGAACCAGCTGGTGATATTATGGTCTTGGCGATTAGCCTAATAGCCAGCCTGTAATTTAAGGGGATCCGGCCTTTGGCCGACGCATTTTTTTTACCGAATACTGCAAAAATTTATCTCGAAGGGGGTCTCTTGGTTTTTTATTATGAAACTTGATGGAGGTCTAGAGAGGAAACTAAACAATATATATATATACAGTATATATGGCGGATTAATCCGCTACATCCCGCTCTAGGCATTCTCATGGTGCAAGGAAGCCATTTAGGAGTAGTGCGTCAAAGGTTCCACAGACGACAAAACTCAATTCAGCAAAACACAGCCCTCGGAATCGGGTATAAATATATAAATAAAAACAATTATATATTCTCCCCTTAAACTTAAAATCTTTGTATGTATATGATGCAGAGACAGTAGTTTCCTATCGTTCCATTAGGACTCGATAAATCAACTGCAAAGGAATTGACCACTTGAGAGTTTCAGGCTATAAGGAAGTTGGAACCATAAACATTCATATAATCTAATTAATTGATTTCACTTCCAACACCAAACACCTCCCAATGAAATAAATGAAAGCATGGGATTCGAACCTGGGATGCCACATACAGATCTTAAGGGGGTCACCGGCTTTGTTTTATCTTTCTCTATTTCCCTGGCTTGTATCCATTCAGCCAACTGTTTTAAGACGTTTATACCCATCCAGGCGTTGATTTCTTCCTGGCGAGCGATAGCGAGCCAACATTGTATGTAGAAATCCGGCTTCGCCGGAGAAATTTTTCTATCGAAAAATTTACAAATTTAGCTTGCTGTCAAAACAAAAATATATATATGCTGCCTCGCTACCGCTCGCCAGGAAAATATTGACACCTGGATGGGGGTAAACGTCTTAAAACAGTAGGCTGAATGGGGCCGAATGGATACAAGCCAAAGAGAGAGGGAGAGAAAGAGAAAAAAAGCGAGGTGGGCTCCCTTAAACACTCTAAACAATAATACAATAACAATGTAAGTTTGTATGTATGTATGTATAATTGTATATACTCTGGCACATAACTCATAGCTGGGAGTGGCCGACTCGAGACAGAGCCCGAACCGAAACATTAAAAGTATGAGGTTTATTTGAATTTATATATGTGCTACAACCATATTTTGGCTAGTAATTATTTATATTATCGACGTCTACAGCTCCAACTTCCTTATAGCCTCAAACTCGCAAGTGGTCCGTCCATTCAATTTACTGCCACCTGGATATAAACACACTATAGTATCTGCACTATATACACTGTTAATTTAATGGGTGGGAAAGGGGTAATTAAGGGGACAATTTATATATATTTGTTGTATTTGTTATTAGTATTAGTAGTATTATTATTATTATTATTATTATTTGTCTGTCTCGAGTCGCCCACCCCCAATAAATATAAAACAAATATGAAAAATAAATAAATAAACATAAAATGGGGTATGTGCCAGAGTATAGAGAGAGAGAGAGAGAGAGATAGATAGATAAATTATTTTAGTTTGCTCCCTATACCCTCAAAACCCCCTTTCGAGGTAAATGTCCCGGACGAAGGCCTGTTCCTCCTAAATTACAGGCTCGCTTTCGCTCGCCAGGTAATAATCGACACCTACAGTAAATGGCACGAAAGGTCTTCAAATTGATAAAGAAGTTAGGCGAAAGGTCATAAAATAGCCACACTAATGGGGCAAACGTCAACAATGTCAAAAACTAACATGTCCAAAATAACGTACCCGTTTAAAGCCATGTTGACGGTAATAAATCCATGGAGTACAAGGATAGCAAGGTCAAGCAAGCACAGGTATGAACAGGGTAATCAAAGTGTCCATAATCTTTTACCTATTAATATTATTAAAAGTATATTGGTGGTAATAAACCCATCTTAAGCCGGTGTCACACGAACGCTTTTTCCGTCAATTTGCCATGAGCAAGTTTTTTCTGGTGATATTTAGGGATATTTTAGGGAATCGTAAACTAGATTGAAGTTAGATTATGTTAGGTAGTTTAACTTTTCGAGAAATTGCATTTTGAAGCTGCCAGACTACAATTGCTCGTAGAAATTGACGGAAAAATCGCTCGTGTGACACCGGCTTAAGGTGGGTTTATTACCACCAATATACTTTTAATAATATTATAACCTGTAATTAACCTTTTATTCCAGTTTATTATGGGTATGAAAGGGTTATAATTATAGAGTACTAACCGAGGTACCCGGCGCTGCCCGGGGATAAATGGAAAGTATCTAGCCTTCAATCATAACAAATCGGACAAAAGATCGCGGACATTGCTACGTGTGAGCTCGCCCATTGGAAAGTGTAGTTCGCTAGGGTAATGTCACACGAGCGCATTTTCCAGCAATTTTCGATGACCAAGTTTTGTTCTCGTGTTATTTTGAGGCTCTTTCACATTCGTAGTTCACATTCGTCTTGGACATAATCTGGTGAGGCAGTGTGAACGGCTGACCCAAAATGTGAAGTAATGCACAAAAAACAAAATAATTTAGTTTATATATATATATTATATGTATATATATATTATATATATATATATATATATATATATATAATATATATATATATATATATATATATATATATATATATATATATACTGTATATACCGGTATATATATATATATATAAATTTATTTTTTATTTTTATTTTTTATGAAGTAACAGATCAAACAGCTTCCGTCAGAATAAGTCGGATTGTGGACTTGGCGTGGCGCTAAAGCCGGTGTCACACAACCGATTTTCCCATCAATCTTTATGGGCAATTGTAGTCTGGCAACTTCACAATTGACTACTTGCGAGTTTCAGACTATAAGGAAGTTGGATTTTTTTACATTGATATTTAGCAGAATGACCAGCTAAAATGCGGTTGTAGTACATATATAAATACATACAACTAAATACAACATACTGTTATCCATTAGACATCTATACTATTATTATATTTCTGTTTAACCTGGGAACTGCGGGGAGACTCTTAAGAGTTCCCCCGGCGGACTGCGGGGAGACTCTTAAGAGTGAGTGAAAAAAAAAATCAACTTTTGACATCGAAAAAAAAATATATATATTTTTATTTTTTTATTTTTTTATTTTTTTTGGCCCCTGGGCCATGCAAAATCTCAGTCCTCTACCTCCCCTCCTTCCCCACTTTCCTCCTCTCCTTCAGTTATCACCTATTTTCCCTGTTATTCCCTTATTCTGAGGTATATTTTCGTGCTAACATTAGCGAGTTGCAAGCAGGGTGTTGTCATCACTGATGGCAAGCGAGTGCAAGAGAGAGAGAGAGTATCGATCGATCGACTGTGTCTCAGTGGCCTTGGGGGAAATTGGCGGGAAAGCAGCTTGCCTCACCCATACATTATACAACTCGCGGGCTATATCTCCGATTTTGACCATCCAAACGCTGTTTTCACTCGTTTTACTGTTGTTTCAGGTTAATACCTTTATAATCAACCCATAATAGGCGCATATGGATAAGTATTAATGCTATTAATGGCACAATGAATATTTTAGTGACGGAAACACCTCAAATACGTCAGCACAGGGGGACGTTTCCAATTATCCCCATGCGCACTTCAGAGGTTAATAGCGATGTTTACGGCTCCAACTTCCTTATAGCCTGAAACTCGCAAGTGGTCAATTCAAATTCTTCAAAAAATCAAACTACCCAACCTTCGATCGATTTATTTTTTGTTTTATTCCAATGTGAAAGTTCCTCAAGTTCCTCAAAATAGTACGAGAAAGAAATTGCTCATAAGAAATTGCCACAAAATGCGTTCTTCAGCTTAAGGGGACATGGGCCATTATTCTGGTCCCTCTTCTTCCTCATGCTTAGTCCCATGAGTTTTCAGATTTTATAAAATTCGGCCGATTAGTTTGGCGATTTTAATACCTATCACCCCATTTCGTTGTCAATTTTAAGATCTTTTGTGCCATTTAGATGTCAATTTTTTCCTGGCGAGCGATAGCAAGCCTGTATTTTTAAGAGTAACCGGCCTTCGGCCGGGACATTTTTCTACCGAAAAATGTAAAAATTTATCTTGAAGGGTCTAGGGGGTGTTTTTCTAAGCTTGCTGATGGTTTAGCGAGGAAACTAAAAAATAAATTAATAAATTAATTAATAGACCAATAAACCGTCCACTGTCCCCTTAACCCCCGCCCTGGGCCACAGTGGAGGTGGTGTGAGCCCCCCTCCATACACTGACAGTAACAGTGTTGGTGGTGGGGGTCGGGGTGTACTGTCCGTTACCGCAGCGCTCACTACCACCACCATCTGAAATACTACATATAGTTATTATTCAATATAACAATAAAATATAAAACAAGTATATATTTATAAATATACATACCGGTATATACATTATATATATATATATATATATATATATATATATATATATATATATATATATATATATATATATATATATATATATACTGTATATATATATATATATATATATATATATATATATATATATATATATATATATATATATATATATATATATATATATATATATACTGTATATATATATAAACACAACACAATAAACATTACGTCAACTATTTTCAGATACTTTGTCTCATTAACGTGTCGCTCTTATTCTGGCGAGCGACTGCAAACCTGTAATTTAGGAGAGGCCAGGACATTTTCCTACCGAAAAATGTACAAAATTAGCTACCAAAAAATACAATACAACAAGGAACTAAGGAGTGTGGGATGTCGTCAGAGAATTCACCAATGGTCGGATACTGTTTTAGGTAACGTCAGGGAGTGAGGCAAAAAAAAAAAAATAATAATTATAGTAATATTAATAATAACTAAATAAATACCTGGTTAATAACGTCACAGTTCATCGGATTGGTCAAGACAGTTGGGTAAAAAAAATAAAAATAAATAACTAAAAATAAAAAAATAAAAGAACAAATACAATTGAACACTAACCAGGTTAATAGCATCTCACTTCGTCGGATCGGTCTGGACAATTTTGTTGACCATCACAGCGTTGCCCATTCGGTATACACGATCCGTCATCACAACGCCACTCGTTATAGTTACAACCTGGGGAAAAACACTCAGTAAATAATATAATATGATCATCAATAATAAATAAAATGAAATAAATGAATATTAATATACATGTATTCACATTTTCACCAACCCATCAATTAACTTACAAATATTCCTAATTAACCCGGGAAAGTCGAGGGTCCTCATAAGAATTTTTGTTGGGCGAAGGTGAGGGTCCTCATAACTCGAGAAGCGCGATAGGCCTTACGGTATGGTCACCATAGCAAACGCGATATACCTCACGGAAGCAAGACCATAACAACAAAAATCCAAAACACCCCAGGGGTTCTCAAAACAAAGGAATATGTCATTAGGTGAGATAATTCCCCTCTAGTACTTTTTACCACTCATCCTCATGTGTCTCAATCCCCCCTTCCTTAATTATCGTCTATTTTTCCTCGTATTTCCCCCATTTATCAATTATTTTCGGCGCGAATTTCTCTCACATGGTTTCGTACACACCAGTGACTCGCTTAGAGATCTTATGCAACACAGAAATTTCTCCCGCGGTCGTCAGTTTGTTGCGAGACGTCGTGACGGGAGGATGTATGTGTCTCCCCCTCCTGCCTGAGCATACGACCGGGCGGCGAATATATACGTTTTTCACCACCCACATGCTTTTCCCACTGGTTTTATCACTCTTCAAGGTTCATATGTTCATCATATAAGTAAAATATGCGAACCTGGAAAAATAAATTATGCTTTATATTGTAAATATAACAAATTCTCTCGGAAATTAAGGCTAGAATTACACAAATAACTACCCTATTTTGCGTCCCTCGGGTTAAGAGCCAAGGCATAAAAAAAACTTTCAAAACACCCCACTGACACTCAAAACAAAGCAATATGTGATTAGGTGAGATAATTCCCACCCATACCTACTATCACTCCTCCACATGTGTCCCAAACCCCCCCTTCCCCCCTCTTCAATTATCGGGTATTTTCCCTATTATTCCCGATATTTATAGAGTATTTTCACGCGAGGACGACTGGGAGAGAGGGAGGAGGATGGGGGAGTCTTTCTCCGACCCTCTAGCCAGTCTCAGAAATCCCCTACTCTCTCATTAGCATACAAGACGGTGGAGAGCATGGATGTATGTCTCTCGCCGATCCGGCTCAGATTATGGCCGCGGGGCTAAAATATATGTTTTTCACCAGCCAATTGCTGTTACCACTTCTTTTATTGTTCTTCAATGTTCAAATGTTCATATTTAAAGTAAAATAGGCGCATTTGAAGAAGTAATAATGTCGTTTAAAGGTTAATGAAAGAAATTAAACTAATACATACATGTGGTACTCCAATGATTCGAACCTAGGATACTCACACCGAAATTCCGCGCACTAACCATTATGCTATCAAGACAGTTAAAGGTTCATGCACAAGCCTACGATATATTATACATTCTCGAATACTGGATAATAATCTAAGCATGAATATACAGTAACCCAACTGCACTATAATAGCCTAATAATTACACAAATAACAAAATTTAATCATGGGAATGGGACATTATACACACAATGTTAAAAACACCCTAATAATGCAACGAAAAACTTGCTCCTAGAAGCCAGAAAAAGCGCTTATGTGAAACCGACTTAAGGGGAGGTTGTGGTTGTTTCTGTTCCCCAGGCTGCCTTGCCAAACAGCCCCAAGGCCCCGAGCAAGGCCAAGGCCATAACCGAGCACCCCCACAGAACCCTCCCTGCCTACCACAATATAGCCTGGGTGACCGAAGCCACTCCATGGCGGGGAGCTGAAGAGGGTGCGGAAACGCCCGGGAAACCAAAACCCCACCCAGGGCCCTGTGCCCCTCATCAATTATGAAGAGAAAGTTGAGGGCAAAGGAAAAATGTGACGCTTTGGCTTCCAATCTGCCAACCTCTAGGTTGGCAGATTGGGAGGTAAATCCACGGAAGAGACGCCGTCACTTGAGATCTAGAAAATATATAAGTAAAAGGTAGAAAATATATAAGTAAAAGGAACAGTCAGAGTAAGCTATGGGTATGGCAGAGGTCGCTCAGTTCTCACTCTGATAGACCAACCCATCACCATTAAGGGAAGGTTTTCTGGGTTACCTTCTCCCTCATGTTTAGTGTCATTAGTTTTGAGATTTTAAGACATTCGCCTCATTATTTTGATGATAATAAGATGTTTCGTGCCATTTACGTGTTGATTTTTTCAAGGCAAGTGATTGCGAGCCTGCAATTTATGAGGAAACTGCTTTCAGCCTAGGGATTTTGTTACCACAAAAATGTATAAAGTTTGTCTCGACGGGGGGTACCGGGGATATCTTTAAAAGCATGATGGAGGTCTAGGGAGGAAACTAAAACAAATAATAAATACATAAACAAATATAACTCTCCCCTTAACAAACAATAAATAAACACAAAAATAACTCTCCCCTTAACAAACAATAAATAAACACAAATATAACTCTCCCCTTAACAAACAATAAATAAACCCATAAACAAAACTCTTCTTTTAACAAACAATAAATTGGTTCTTGGTGGCTTTTAAGGGCGAGCAGACGAAGAACTTTCGTCCGTTAATTGCCCTGTCATGTGTGGCAGTGTGGACCTCACATGCAGTGCTCCAGGCCGGTCGTTGGCAGATAGGTGCAGATCAGCCGAATAGCCTGCACTCTTTCTCCTTCAGTGAGGCCTCTTTCCCCAAAGATGGTCGGAAGCGTTATGTTACAGATTCCCAGTCGACGAAGGCGTTCCTGGAGGAGCAGGCGATAAGAGTAAAAGTTTGGGCAGTGGGCTAGGACGTGGATGATCGTTTCGGGCTAGTTACACCATCTGCAACGAGGACTACCTACCAGGCCTAGACGATAGAGATGTGCTGATAATGTAATGTGGCCAATACGGATCCTTGTGAGGGCCACGTCATATGGACAAAGTGGGTGTCGGGCCCATGGTTGATTCTCTGAGTCCTTCCGATGTGCTCCAAAGTGTTGTTGCCTGTAGTGCATGTCTGAGACCTTCATCTCACAAGCAGTGGCAGGCGAGTCATACAGTAGATGCAAGGCTGCATAAGTCCTCCTGTAGGGTATCCAACATGCCTGAGGAGTGGGCCATAGAGGCTGCTTTGTCCACCACAGTATTACCACTGATCCCTGTATGTGAAGCTATCCACTGCAGTATCACCATCCAAGGGGGATCGAGACAACGGAGTAACAGGCTCTGAATTCTAAATACCAGTGAAGTGTAGGAGGACGGACGAGTCGAGGAGAGTAGATGCAAGGAGGACAGCGAGTCCGTGTAGAGTACTATAGGCTGGGGCCGCAGGTTGGTTATCACAAATATCAGAGCCCGATAGATTGCGTACAATTCTGATGCTATTATCGGATGGCGACCAAACAGCTTCCAAGTCTGGCTGAGTGACAGATCTTCGTAGAAAGCAGCTGCAGCAGTGGAAGTTGGGACAAGCGAACCATCCGTGAAGATGTTGAAATATCCGTCATACATGGTGCCATTCATTTCTGCAAAGAGGGCTTGTGCCATCACTGAGTCCCGTTCCTTCTTGAAATTGTCGCCGAAGGTAAGGCGTATGCACGGCGAGAGGTTCATCCATGGAGGCACAGGCAATATCATGGGGATGGTGGACTGTCAAGGGGCAAGGAGGCTCAACCGCCCGTAGTGTATAGTAGTCCATAGACGAAGAAGGGTTGGTGACAACATACTGGCCAGTGTGGGGCCTCTAATGTAATCCCTGACATGGTATTTAGTATGGTAAGGATGGTACACCGGGAATTGAGCCACTCTCATCATCCCATCCAGTATGATCCTATCCCAGGAGAGGGGCAGCAGGCCAGATTCCGCTTCGAGGGAGACTGTAGGTGATGAACAGAATACACCCAGTGCGATGCGAAGCGCCGTGTTATGCTCAATCTCCAGCCGGCCTAGGACTGTGTCTGATGCTGATCCATAAACAGCACTGCCATATCTGATCTTACTTCTGATGAATGATTCATAGAAATGCAGCAAATCATCCCTGGATGATCCCCACTTGGATCCAGCTATATATTTCATCAGGTCCAGGTGCTTCAAACAATATGATTGTAGGTAGTGAATGTGTGAACGCCAAATAAGGACGCCTGTCCAACCACAGCCCAAGGAATACCTATCTGCTGTGATACGACAGCTGCTCCCCACCTGAGGACACATGTGGCATGCCAGGGAGTTTGTATTCATTTTTTTTTCTTTTTCTATATTCCAACTACTCTCTCTCGGGCATAGGCTAAGAGCCTGTACATTCTACCGCTCAACACGGTGAAGCCTGTGAGGTCTCGTTCCAGTCTAGGGAGTGAGACATGCAAAGCACCCATTCACGACTCGAAGCAGCCCAATCTTCGAAGCTGCTTCGCCTCCACGCCTAACTGTCTCATCCCCTAGACTCGGACCATCACTCTCAGAACGCCACCTATTGAGCAATTAACTCACTAGGCATTGCCCCCCTGTAGCATATTTTGAATCTGGGAATATTCATACAGCGCTATTTAATAAGGGAACAATGAGGGTATTATTTTTGGCGTTTCGGTGAGCTTTGTGGTAATGCACTGAAACTAGGTACAGCACCAATTCCATCCCAATAATATCTTCCCATTGACATATCATGATTCGAACCCGGGTCCATTGGATTACCAGTCCAGTGGTAAGACCACTCCACCACACCTCTCCTAAAGGGTAAAGCACATTAAGGCACTCTGTCCTTTTCGCTGCCAGCAATACCCTGGCGCAAACTACATCTGCCTTCCGCAAGGCCCGCTTCAATTCGTCACCGGGGCAATCTATTCCATCTCCGCCAAGCACGCCGGCGATCAATCACCGCTGCCGCATATTCCGGGGTCCACCAAGGCACCATTGCGCGGGATGAATGGGCAGTCCCTGTCATCCGGAAAACTTTCCCCGCGGCTGTAAGCTGTGGTAGACGTACAGAGTAATTGCTCCACCCATCATCCTTGAATTTCCAGTGAGGTCGGGCCTTAATTGTGTCCTTAACAGTCAGTCCCCGAACAGTCAACACTACTGGGAGGCGGTCACTACACAAATAGGGCCCCGTCTGCAAATCCAACCCCAGAAAAATGCTATCCCTAAGACAAAGATCTAAGGTTGAAGGAACAGCATTACGGCGGTCTATACAATTATGAAGTCTGGGAGGCGTGAGTAGACAGAGGGTGGGGTCGTCCAACAGGGCATTGAAGAGCGAGGTTCTGGTCTGGTTGGTGGAGGCACGGCTGACAGCTGGATCCCAATACATATGACGAGCGTTGAAGTCACTCATCACAATACAGGGTGAAGGTAGCTGGCTGAAGTAATGTTGTAATTCACTAGTTGTAACATGCTGGCAAGGATTGTAGCAAAGTACCACCAAGGCCCAACCGTTGTCTAGATCTATAGCCACTGCGATGACCTCCATGATGCCTACTCCATATTTACGCAGGGAGAGCTCTTTGTTGGGAACACTGCCAGAGATGGAGAGAACTAAACCCCCACCTCGAGTACCTCTGTCAGCCCGATATATAGTAAATCAGGGGACCATAACTTCAAATTAGGCATCATCCAGGACTCACATATCCCCACAATATTCGGGGACTCCCTCTCAATCAAAAGTCTAATATCCTGAACCATGCGGCATATTGAGCATAGTACAAGCCTTTTATCAGTAGTTGGTGCCATTATGATGACATGAGGAGCGAGAACAGTCTGTGCAGTAATCAAAAACAATTATCCTTAAAAGATAGTGCCTTCTGTATCAAATTCCACAATTTCGAGAGAATCTGGCCAAATGAATCTTATGTAGGCTGCTGTGGTAGGGTGGCAGAGGAATGGGACGTAGATGAGAGTCTCTCAGGAGAAGTATCGTTATTGAAGGCTGTAGGAGGACGTTCATGTGGCATGCGGTGAGGAGCTCTGGCTGACTAGGCTAAGTAGGCTGAGAGGCAGTAGCAGATTCCAGGGAGTCCCTGTTGTGAGTCTTGGGTACTCGACAAGATCCATGCTGAACTTTATGGTGAGGCACTGTAGTGGCGGTGCGTAGACAAGGAGATGGCGGCGTGGCTGGATGATGAATTACCACACTCACTGAAGACACTCCCAACTCATAGCGGCCGTCAGGGATATCATCATCAACATCCTGCGAGAGTAACACATCATCCATTTGATCTGGAAGGACTGCAAATCGATTCGGGGAGGCAACAGAGGCATAGGACAGATCACTCCTCACTGCACGAGATGTCCTACGGGGAGTAGAGGGGCCTGACTGTACCGCTGTGGCTGCCGGGGATGGGCCAGAGCACTTGCGAGGATTGAGAGAGCGGAGGTACTGGTTGTGTTCTGCCATGGTCACTACCCCCTCCCCATTCTCCCCATGCTTCTTCAATGCCTGGCGATAGACTGTGCAGGATTTTTCCATCATCTTATGACTACCACTGTAGAAAAAACATTTCGGCGCATTCGAACAGGTCTCTTCTCCTGACCGTTTCGAAGGAAAGCCACCACAGATCTCACAGAACACATTATTTCTGCAGGAAAGGGAGCTGTGACCAAACAGATGGCATTTATAGCATCTCAACATGCGCAAGTGGTACGTCTCTACCATGTAGCAAACATGACCCAGTAGAAGCTTCTTTGGCAAAGACCCCTTAAACCTCAGTCGGACCACATTTGAGGCCGACCGGGAGCCGTCATCGTTTCTTCTCAGAAGCCTACTTACCTCCTCCAATGACATCGGACCACCTCCCCAAATCTTTGATCCTTACAAATATGTCCTCGTCGGAATCTGCACCATGTACAGGTCCAATCTTCCCCTGGATCTTCAGGCGAGATAGACTCCCAGCATCGAACATTCCAGTCTCCAAATTTAATAAGATATACAGATGGCAGTACCTTAGCCAATTACTCGTGCATCACTTGCCCTAACATACTTAGCAAAAACTGAATTATTAATGGCATGGGTAATCTTTGAAGGCGCATCAAATACAGGCTCAGCAGACATAAGATCATGAGTAATGATGTACGTTACCATTCAGGGGTCATCTACCAATACTTCTTCTGGCCGAATATTCTCCAAGGGCTGCGAGGAACTGCTCTACAACTGTGCTAGCTTCTGTGCACCCCCACCAGAATGGCCGGCACATCGATCTTGAGAATCTTGAGTCTCACTTCCACGTTTGAACCCCTATGAAGTCTGGGAATCCATAGCTTCTGCACCACCAGGGGGGGGGGGGGATCATTCCCCCTCACCAAGGTCTGCTCCTCCATTTTCAGTGGTGGCCCCAACTCACGCATACCACTGTTCATCCCACAGTGCTAGTAACCCCTAGCCAAGCCCCTTGGCTTGCCAGGTGGGATACACAGGGCAGCTACTCCACCATAAACTTGTATAAGTACCAGATGTTGCACTACACCACACCGTCCATACACTGAGTCCGGCTACCAGTAAGCGCTCAATGACACCAAGACAAGTTCAAGTCCGATAAGTTCACAAGCTAAGCAAGCCTAGTCCAGAACCGCATTTCGCCTCTCCACTTAGCTCATACCCCTGGCCAAGCCCTTGCCAGAGGGATATGCAGGGCAGTGGGAAAGCACCAGGCACAAGACAAACGCACACAACCGTCGTGTACCGTGGTTCGAGCGCCTCTCACAAACAATAAACATACACATAAACAAAACTCCCCCCTTAACAAACAATACATAAACAAATCTCTCCCAGTAATGAACAATACATAAAATCATAAATAAATCTGTCCCCTTGAGTAAACTCACGTGGGCAGCCGTCTTCGTCCGAGCCGTCCCGACACTGACACATACCGTCACAGCGATACTCATTGGGCAGACACTTGGAGCCGTCCATACACGACCACTCCAGCCGCCCGCACCCTGAAGGACAACAAGTTATATTAAAGGGACGTTGTGCTATTATTTATATATATTTGTATTTTATATTGTTATACATATTTTTGAGTTTTTTTTCCAAGACCTATATCAAACTTAAAGAAAATATAAACACCACCAAGACACCTTTTGAGATAAATTTGTAAATTTTTCGGTAGAAAAATGTTCCGGCCAAAGGCCGGCTCCAATTAGATTACAGGCTCGCTTTCGCTCGCCAGGAAAAATATAACACTTAAATGGTACGAAAGGTCTAAATATTGACCAAAAAAATGGAGCGAAAGGTCTTAAAATCGCCAAACTAATGGAACGAACGTCTTATACTCTCAAGGTAAATGGAACTAAACATGAGAGAGAAAAAGCAACTACCTCTCCCTTATGAACCCCCTTGACGATCATGACGCATTTTGACAGTTTATTCTGGCTATCATTAAACGGTTGTATACAGTTTAGGAAGGATCTGTGGGATTTCTAAGGGTAAAGACTAACGGTTGTATACAGTTTAGGAAGGATCTGTGGAATTTCTAAGGGTAAAGACTATCGGTTGTATACAGCTTAGGAAGGATCTGTGGGATTTCTAAGGGTAAAGACTAACGGTTGTATACAGTTTAGGAAGGATCTGTGGAATTTCTAAGGGTAAAGACTATCGGTTGTATACAGCTTAGGAAGGATCTGTGGGATTTCTAAGGGTAAAGACTAACGGTTGTATACAGTTTAGGAAGGATCTGTGGGATTCTAAGGGTAAAGACTAACGGTTGTATACAGTTTAGGAAGGATCTGTGGGATTTCTAAGGGTAAAGACTAACGGTTGTATACAGTTTAGGAAGGATCTGTGGGATTCTAAGGGTAAAGACTAACGGTTGTATACAGTTTAGGAAGGATCTGTGGTATTTCTAAGGGTAAAGACTATCCCAATTAACTCTTTCTGTACCAGCGACGTCTAATGCATTTTCTTCTAGTTATATTTAGACGATTATATGTAGCTTAGGAAGGATCTGTGGCAATTAAAGGTTCGAAGCCTTATAGCTACTAGAGATCCTTCCTAAACTGCAAAACATCTTCTAACTATAGCATGAATACAATTTAAAAAGACGTTGCCGATACAGTACAGTACAGTAGGGGTTAAGGGGAGGCTGACCGTTTGTTTGGTCTATTAATTCATTTATTCATATATTTTTTTAGTTTCCTCCCTAGACCTCCATCAAGCTTAGAAAAAGACACCCTAGACCCCCCTTCAAGATAAATATGTAAATTTCCCGGCCGAAGGCCGGTTCCTCTTAATATTGCAGGCTCGCTATCGCTCGCCAGAAAAAATAGACACCTAAATGGCACGAAAGGTCTGAAAATTAACAACGACATGGGGCGAAAGGTGTTAAAATCGCCAAACTAATGGGCCGAACGACTTATAATTTCAAAACTAGTGGGGCTAAACATTAGGGAGAAGGGGGTCCAGAAAAACGGTCTGCCTCCCCTTAACCCTCTGACTTCCATAATTATGCCCTTCCTAATCCGAGTAAAATCGTCTAATAATAGCCAGAAGACAGAACAGAAATGCGTATTGTATCTTGAAAGGGTTAAGGGGATAGTGGCTGTTTTTTTGGTCTATTTATTCATGTATTCATATAATTTTTAGTTTCCTCGCTAGACCTCCATCAAGCTTAAAAAAACACCCCATATAACCCTTCAAGATTATGTTTGTAGGCCTACATTTTTCGGTAGAAAAATGTCCCGGCCGAAGGCCGATTCCTCTTAAAATTACAGGCTCGCCAGGAAAAACTTGACACCTAAATAGCACGAAAGGTCTTAAAATTGACAACAAAATGGGGCGAAAGGTGTTAAATCGTCTAACTAATGGGCCGAACGTCTTAAAATGTCAAAACTAATGGGGCTAAACACGAGGGAGAAAGTGGTCCAGAAAAACGACCCATCTCCCCTTAAACTACCTGGAGAATTATGACATGTTTAAGGGGGGTGATCTGCTTTTTTTCTTTTCTTTTCTCTCTTTCTCTGGCTTGTACCCATTCGGCCCCATTCAGCCTACTGTTTTAAGAAGTTCCCATTTAAGAAGTCCCCATCCAGGTGTCGATTTCTTCTTGGCGAGCAATAACGAGCCAGTATTGCATGAAGAAATACAGCTACGCCGGAGACATTTTTCTATCGGAAAATGTACAAATTTAGCCTGCTGTAAAAAAAATTTTTTTTAAATATGCTGTCTCGCTACCGCTCGCCAGGAAAAAAATCGACACCTGGATGGGGATAAACGTATTATCGTTAGAGGACTTTTATAAAGTTTAAGAAGGATCTGTGGGAATTAACAGGTTATGATGCTTTTTGACAGTTTATTCAGGCTTTTACTAGACGAAATTACACTTGAGGAAGAATCCTTACACACCTTTTGTGCCATTTAAGTGTCAATTTTGACCTGGCGAGCGATAGCGAGCCTGCAATTAAGGAGGAACCCACCTTTGCCCAATACATTTTTCTACAGAAAAATGTACATATTTATTTTGGAGGGGGGTCTTTGGGTATTTGAGGTTGATAGAGATCTAGGGAGCAAATTTAAAAACAAACAAAATAAGTTTTCTCCATAGACCTCCATCAAGCTTTAACAAAATTGTCCCAAAGACACCTTCCGAACCTCGAGATAAATTTCTGCAGTTTTTTGGTAGAAAAATGTTCTGGCTGAAGGCCGCTTCCTCCTAAATTGCAGAATCGCTATCACTCGCCAGGAAAATGTTGACACCTAAATGGTACGAAAGGTCTATAATTTATGGACTAATCTCTCTCTCTCTCTATCACACATACACAGAGGGAGTGGTGGCTGGGGAGAGAGCCTTCTGCTTTGCTATCCTTACCCTTCCACTTAGTAGCACATTTTGTTAGAATTAAGTCCGGACTGCCTAGTAGGGGCCGCAAGGTCTGTGCAGCCTGTGTAGGCTACCTATGTAACTCTCACGCACCCACACAAAATTATCTCTCTCTCTATTTCCCACACACACAAACACACAACACACACACAAACTACTCTCTCTCTCTCTCTTTGTTTTTCTCTTTCTCTCTCTCACACAAACACACAAAAAATACTCTCTATCTCTCACACACACACACAATCCTCTCTTCTCTCTATCTCACACACACAAACACACAATACTCTCTCTCTCTCACACACACACACAATACTCTCTCACACACACACACGCATGCGCGCACACAGCCCGTAGCCTAGTAGGTAGAGCTCTCGTCTCACACACGAGGGGTCGGGGGTTCAATCCCCGGCCGGGCGGAGACAAATTGGGCTTGTCTCCTTTCATGTGTTAGCCTCAGTTCACCTAGCTGTAAATAGGTACCTGGAATAAGTGGATGACGTTGTGACGTCCCATCTGGGGTTGGCAAAAATGGTACAAGGCGAGATGGGTATCATGTGGTTCACCTAAGCTGATGGCTATCTAAGCCTTCGGGCGAGACGGTACCGTCTATAGTGAGAATGGTACCATACAGATCCACCCTAAGCCTTCGTTTCCGATGTCGCCAATTGGCTAAAAAATACAGACTACACACACATCCACAGCCATTCCAACAGTACCTAAAACACTTAACATGCATTTCACGCAATACATTCCCAGTTAAGGAGGCGCGATAATAATGAGCTTAGCTCGCATTGCGTGGATTCCCCTTGACGAACAAGTAACTGAGTAACACACACACACACACACACTATAGGTTTATAATAATGAACTCTAGAACAACTTACCCGTATTACAATTGCGTTCATCACTGTTATCAGGACAGTCCCCTTGGCCATCACAAAGGTAAGTGATCTGTATACAACAGCCATCATCACACGTCCACTCTCTCTCACCACAACCTAAACAAAAAAATAATAATAATATGTATGTATGTATGTATGTATGCATATATGTACACTGGCACTCACCCCATTTTTCCTTTTTTTATTTTTTTTGGAAGTGGGGGCGGGACTCGAGACAGAGTAAAAATATATATACAAAACTAAGCAAAAATAAGTAAAATGTCCATTGTTGTTATTATTATCATTATTATTATTATTATTATTATTAGAATACCATTTAATATTGCATGATGGTTTACTTAAATCTACCCATGTTATGGTTCAGAATGAATATAAATACCATATGAGGAGGAGCACTTTATTGACCACGGATTTTTACAACTATCCCCACGCAACTCGGGTTGAAGTCATACAGTAGGATTTCTCCTACTCTTTAATATAAATAAGACAAGGTTAGGTATAAACTATCACGCCGTGGTGTAGTTGTGTAAAGCATGGACACTCGGCCTGACTGTCAGTGGTTCGAGTCCGGCTGAGAGCATAAAAACATACATATATTTATATAGTATGTGAGGGAGAGAGGTGGATGGTCAGATGGATATATATATTTTTTTTTCCTATATGAGTGAGGGAGACAAAAGGCAGAACTGCCTGCATGTAGCGATTGCCTAACCCATAGTTGAAAGAGTGACAGGGCCAAAATCAAGAGACGTTCGAGCCAAAATGCCTGGACACACAGAGTTTGAAGCAATTTAAGTCATAGGAGGAGGGAAAGACTGATTCTGGGAGAGAGTTCCAGAGCTCAGCTGTTGAATAGAAGAAAGACTGAGAGTAACATTTCACTCTTGGATTGGAGAGTTACAAAGAACAGGGGTGGGATTGTATTGCAAGATGGGTACCACATACCCTACGTAGAGGAGGTGGTAGGCCTATACACTGGGAGAGCTCTGAGGAGCACTGATTATTGTAGTAGCGATAGGATAGTGAGAGATGCAACATTGTGGCGAAGAAAATTAGAAAGAGAATAGGAGATAGGACAGAGCCCTGAGGAACACCGGAGTTGATAGGATGAAGAAGTGAGCGATGGCCATCCACAACCGCAGCAATGGAACGGCCGGAAAGGAAATTAGAGACAAAGGCACAGATGGAGGGATAGAAACCGAAGGAGGGTAGTTTAGAAATTAAAGATTTGTGCCAGACTCTATCAAAGGCCTTCGATATGTCTAGTGCAATAGAAAAGGTCTCACCGAAGTCCCGAAAGGAGGATGACCAAGACTTAGTAAGATATAAAAGATCACCAGTAGAGTGACCCTTAACCCGAGAACGTCAAGGAGACTCTTAAGAGGTTTTGGTGGTGGAAGGCGACGGGACTCTTAAGATCCAAGGCCTAAGATTTTTTTTTTAAAAGACCCCAAAATCACTCAAAACAAAGGAATATATGATTAAGTGAGATAATTCCACTCCATACCTCCTATCACTCCTCCAAATGTGTCAAAAGCCCATCCCCCCCTTCAATTATCATCTATTTTTCCTCTAATTCCCTTGTTTATCGATTTATTTACCGCGCCAATATCTCTCACCCGGTTTCAAGGTCATTTGGACGCATAGCAAGAGCGTGGGAAGAGAAATATACTAAGAGAGAGAGACCAGTCTGCCTTCAGGCCTCGAAGAGGGAGGGTGTATGTCTCCTGCGCCTCTCCACTAAATATGGAAGACTCCCTTACCCCCAGGGGGACACCCATTTCATAAAACTACGGTATGAATCTTTCATTGCTCAGAATGCCACATGTATTTGTTGGTTTCATTAATAATTGCTCTCATTTTAATCAAGTACATTTCGTTACTCAACTATTTTCACCTATCGGTCATTCATATACAAAATATAATATAAACTAGCATATAGGATGATATATGACTTACTAATAGGACACTGGTCTTCATCACTGTTATCAGAACAGTCTTGGTGTTGGTCACAGTAGTAGGCTTGATTTATACAGGAGGACCCATCACGACACTTCCACTCATCAGGACCACAACCTATACCAACAAACACTAGATAACAATACTGTACAATTACAATACATTATTTACATGTTCTCCATACAGTCAATAAACACACCTATTCTATAATTATTCTCTTTTGTTTATACTAAATAGGAGGTAGCTGCTGATTCGTTGAAATGTAAAGGCATACAAACAGTAAATATAATCTATTGATTATAATTAGGCCAGACCTTTTTTACCACTAAACTTTATAACTAAAGACAAACTAGAGTAATCGAGCTAATATTTCTACCGTTTGGGGAGAGTCAGCCAGGGAATAGGTATTGACATTCATATCCCATTGGCTCAAGCTCTTTTCGAGTTACAGAAGTAAGGGATCAAAATGTGTAGCCAAATTATAATGAAAAGATTATACTGTAGTTATCTAGAATGGTATATCATCTTGGAAAATATTTGTTACCAGGATATTTTAGCAGGAAATTCTTTCACCAGGTCCCATTAATAAGAATTTTAATCAATATTACTACATTTCGTTACTCAATTATTTTCACAACTCCTATTATATTTGAGATGGGGGATAAAATCACCAGGACAAAAAAACTGCGCCGCCAAGGCAAGAGGACACAAGAGCCTCCTCACCACGTCAGGCCCGGGTCACCAGCATCACCTTGCCACTTCACCCGACCCCAGGAAAGGACCTAACAGTAAGGTTATCCACTGACACCACCAGGGAAATAAGAGCTGTTCAATACCAATATCAGGGAGAAGAAATCCTCCATAAACACCCAAAACACCAAGCGCCCATCTTGCCAGGAGACGCACCACCACCGTGGCGCGAATCCTGAGAAGGGCTACCACCGTTGACATAGACCTTCCTCCAAGCATAACTGCCCTTTTATCACCGAGATGCGCAACCGGAAGGAACGGCGAAACTGGTAAGGCCTCTCCAACCAAAACCATCATCAGTACAGTTGGAACGATACTCTAGACTGTACTGACAGGTTAGATATCTGAAAGACTTGGGATTATATCCGAGAAAAGTGCCTTGAGGGAGTAAGACACTGGTGGAACTACTCGACGCCTTTTCTCGAAGATAACAAGGATTTACACGTATCCTTGTTGGGCCACACTGGTGCAACCCAACATCGAGCACTTTGCCTTGATACAGGAATTACTATAACTCGAGTATGCAGCACTGGCCACACGCTTTAGTTGTAGTAAACCTACCCCCTCAGCAAGACTTGGTTGGAATAGCGTAAGACACTGGTGAAACGGCTACCCTCAAGTCAGGACTTTAGTAGTGGAGGGTATAAGACACTGGTGAAACAACTCCCTACTTAGTCCTTACGATACGAGAGCGTAAGACACTGGTGTAACGGCTCGTACTCGTAAAATCCCAAAATTCCAACATATATAGTAAGTTCCTCCAAAGACTCCCATAGAAGTCTAGGTCTGGATTGTAAGAGAGAGCGTAAGACACTGGTGAAACGGCTCGTTTTCATGTAAGACCCTAAAATCTACAACGAAGTCTTCCCCTGCCTTCTGTCACCGTCACACGACAGTACCACCACCACGGACCAGGACGTCGTAGGGAATACTAGGCAGCAATGTCTTCAGAGATCGTCGGAACCTGCCTATATCTTCCCCTTGAGATACCTAGAGGATCCTCGATCGTGCTGTTATATATAACATATCCATGTCTTATGTAACATTGCACCTCTACCTATATGATTTTTGTGAATAAGAATAATCTGTTTGTACTCTGTGTTATATTATCCTCTATTGCCTTTGTGCTTGTGTGTCTCATCTTCTCCAGTACCTGTAAAGTCAATACAGGTACAACCCCAGTAAAAACCTGGTATAACAATAATCAAATACAAAATATGATATAAACTACTAATTAAAATTATATATGACTTACTAATAGGACACTGGTCTTCATCACTGTTATCAGGACAGTCTTGGTGTTGGTCACAGTAGTAGGCTTCGTAAATGCAGGAGGACCCATCACGACACTTCCACTCATCAGGACCACAATCTAATAATAATAATAATAATCATACATACATACGGGTTTGAAGACTGCAACCGTCCACAGTGAATGTGGCTTCCATGGGACAATCACAGTACTGCACACAGTGCACAGCAATCATAACACAGTGGCTACAGTCTTTATTGCAGCACAGTACAACAAAGTCTTGCCACAACAACGCCCCATCATGTTATCACTGTGGCTGATGTTGTTATAGCACTAACAGTGTCTCAGTAAAACTCAACAAAGTCCCCCTGAATCACTTGCACCTGGCGAAAATCGCACCACACCAGCCTTAACCGTGCTACAATAAGGCAGTAACAAGAAATCACAGTAACTGCTACAGAGGCTGACTGCACCACCGAAGTGGCGGGCGGTGGGGTCGCTGCATCCCTACGCCAGAGAGAAAGGCCGACTTGTGCCAGTGGGCTGTGAGAGTAAGACACTAGGGAACCTTGGGGCACACCATTATGGCCCCACTGCCTTCACCACTCTCAGGAAGAAAGATATAAATAAGAATGATGAAAAAGGTAAAGTCAGAACTAGCTTTGGGAAGTAGAGGACACCAACCTCTGATAGATCCAGCCCACCACCACATAATAATAATAATAATAATAATAATAATAAACAGGTTACTTATTTCTCAAAAGCACCCATTCTTCTCACTAGCACTCGAAAACGTTACAGTACAATATTACAATTTCATAGAACAAAAATATGTACATAAATGCATATCCAGCACATAGCTGCACTTGTAGCAGTGGCAGCAACCATCTGTCACAGCACATCTTACAAGGTTATAGCTACTTAGGAAGAGTAAGGTCTTGAGTTGCTTCCTAAGGATTCAACGGATGTCAGATGTCTCTTGAACAAAGGCAAGCAACTGTATAGCCTTGGGTGAGGGCTGGTCCTATCTAGAGTGAGGTTTGGCATCCTCTACCCAACCTTAGCCGTTTCTGTCTCTCTCTTTTACAGTATTACTATTCCTTCTAAGTGCTGGCGAGATCGCTTGATTGGGTGGCACTGCAAGGGGGTGCTGCGGATGGTGGGGACATTGTCCCGGGGGTGCAAGCCTGATGGCTCATGATCTCCTCCCTCGCTACCCTCTCAGAGACAGATCTCATCTCTCCCTGGCCCCTTCGGGGACCCGAGCATCTGGAGCGCCTCCGGTCTACCAAACTCTGGACTGTTCGGACAGACAGTCTGGGGAACTACAACAACAACTGTAAAGCCTTGGAGCGACAAAGGAAAAATGACCTCTCAGAGAAAGATTATTGCTGGACAGCTCTTGGCTCACTGAGGCGAAACAAATCATAATCATATCGCAGAATCACTACAGGACGTGCCAACAGACATTATAACAATTCAGCAAGATATTTGGTTTGCCAAACTTGAGGATTTTGAAAGTCATAAAACACACCTTAAATTTTATTTTAACTTTAACCAGCAGCCAATGCAACTCAATGTGGTAAGAAGTCGTGGGGCTCTTTGGTCAAAGGCGAAAACTGAGCCTCGCAGCCCTGTCTAAAACTGATTGATCCTTCTTTAAGTGATATTTTGGGAGGCCAGTTACTAAGGCATTACAATAATCAACACAAGACAAGATAATTGAATGAACTAATGTCAAGAGAAAACGTCTATTCATAAATTGTCTAACCACGTAGAAGTTTCTGATTTGCAGATTACAGCTTGTAACAATCTGATTGATGTGCCCTTTATAATTTTAGCTTTGAATTAAGGCACACTCCTAAGTTTCGAACTCAAAAATTCTCCACATTTCCATTTCTAATAAAGTTGTAGCGACCATTATTCTGCAAATGCGGTCACGGCTGATGCAAATATTAGAAATACAAAATTATTAAACATGGACAAGTTTGGTGTCTACATAATATGATAGCAAACTTTGTATCTTGGGAGTATATATGAACTGCAATAGGTCAAAGTTGGGATTATTGATGGGCAATTGGACCATCTTCTATTTTCAGTCATTAAGCGTTAGTGAAATATGATGTGGTCTGTCCAAAGACTTCTCTGGACTTTAATGTTTATTGGTATCTCATTAGACAAATTATGATATATTATAATTATATAAATGGTGTAAAAACATTCAGTAGTTCTGTGGTGCCTAATCTTAATCCTTAAAAGGCGGGTACCGTCTGGAAATGTTCCTGCAACGCCCTCCTGGTACCGTCCCAAGAAATGTTGTAATTCCTGCAGTAAAAATACTCCAGGATGACATGTGGTGGTACCTAGCGGTTGCCAGGGTTACTAGGGGCCATCACCCCGTCAGAGATGCTTCCACTCAGTAGCCCACAAACCATTGCATTGCATTCAAACTCCACATTTAGCAATCTTTCATAGAGCACCTTCCATGCATCTCTAATTTCGTTTTCATCATTAGTGATCATTCAAATACATAATGATATATATATATATATATATGCAGTTTTAGGAGGGGTAGAGGGTGCGTGGAACAGATGTTTGCAGTAATACAGTTATGCGAGAAGTATTTAGAGAAGCATATGGAGATATTTTGGGCTTTTATGGATTTGGAAAAAGCGTATGATCGTGTGGATCGTGAAGCAATGTGGAAGGTGTTAAAGATTTATGAAATTGGAGGAAATTTGTTAAAAGCAGTTAAGAGTTTTAAGAAGGGAGCGGAGCATGTGTTAGAGTAGGAAATGGTGAGTTGAGTGAATGGTTTGAGGTAAAGGTAGGTTTGCGACAGGGTTGTGTAATGTCACCATGGCTGTTTAATATGTTTATGGATGCTGTGGTGAGGGAGGTGAAAAGGAGAACTATGGGAAGAGGATTGGGTTTAGTAGGAAAGAATGGTAGAGATTGGGAGTTGAATCAGTTGCTGTTCGCTGATGACACAGCATTGGTGGCGGATTCTGAGGAGAAACTGCAGCGGGTAGTCAAAGAGTTTGGTGTGGTTTGTGGAAGAAGGAAACTGAAGGTGAACGTCAATAAAAGTAAAGTAATGGTGTGTAATAGGGGTGATCATAGGGTGAATCTAGATGTGAGGCTGGATGGGGAAATATTGGAACAAGTAGTAAACCCCCGCTAAATCGGACTCCTTTTAGGCGGAAACCCGCACTTCTCGGAATGGCATCGGCATCTCGGAAATGTCCCTGTATGTCTCGGAAATTTCCGAGTTAGGCGGGATTTGTGTCCGGTTTACAAATGTTCTCTCACTCGGTTTTAAGTGATTTTAGGATGAATTGAAGCCTGTGCCTTTTAATTATTGTGTTAATATTAATTACTATGTACTGCAATGTCCCTGAAAACATAATAAGGTTCGTATTTGTCATTCATTTGATAAATTTCACATGTAAAGAAAGAAAAAGTTATCTCAATATTCTCTGACATGGACTGTCCTCTTCTAATTCGGAATTTTCCCTCTCTTAAGTCGGACATAAGGCGGACTTCGGCCATCTCGGAAAATTGGGCTTCTCGGAAGTGGTCTCCCCCCAATTAGTCCGAGATAGCGAGGGTTTACTGTAGTGTTTTAAATATCTAGGAGGAACGATAAGCAGGAGTGGAGGTACGGAAATGGAGGTAAAACAGAGAGTGTGTGAAGGAAGGAAGGCTTTCGGAGCAATGGGGAGTATGTGGAAGACGAGAAATCTCGGAATGAAAGTAAAAAGTGCAATGTATCAAGGAATTGTTCTGCCAACAGTGATGTATGGGGCTGAGACATGGGCTGTGAAGAAAAAGGAGAGAAAAAAGCTGGATGTAATTCACTCACTTGTTCGTCAAGGGGAATCCACGCAATGCGTCCTAAGCTCATTATTATCGCGCATCCTTAACTGGGAATGTATTACGTGAAATGCATGTTAAGTGTTTATGTATCGTTGGCATGGCTGTGGATGTGTGTGTATTCTGTATTTTAGCCAATTGGCGACATCTGGAAACGAAGGCTTAGGGTTAATCTGTATGGTACCATTCTCACTACGGTACCAGTCTCACCCAAAGGCTTAGGTTGACCAGTACGATACCCATCTCACCTTGTAACCGATCACCAACCCCAGATGGGACGTCACAACTTCGTCCACTTATTCCAGGTTCCTATTTATACTGGTAGGTGAACAGAGGCTACACCGTTAGGACACTTGCCCAAATGTCTCTTCCCCGCCTGGGTCTCGAACTCGGGACTTTCTGGTTGTGAGCCAGATGCGCTATCTGTTACGCCACGGGGAGGTGATGAGCTGCTTGAGGAGTATGTGTGGAGTTACTCGTAGAGACGGATTGAGGAATGAAGAGATACGTAGGAGAGTGGGGTAGCAGAAACATTTGTCAGCCAGAGTGGACAGAAGGGTGCTGAGCTGGTATGGTCATGTTGAACGAATGGGAGATGAAAGGCTTACAAAGAGAATATGTGAGTCAGATACAAGGGGAGATAGAAGGGCAGGAAGACCCCCATTGAGATGGAGAGACTATGTAAGATAAGCTTTGGATGATAGAGGAATGAATATAGATCAGGCAAAGGAAGTGGTAATAAATAGGAATGAATGGAGAATGCTTGTGAATAGTTGAGTGAACACGTGGTCATTTGGGGGAAGGGGTCGGGCGCAAGTTAGACTAGATAATAGTCCATCAGGCGCCTGGCCCGGGGAGACGATTAATATGAAGGGTGCGCCTGGAAGTGTGGTGGGTGGGCTTGTGGCTTCGGCTCCGCTGCAAGTCTGCCTGCCAAGATCGGAACCTCTCCGGGTGGTCGGGGGCCGGGGGAGTGCTGGAGCGACCTTGGTGACCCTGGTATCTGGGTCTTCTCCTGGGTGACCTAGATGTGTGTGAGTTTGTGTTTATCTGTGTTTGTTCGTTGTTTAATGTTGTGTTTTGTGTTTTCCCTGTTCTTGTTCTGTCTTGAGTCGGCCACCCCCAAGAAAAAATAAATAAAATTATATACAGTATATACTGTATATAAAAGATGATATATGACTTACTAATAGGACACTGGTCTTCATCACTGTTATCAGGACAGTCTTGGTGTTGGTCACAGTAGTAGGCTTCGTTAATGCAGGAGGACCCATCACGACACATCCACTCATCAGAACAACAACCTAAAAATAAAAATAATAATAATAATAATAATAATAATAATAATGATAATAATAATAATGATAATAATAAATAAGAATGATGAAAAAGGTAAAGTCAGAACTAGCTTTGGGAAGTAGAGGACACTAACCTCTGATAGATCCAGCCCACCACCACATAATAATAATAATAATAATAATAATAATAATAATAATAATAATAATAATAATAAACAGGTTACTTAATTCTCAAAAGCACCCATTATTCTCAAAGGGAATTCACTACCTCTCGATATTTTATTTTTTTACAATATTAAAATTTCATAGAAAAAAAAATATGTACATAAATACATGTCCAGCGCATAGCTCCACTTGTAGCAGTGGCAGCAACCATCTGTCACACCACATCTTGCAAGGTCATAGCTACTTATAAAGAGTAAGGTCTTGAGTTGCTTTTTTAAGGATTCAACGGATGTCAGCTGTCTCTTGAACAAGGGCAAGCAACTGTATAGCCTTGGGTGAGGGCTGGCGTTATTTAGCCGTTTCAGTCTGTTTCTTTTACAGTACTACTATTCCTTCTAGGTGCTTGCGAGATCGCTCGATTGGGTGCCACTGCAAGGGGGGCTGTGGACGGTGAGGACATTGGCCCAGATAAAAGCCTGTGGGCTCATGGTCCCCTCCCTCGCTGCCCTCTCAGAGACAGATCTCATCTCTCCCTGGCCCCTTCGGGGACCCGAGCATCTGGAGCGGCACCGGTCTACCAAACTCTGGACTGTTCGGACAGACAGTCTGGGGAACTACAACAACAACTGTAAAGCCTTGGAGCGACAAAGGAAAAATGACCTCTCAGAGAAAGATTATTGCTGGACAGCTCTTGGCTCACTGAGGCGAAACAAATCATCATCACATCACAGAATCACTCCAGGACGCACCAGCAGACATTAAGCAACATACTTTGGTTTGCCAAACTGAGTATTTCGAAAGTCATAAAACACACCTTAAATTCTATTTTAACTTTAACCAGCATCAAATGCAACTCAATGTGGTAAGAGGTCGTGGGGCGGAAAATGAGCATCGCAGCCCAGTCTAAAACTGATCCTTCTTTAAGTGATATTTTGGGAGGCCAGTTACTAAGGCAACACAAGACAAGATAATTGATTGAACTAATGTCAAGAGACAACGTCTGTTCATAAAGTGTCTAACCAAGTACAAGTTTCTGATTTCAAGGATTTGCAGCTTACAGCTTGTAACAATCTGATTGATGTGCCCTTTATAATTTTAGCTTTGAGATAAGGCATACTCCTCAGTTTCGAACCAAAAATTCTCCATATTTAATATCTAAAAAAGTTGTAGCGACCATTATTCTGTGAATGCATAGTCATGGCTGATGCAAATATTAGAAATACATAATTGTTAAACCTGGACAAATTTGGTATGTACATGAATTTGATAGCAAACTTTGTATCTTGGGAGTATATATGAACTGCAATAGGTCAAAGTTGAGATTATTGATGGGCAATTGGACCATCTTCTATTTTCAGTCATTAGCGCTATTAGTGAAATATGATGTGGTCTGTCCAAAGACTTCTCTGGACTTGAATTTTAATGTTTATTGGTATCTCATTAGATAAATTATGATAAATTATAATTATATAAATGTTATATAAACATTCAGTAGCTCTGTGGTACCAAATCTTAATCCTTAAAAGGCGGGTACCGTCTGGAAACGTTCCTGCAAAACCATCCTGGTACCGTCCCGAGACATTTTGTAATTCCTGCAGTAAAAAATACTCCAGGGTGACATGTGGTGGTACCTAGCGCTAGCGGTTGCCAGGGTCACTAGGTGCCCCGTCCGAGATGCCTCCAATCAGTAGCCCACAAACCATTGCATTCCATTCAAACTCCACATTTAGCAATCTTTCATAGAGCACCTTCCATGCATCTCTAATTTCGTTTTTATCATTTGTGATCAATCAAATACAAAATATGATGAATATTTATATATAAGATGATATATAACTTACTAATAGGACACTGGTCTTCATCACTGTTATCAGGACAGTTTTGGTGTTGGTCACAGTAGTAGGCTTGGTTTATACAGGACCCATCACGACACATCCACTCATCAGGACCACAACCTATACCAACAAACACCAGATAACAATATGCCAAGACATTTACAATACATTATTTATATGGTTTGCTTACAGTCCTTAAATACACTTGTTTAATTTCAATAAATTAACCTTAGCTGCTGATAATGAAATTTATATCAGCTTTAGAATTATGTAGGGGCAATTGGATCATCTTTTCATCTCAGTTTTTATCATTGTTAGTGAAATATATTGTAGTCTGTCCAAAGACTCTCTGGACTGAAAAATACCATACGTATTGGTATCGCATTAGATACATTATGAGAAATACTGATATTTCAAAGCCTTTATATTCTATTTAGATCAACATAATCCATTTAGTCTATCTATCTATCTATTGCCTGACGCCGTGATCCCCGAAAGGGTGGCCACGAACAAACCGCCCCCATGCACCTCTGTCCCCAGTCAGTCGACGCCTCTCCTCCCAACCAGCACCGCCTTCATCCATACACTTCCTCACTCCATCCTTCCACCTCTATTTCGGTCTACCTCTCCCTCTCTGTCCTTCCACTTCACTCTCGTACACCTTCTTAGTCATTCTCTCGCTTCCCATACGTTCCATATGGCCGAGCCATCTCAAGGTGTTCCTTTTCACACTTTCCAGCACATCTACCTCCACACCACACCTCCTTCTTACTTCCTCATTCGTCTGTCTATCCCTCCATGTAACTCCGCGCGCACTTCTCAAGTAACTCATTTCCACCCCTCTCAATCTTGGTCCGAGTCTCTTCTCAAACATCCATGCTTCGCTTCCGTAAGTTAGTGTCAGGATTACCACACTGTCATGCAAGAACTTCTTCACTTCCATACTGACCACCCTATTTCTTGTTACTACTTTCAACGTTCCTACAACCCTCTTCCCCTGTTGCACCCTCTCCCGCACTTCTTCATCCATAGTCCAATTTAGACTCAACACACTGCCCAGATATTTAAAAGAGCTGACAATCTCCATAGCCTGACCGTTCAACTTCACCTCACACTCTGTGGCTTCACCCCTTTCGAAGACCATAACCTTGCTCTTCCCTGCATTTACCTTCAGATTACGTTTTTCGCACACTTTTCCAAACACATTTACCAGACCCTGCAACTCCCATTCATTATCGCTCATCAGAACTGTATCATCAGCAAACAGCAGTACAGGCAGCTTCCACTCATTTCCCTCCCTTATCAGCGATACACCAACATCCACTGCTCTTCCTTGTATTTCTTTCATGACTCCATCCATATATACAGTAAACAACCACAGGGACATCACATACCCCTGTTTCAACCCAACATTCAGGTCAAAGACCTCGCTCTGCTCATTCTCCACACATACTGCCGCCTTTGCATCCTCATACATGCTCTTCACTGCTTTCAGCAACTTGCCATCTACTCCGTATATTCTAAGTACTTTCCACATACCTTCTCTATCCACTCTGTCATAGGCCAGTCCATAAAGGCAACATACACCTTTTGTTGCTTCTCCAGATATTTCTCCACAACACAATTCAGGGTAAAAATCTGATCTACACATCCTCTTCCCTTCCTAAAACCTCCCTGCTCGTCACCTATCCATTTCTCCGTTCTCACTCTCATTCTCTCAATCACTACCCTACTGTACACCTTCCCTACTACGCTTAGAAGACATATTCCTTGGTGGTTACCTCACACTCCTCTTTCCCTTTTGCCCTTATATAGGGGGACTATTATGCCTGTCTTCCAGTCATCAGGTGCACTCCCCTTCTCCCATGCTAGTTTGCACATTTTCCATATCCATTCGATCACTATATCACCACTATACCTTAACATTTCCCCACACACTCCATCTGTTCCTGGTGCTTTCCCCAACTTCACTCTTTTCATGTCTTCCCACAATTCTGACCTCCTGATCCCCACCTCCTCCTCCACTACTTCTCTTCTTCTCCCTCCCATACCCCATCCAACTATGTTTGCTGGCGCTTCATTCCTTACATTTAGCAACTAGTTGAAGTACTCTCTCCATCTTTCGACTCTCTCTTGCTTCTCGGCATTTAGTAAGAATGTTAATATTAAACATGATTTAGATAGTGGAGACTATTTTAGAAAGTGACAAGATGCTGGTATAAGGACAAATTTAGTCATCGTTTCCTTTTCACCACATTGTACATTAAAAATAGAAAGGCATATTAAAGGTATAAGATAATTGGGTATATTGATAATGATAGAGTCCTACTTTTATACCCACTGAGCACCAGCTGATGTACTGTATAATGAATGTACATCGAAGGACCAGCAGGTTGTAATTTTTTTTCTTCTGAAAACACATGGGATGGGTTAGTAATGAAGGAAAAACCACAAAAAATGCTCACCAAGGTCATTTAGGGGTCCTGCGAGGCGGCGGAAATTCGCAATTAACATGGGAAATGAGTAGGCAAAATACTGGAAAATCTCTCCTGCGCACGCCCACATGCACACGGCTGGACTTGGAGGGTTTCCAACCATCGGTATTGTTGCATGGGATACTAAAGCAGTTCCCGTACAAATCTGAACCCTCTAGATGCCATAGGACAAGAGTAATTAACGCGAATGCAACCGTTGCGTTGCTGGGGTTTAGCGTTATGTGCGTCGCTGGTACTCAAGGTGTTAACTGGTATATTACTCCCAATATTCCTAATTGATAGGGGTATATTATTTTGGATAATTTACATATTCTATTCATAACTATAGGCCTATAGTTTTTTAGAGTGTAGGGGCAGATTCGCAGAACATAATTATTGTGATATTGCAATATGTTAACCCTCTCACGCTTACGACACATTCATTTTGACATACTGTATTGTAAACTTCTTACAACTCAAAGTAAAGTTAGAACATTTTACTGTAGCTTGCCTTAAACCGTAGTTTTCTATCAGTCACGCATTGAAGAGTTTATTTTTAGAGGGCTAACTTAATTAGATTTACAGATGTAAAAATGAGTTCTGGCTGCATACTAACTGTCAACCGTGAGCCTGAGAGGATTTAGATAACCTATCCAACTTAACCCTATCTGATATGAGGGGGTCTATATGGATCCTCCCTGTTTCACTCAATTAGTTTTGAGAGTCCAAGACAGTTTGCTGCATTAGTTTGGTGGTCTCAAATTATTTTTGGTTCATTTAGGAGTTGATTTTTTTCTGGGCGACCAACAGCGAGCTTGCAATTTAGGAGAAAACAGCCATTGGTCGGGGAAATTTTCTACTGAAATATGTACCAAGTTTGAAATGGTGACTCAGCAGTTTGTAATAATAATAATAATTATAAATAAATAACAATAACAATAATATTATTAATAATAATAATAATAATAATTAAAATAATAATTCCAGATTCAAAAGATTAATACAGTAGCCTATATTATATACAGCACAACCTACTGTATACTGTATATAGTCCATATAACATAAACTATCAATGCACTAATAATTTCACATACTGTATAAGTTCAATAATATTTGGCTAAGCTAAGCAGTTATAAATCCTATAGTCGCTCCTCATATGGCATATTTCTTTATCTGGGAATCCTCTTAGTTACCTTCTGTTGTACTCTTCAGTTTTACGATATCATAAGTATAATATGGGTTAGAGAGTTGAACACAATAGGGGTGGGAATATGTTGAAATGCGGGTGCCACCTACTCTCCGTAAGGGAGGAGGTATATACAGTACTGTACTCACAAAGCTCTGAAGAACTCTGACTATTGTAATAGTGGTAGCAGAGAGAGAGAGAGACAGAGATTGTAGACAATTAGTTAAAGGAGGGAAGTTGATGAGACAAATTGTACTAAGTGAGGAAAATGTTATCGGATTAAGGGGGGATGGGCGTATTGACATGCCTATATATTTTCTTATGTTCTTATTTATCTTTTTATCATATTTTTTAGTATCGTTCGCCAGTAAAAGATCGAAACCTAAATTGCATGAAAGGTCTTAATATTGGCAAAGAAATGGGGCGAAAGATCTTAAAATCGCTAAACAAATAGGGCAAGCGTTTTAAAATGTCAGAGCTAATGGGGCGAAACATGAAGGAGAAAGGGGGCCAGTAAACCCCCCTCCCCCCTCTTAACCCTTACTCAGCGTAGGGCAGCCGTCTTCATCCGAGCCATCTGAGCAGTCCATCAGCCCGTTGCAGATGTCACTAATGGGGATGCAGGGTCCGTTGGCTTTGCAGAAGAACTCATTGGTAGCACAGGCTGAGAACAATATAAAAAGTAAATCCAATGAGAGAGAGAGAGAGAGAGGGAGAGGGTATGAAAGAGAGAGAGAGAGAGAGAGAGAGCTAAAATATTCGAAAAAATGGGACATTTCTCGATTTATGACAGGTGATGAGTAGGGTTCTGGGATAGCTATACAACCAGGGTGGGTAGCCCAACTTTGACACAAACATTTATGATAAAATTTCAGATATATGTATTAACCACGATATAGTGCTTTTTGGAAACCTTAACTTACCAGTACCAAAATGGGGTGAACCCCTGAGACTTCACTCAGGTTCAGATTTGTACACTAATTTGTTAGAAAGTTCACTATACCAATTTGTTGAGAAATAGAGCGAAAGGTCTCAAAATCGCCAAACTGATGGAACGAACGTCGTAGAATCGTATAGTTACTGGGGCTAAACATAAGGGAGAAAGGGGTCCAGGAAAAGCACCTATCTCCAACTTAATTTCTTGACCCTCAGACAACCCTCCATTTTAGCCAGTGTCACACGATCACTTTTTCCTACAATCTTTGATGAGCAAGTCTTTTCTCATATTATTTTAAGGCATTTTCGCATTGGAATCGGAAACTAGATCGAAGGTAGATTATACCATGCAGTAGAATTCTTATGAAACTTAAATTTGAAGCTGCCAGACTAAAATTGCCCATATAAATTGCCGGAATAATCGCTCATGTTACACCGCCTTTACTCCCTAGTCTTATTTGTGAACGTTACATGTCTAGTTATATTTTCTCTTCATAAACCTTCTTTCATTTATGCTCGCCATTGTCTTGATTTCTTCTATATTGTATTCATTATAATTAGGCCAGATATCTTCACCACTAACCTTTGACAACTCAGAAAAGAACTAGAGCAATCAAACGGACATTTGCACGAAGATGTCATCCACGTATCTACAGTAGACGGCTGGTCGTTGGGCAGCTAGGAGCTCTTCCTCGATGGTACCCATGAAAAGGTTCGCAAAAAGAACTCCTAGGGGGCGTGGATGACATCTTCGTGCAAATCAAGGACCTCCACGAACTACAGGAACTCCAGCGTCGCTTCATGACCTCCTCCGGACTTAACTTCACCTTTGAAAAATCTAACAATGGACAACTCCCCTTCCTCGACATCCTCGTAGCTCTGAACGACCATGGGTTCAAAACCACCGTCTACATTAAACCAACTAACACAGGACAATGCCTCAACGGCGATAGTGAATGCCCCCGCCGTTATCTTCTATCCTCCATCTCCGCCTATGTTAGGAGAGCCCTCACGCACTGCTCTAACTGGGCCGACACCCACCAGGAACTAGAAAGACTATCCCAAGTTTTAGTAAATAACGGATACTCCAACTCCGACATCTCCAGCACCATCAACCACCATCTTGAAAAATGGTACACCCAAAGCCCTCCCAACATTGACCCCCCCAATGAAATTAAGATCTTCTACCGCAATTACATGTCCTCTGAACACAAAAATGACGAGGCCGTCTTAAAAGAAACCCAACCAACCCGGAAAACAAAATCAAATTAATAATTTATTACAAATCCCCCAAGACCTCCAACCTCGTTCTCCGCAACAAACCAGCCTCCACCAAGATAAAGAGCCCGATGACCGACGATCACGTCATTTACCAACATACCTGTAATTATGAGGACTGTGGACCTCATTCCTATATTGGTATGACGCAGACTCGTCTTTCACGTCGGTTAACTCTTCACCTTCAGGCTGGAGCCATCAAAGACCACTATCTCACCCCTAACCACCCTCACCTCACACGCAACGAGTTAGAGAAACACACCACCATACTCGATAAAGAAAGTGACCCAAGGAGATTACCTATACTCGAAGCTTTATATATCCAAGCCTTACATCCCAACATCAACAACCAAACTCTGGACCTTCAGATCCTTCCTTCTGCCAAAAGGCACTACCCTACAGGACCTAACACCCCTCCTCGCCCCCCGGTGCCCTTGACGCAGCCCCCCGCGCTATCTCCTTCAGCTTCGTCTTCTGCAGGCGCCACACAACTTAGGCCACGCCCCTCGACACGCAGCCAATCAGCTTCGACCCCACCTACTGACCACCATCCCGCATCCAGTGCGCATGCGTGAAGCGGTTAACCCCTTTCTCTCTCCTAGTTTTCCCTTCCACCAATAGCAGACTTTTGCCCCCTGTTTTCCGCCTCCTCTGATCCTCCACCCTCTATATATACCCTTCCTGTTTACCTTTTATATCATTCCTTCCTTACTTGATAATGCTGGTTGTCCAGTGAAACGCGTCGTATATCCTGTATCTTCATGTACTTTAATGTAACCCTGTACCACCATGAATTTTGCTCATCTCCTTCATCTACTTCCTGCCACCCAGCGAAAACTCATCAGAGACCTGGAAACTTTGAATAATAAAATTTCCAACGCAGAAATTGCCATTTCTTTCAACCTCGTATGTATTAAAGAAAATTTATTACCTGGCTTTACCAACATATATATATATATATATATATGTATATATATATATATATATATACAGTACAGTTACAGAACACTATGCATAAAGATTAAAGAGATAAACAAGAATTACGTGGGACTACAGATGAGGAACAAGGAAATATAATGAGACATGAGCCATGACATAGAAAAGTGCTGTAATTCACTAAGGATATCAGGTAAGCGAAGGTAAGGACCCTCCTGAAGGATAACATAAAAAAATAGGACAGGCAATATTAAGAGGAAATTAGGAATAGCAAAGACATTCAAGTAGAAATGGGCGAAAGTACAGCAACCGTGACAAAGGGAACAGAGTGGAGGCTTCTCGCCAGACATCAAATGGCCATCAAATGGCGTGCCAACACCATTTGTCACAGCTTATTGATCGAGATGACAAATGAAAGGGAGGGGATACTTTACCACAGTTTGCCTGAGACTCGTCTTCTCTGTTAGGACATTCAACTGTGTTGTCACAGAAGCACGCCTGGGTCACTCCGTCACTACAGGTTCCGGGGCCTTGACTGGCGGAGCTGCAGCTGAGAGGTGGCTGGGTAGTGGTGGAGGTAGTAGTGGAATCTGTAATAGATGGGGTTGTAGTATCAGTAGTAGTTGGAGTAATAGCGGGCAGAGTAGAACCAGAGGTTGTGGGGATCTGAGGAGCAATTGTTTCATTCTCAGTTATCATAAATCACTTCATATGGAAGGCACGAGGCCCAATTTTGCATATTCGATTGTAAACTACGTAGTAATTCTAACATGTTATTGTGAACTTACACATACAATCTTAGCTAAATTCATGAACAAATGAATGTTTTAAACAATTTTCTAAATTATATTCATGGTAAAGTCTGTATGTACATTTAGCCCAAGTGAATTTTGGACTACGGTAAAGTTATTCCGAGCAGCAAAATTAATGGCCTACCAACACCTACTGACTGAACAGGTGGACTTCACACTATTAAAATATAAACATGTTGAATGTGCTTCTTTCGCTACCGCCATTACCAAAAAATAAATGTTCTGCTGTAACTTTGCTACTATGCATGCAAACCTGACAGATAAGGTGTCTAGACCTACGTTTTGAGAGTCAAGGACAATGATTAAGATATTTTAGAAGTACTCAGTGTAAAGCTATTATCATAAACAGGTAAATTAGTGACAGCCATTACCTAAATATCTATTTTACTTGTAACTGGTAAGTTGTTTTTCAGATGTTGGTTCCAGCATAACGCACATTTTAGTTTTCCTCTTTCAGCTACAAATTAAAGGCTAACAAAGAGGAGCCATTCTTCTTTTGTCTATAATTTGATGGTGCATGTGATAAATGTAGATATGGGCTTGTGTAGGCCTATACTAATGATTCAATCTTTTGTTGCATGCTACAATGGATCCTGTGATTAGCTTGAAGAGACCGTCACCTGTAGACTACTGCCTGTGCATGTTCTGCCAATCACATTCAACCAGAGGAAACCTGAGTAAAGCAATTTAACATGGACTCACAACAGTCAGGAATGCAGCCTGTGGCAGAGAAAAGCTGAGGGACTCCAAAAATATAGACTTAATTGATCATCTTGAGAATACATTAGATTCTGCCACGGGTGTATCTCTTGTGTGGCACAGAATGTGCTACGCCCACTTCACGGACAAGAGTAAAAGATGGTTAGGTAATGCAACGAGTTATTTCATGTCTTTATTTGTCTAATGTGACCGATTGAACAATTTGCGTCAAAATATGTCTGATTGCGGGCTTGGTGTGGTGCGACCTTAGTCTTGTATGATCTAACATCAGGTGTGCCAGAACTATTTCCACCAGCTATTGATCAAGATGACAAATGAAAAGGAGGGGATACTTTACCACAGTTTGCCTGAGACTCGTCTTCTCTGTTAGGACATTCAACTGTGTTGTCACAGAAGCACGCCTGGGTCACTCCGTCACTACAGGTTCTGGGGCCTTGACTGGCGGTGCTGCAGCTGAGAGGTGGCTGGGTAGTAGTGGAATCTGTAATAGTTGGGGTAATAGTATTAGTAGTAGTTGGAGTAATAGTGGGCAGAATAGAATCAGAGGTTGTGGGGATCTGAGGAGCAATTGTTGCATTCTCAGTTATCATAATTCACTTCATAAGGAAGGCACGAGGCCCAATTTTGCAAATTCACATGTAAACTACATAGTAATTATAACATGCTTTTGTGAATTTATATATACAATCTTCGCTAAATTCATAAACAAATTATTGTTTTAAACAATTTTGTTTTCCTATGGTAATATAAGACCCAAATACCGACTTTTGCATCAGTAAGTAATCCATCTATCAATCTATCTATTGGCAGACACTTTGATCCCCGAAGGTGTGGCCACGAAAGAATCGCCTCCATGCACCTCTGTCCTCCGGCACCCTTCCTCCCACCCAACACCACTCAGTCATAAACCTTTCCATTAAAACTTTCCACCTCACACTCGGTCTGCCTCTTCCTCTCTGCCCTTCCACTTCACTCTCATACACTCTCTTAGCCTTGTTAATTATTATGAACTTAGATCAATTTTCATTAATCCTAACTTATGAACAATTCAGTCGGGTCTTACCTCATAATTTCCACAAGTTAATTATTCACTAATTTTTACTAAGGCAAACATTAAAAGTAAGGTGCTTGATCTCAAAGTATAAGCTTAATATGATAGTGTATCAAATCAATCCTATTGATGTAAATATACGATGATATATTTTGTCATTAGGCCTTAAACACTTACGCTGCGGGCATTTTTCCGCCTATTTCCGCCATATTAGGGCTCATTCAGGCACTCCTGATTGATAAGGCAAGTATCTGAATGAAAGTAAATGTATTCAACCGAAAACTAGAAGAAAATAGCTTCAAAATGACACCAAAACGAGCTTCGTAACTCGCGGGGTTCACCCGCAGCGCTACCATAGACATTCGCTAAAACTAGCAATTATCGATAATGTCTCGCTACATTTGCCTTTGGCAGCACTGTATATCTCGCGAGACTCTGGCTCAGAGCCTTCAGTGCCGCGGCCGCCTGGCTGGGAGAAAAACGTATGGCCTGTCGCGCTCCCGCTCCCTCGCACTTGATTCTACAGGCTTTAAGAGGCTTTAAAAGCCTGTAAATTTCTGTAAATTGCCATGGCATTCGGGAACGTCTCCCGCAGTGAAGAGGTTAATCCACATTAAATTGTTTTGATTGATGCGGTTTTTACCACCATGCATTCCCTGCTCAAGAGCTGGGCTAGGGTGGGTTCTCTGATGATCAGAGACCTCAGTGAACAATTGCCACAGATTGTTAGACCACAATGTCACTTTGCATTACGGGGCACTTTTATACCCCTACTGAATTGGTCGAGTAGCCTACCTATTTTGTTGGCCAGATTAGACAGAAACGTGCTGTGCTGGTACGGACATGTTGAGTGAATGGGAGATGAAAGGCTTACAAAGAGAGCATATGAGTCAAATACAAGGGGAGGTAGAGGGGTAGGAAGACCTTCGTTGAGATGGAGAGATTGTGTAGTACAAACGTTGGAAGATTGGAAGATAGAATAATGACTGTAGAACAGGCAAGAGAAGTGGTAATAAATAGGAATGGAGAATGCTTGTGAATAGACAAGTGATAATGCGGTCGTTGGGAGAGGGGAGAGGGCACCAGTTGGACTAGGTATTAGTCCATCAGGCCCGGGGAGCCGTTGTATATGTCCTGGATGTGAGTTGGGCGGGCATTGTGGTGGTAAAGCTTCGCTTCGTGTCTGTCTGCTGAGACCGGAACGTCTCCGAGAGGTCTGTGACCTGGGAATCATTTGCTGGAGACCCCAAATGGGCCTGGGTCTCTGGGTCTTCTCATGGGCGACCTAGATATGTGCAAGTATTTTTTTTATTTTATTTGTCTTTGTGTTGTGCTGTGTTGTCCCTGTTTGGGCTTTGTCTTGAGTCAGCCACCCCCAGCTATGGGGTATGTGCATGTGTAAGGTTAGCGGGCAGTGGCGAGGGCAGGAGGGGAGTCTGAATGAAGACGGGGAGGTAGGAAAGGTTAGCAGGCAGTGGCGAGGGCAGGAGGGGAGTCTGAATGAAGACGGGGAGGTAGGAAAGGTTAGCGGGCAGTGGCGAGGGCGGGAGGGGAGTCTGAATGAAGACGGGGAGGTAGGGAAGGTTAGCAGGCAGTGGCGAGGGCAGGAGGGGTCTGAATGAAGACGGGGAGGTAGGAAAGGTTAGCGGGTAGTGGCGAGGGCGGGAGGGGAGTCTGAATGAAGACGGGTAGGTAGGAAAGGTTAGTGGGCAGTGGCGAGGGCAGGAGGGGAGTCTGAATGAGGACGGGGAGGTAGGGAAGGTGTTATCACACAGGGTGATGTGATGCGACTAGTGCAGTAGCATGTTAGTGTAGTGCTGCTTGCTTGCATGCACTTCTCGCTTTCAGCTGCTGTCGCTAACATAGCCTCTCCATTACCAAGACTCCTATTGTGCCTCCCCGGGGCCACACACGGTAACTGGGTGTCTTGCGACCCCAGGCTAAATCAATAGGGGATCTCGGGGCATGCGGTGGCCCCCAGAGGCATGATGTGCATCCTTGTCATCTACCAACAACCGCACACACCCACTGCCTTGTGGTTTAGTCTAGTAAGACAAAGGCTAGGGGAGCACACCCTGAGAGAAAAGCAGACGGGGTCACGTCCTGGCGGTTTCCGACAAACTGGAATCCCGTCAGTCCCCTGCAGTATTGAGCAGGAGCGGTCGTCTTGGGTCACCCCCTTGCCATCAGCAACCCCTGTTCAGTACCAAGATAGTGAAGTTGGAACTGCGCACCTCCCTCGGCACTCTAAACTCTTCTATGCGCAGGTTTTCTCTTCCTGCTTTGCAGGAAGGGAACGTCATCATCGGACTACGATGGACTACCATATACATATATATATACATACATAATTACATACAATACATACCTACAGTATTTTGGGTAATATGGACATTCTTGGTCCCAGCATGCATAAGTCATGTAGCCAATATAGAGCCTAATTGGGCCTAGTGGCAACTTGGGCCGAGCAACAACTTGGGCCATGAAGCCATTTCTTGATTGCTGCTGAATTGGGCTAAGCTGCCATTTTGAGGTATGATGCCACTAAGGAGGGATCATTTAACCCTTTCCCTGTGGGTGACGTTCCGGAACGCCATGGCAATTTACAGCAATGTCCAGGCTTTATAAGCCTTTAACCATTTCCCTGCGGGTGACGTTCTGGAACGCATAGGCAATTTACAGCAATTTCCAGGCTTTAAAAGCCTGTAAAAGCCGTAGAAATCGAGTGTCAGTGGGCGGGAGCGTGAGGGACCTCCCTCCGACCCTCAGAGCAGCCAGCTGCTCACTGAGGGAGACTGTGTCTCGCGCGGCTGTCTCGACAGTGTTGCCGAGCGAGCGAGAGCTAATAATTAGCGAGTTTTCCCGAATATCTATGGCAACGCTGCGGGTGAACCCCGCCACCTACGAAGCTCGTTCTGGTGTCATTTTGAAGCTATTTTCGCCTAGTTTTCGGCAGAATACAGTTAATTTAATGTAAATACTTGATTAATCATTCAGTAGTGCCTGAATATGCCCTAAATAGCGCAAATAAGCCCGCAGAGAAAGGGTTAAAAGTCGTAGAAATAGAGTGTCGGTGGGCGGGAGCGTGAGGGACCTCCGTCCGACCCTCAGAGCAGCCAGCCGCTCACTGATTAAGTCTCTGGTCTCGACAGTGTTACCGAGCGAGCGAGAGCTAATAATTAGCGAGTTTTTCCGAATGTCTATGGCAACGCTGCAGGTGAACCTTGCCACCTACAAAGCTTGTTCTGGTGTCATTTTGAAGCTATTTTCGCCAAGTTTTCGGCAGAAAACTGTTCATTTCATGCAGATACTTGATTAATCATTCAGGAGTGCCTGAATATGAGCTAAATAGCGCAAATAAGCCCGCAACGTAAGTGTTAAAAAAAAAAGAGAGAGAGAGCGAGCGAGAGAACAAAGTAGTATTAGAGTAAAAAATATATATTTAAGTATGAATATTACACACTAAGCCCAGAGGGCAATGGCACTAAGCTCAGTTACAGAACGCTATATTATACAGAGTGAACAGAACAAAATACATGGGACAACAGATGAGGAACAAGATGGGAATGAAATGGGACAGGAGACCTGACATAGAAAATTGCAAAGCGAAGCAGAGGACGTTCCGGAGGGTATATATGAAAGGAAAGGACTGGCGATGTTCAGAGGAATAGCAAGGACATTTAAGTAGAAAATGAATGGCAGTTCATAAACAACCGTGACAAAGGGCACAGAGTGGAGTGTTCTCGCTAGATATCAAATGGCCATGGCTAAATCTCCTATGACCTACAGTAACATCAGTTGTGCCAGCACCATTTCCGTCCATGGAATGAGATGACAAATTAAAAAGATGGATCGAGTACTTTACCACAATTTGCCTGAGACTCGTCTTCTCTGCCAGGACAATCAACTGTGTTGTCACAGAAGCACGCCTGGGTCACTCCGTCACTACAGGTTCCGGGGCCTTGACTGGCGGAGCTGCAGCTGAGAGGTGGCTGGGTAGTGGTGGAGGTAGTAGTGGAATCTGTAATAGTTGGGGTAGTAGTATCAGTAGTAGTTGGAGTAATAGCGGGCAGTGTAGAACCAGAGGTTGTGGGGATCTGAGGAGCAATTGTTTCATTCTCAGTTATCATAAATCACTTCATATGGAAGGCACGAGGCCCAATTTTGCATATTCGATTGTAAACTACGTAGTAATTCTAACATGTTATTGTGAACTTACACATACAATCTTAGCTAAATTCATCAACAAATGAATGTTTTAAACAATTTTCTAAATTATATTCATGGTAAAGTCTGTATGTACATTTAGCCCAAGTGAATTTTGGACTACGGTCAAGTTATTCCGAGCAGCAAAATTAATGGCCTACCAACACCTACTCACTGAACAGGTGGACTTCACACTATTAAAATATAAATATGTTGAATGTGCTTTTTTCGCTACCGCCATTACCAAAAAATAAATGTTCTGCTGTAACTTTGCTACTATGCATGCAAACCTGACAGATAAGGTGTCTAGACCTACGTTTTGAGAGTCAAGGACAATGATTAAGATATTTAAGAAGTAGTCAATGTAAAGCTATTATCATAAACAGGTAAATTAGTGACAGCCATTACCTAAATATCTATTTTACTTGTAACTGGTAAGTTGTTTTTCAGATGTTGGTTCCAGCATAATGCACATTTTAGTTTTCCTCTTTCAGCTACAAATTAAAGGCTAACAAAGAGGAGCCATTCTTCTTTTGTCTATAATTTGATGGTGCATGTGATAAATGTAGATATGGGCTTGTGTAGGCCTATACTAATGATTCAATCTTTTGTTGCATGCTACAATGGATCCTGTGATTAGCTTGAAGAGGCTGTCACCTGAGACTACTGCCTGTGCATGTTCTGCCAATCGCATTCAACCAGAAGAAACCTGAGTAAAGCAACTGAACATAGACTCACAACAGGCAGGACTGAATCCTCTAGCAGAATAAAGCTGAGAGACTCCAAAAATATAGACTTAATTGACCGTCTTGAGAATACATTAGATTCTGCCACGGGTGTATCTCTTGTGTGGCACAGAATGTGCTACGCACACTTCACGGACAAGAGTAAAAGATGGTTAGGTAATGCAACGAGTTATTTCATGTCTTTATTTGTCTAATGTGACCGATTGAACAATTTGCGTCAGAATATGTCTGATTGCGGGCTTGGTGTGGTGCGACCTTAGTCTTGTATGATCTAACATCAGGTGTGCCAGAACTATTTCCACCAGCTATTGATCAAGATGACAAATGAAAAGGAGGGGATACTTTACCACAGTTTGCCTGAGACTCGTCTTCTCTGTTAGGACATTCAACTGTGTTGTCACAGAAGCACGCCTGGGTCACTCCGTCACTACAGGTTCTGGGGCCTTGACTGGCGGTGCTGCAGCTGAGAGGTGGCTGGGTAGTAGTGGAATCTGTAATAGTTGGGGTAATAGTATTAGTAGTAGTTGGAGTAATAGTGGGCAGAATAGAATCAGAGGTTGTGGGGATCTGAGGAGAAATTGTTGCATTCTCAGTTATCATAATTCACTTCATAAGGAAGGCACGAGGCCCAATTTTGCAAATTCACATGTAAACTACATAGTAATTATAACATGTTTTTGTGAATTTATATATACAACCTTAGCTAAAATTCATAAACAAATGAATATTTTAAACAATTTTGTTTTCCTAAGGTAATATAAAACCCAAATACCGACTTTTGCATCAGTAAGTAATCCACCGATCAATCTATCTATTGGCAGACACTTTGATCCCCGAAGGTGTGGCCACGAAAGAATTGCCTCCATGCGCCTCTGTCCTCCGGCACCCTTCCTCCCACCCAACACCACTCAGTCACAAACCTTTCCATTCAAACTTTCCACCTCACACTCGGTCTGCCTCTTCCTCTCTGCCCTTCCACTTCACTCTCATACACTCTCTTAGCCTTGTTAATTATTATGAACTTTAGACCAATTATCATTAATCCTAACTTATGAACAATTCAGTCGGGTCTTACCTCATAATTTCCACTAGTTAATTATTCACTAATTTTTACTAAGGCAAACATTAAAAGTAAGGTGCTTGATCTCAAAGTATAAGCTTATGATAGTGTATCAAATCAATCCTATTGATGTAAATATACGATGATATATTTTGTCATTAGGCCTTAAACACTTACGCTGCGGGCATTTTTCCGCCTATTTCCGCCATATTAGGGCTCATTCAGGCACTCCTGATTGATAAGGCAAGTATCTGAATGAAAGTAAATGTATTCAACCGAAAACTAGAAGAAAATAGCTTCAAAATGACAACAAAACGAGCTTCGTAGCTCGCGGGGTTCACCCGCAGCGCTACCATAGACATTCGCTAAAATTAGCAATTATCGCAAATGTCTCGCTACATTTGCCTTTGGCAGCACTGTATATCTCGCGAGACTCTGACTCAGAGCCTTCAGTGCCGCGGCCGCCTGGCTGGGAGAAGGACGTATGGCCTGTCGCGCTCCCGCTCCCTCGCACTTAATTCTAGAGGCTTTAACCCTTCCTTCCTGCGGCCAAGGGGCCGGAGCCTGGGTGTCATTTTAAAATCCATATGTTTGAAAGCGTGCTTTGAAATCTGCGCGGCGAAAATTTCCTTTGCAGGGGCGATCGCAGCGCCACCAAGCCTCAACTACTACCGTTATCAGTTCGTACGTGCCCGCCATAGCGAGTTATAGCAAAAAAAAATCTTCCGACACGTCCGATTCTCTGCAACCTCCTGTGCGCCCCACTGCTACCACGCTAGCTACGTCGACGCCTATTGCAAGCGAGAAAAAGCCTAAACGTAAGAAAGCAAAGGTTTTATTGAGTGATAGTGAGATAGAGAGAAAACGTTTTGCCATCGAAGAAAGCAGTGGCGAAAGCTTGATCGAAAAAGAACGATTCATTAGTGCGAGTGAAGATGATGATTTTGTGGGGTTTGAGGGTGATGATAATGTTGATTTGTTTGAGGGAGGAGACAGTAGTGAGGACCCTGATGTAGAAGTGGTGAAGGAAGGTGAAATAGAACTTCCGAGTGTGCTTGAGCCTAGGCCTACCCCGCCGCCATTGCTTGGTCGGCCTAGGCCTACCCCGGGAACTTCCCCTTCCCCCTTGCCTGCTCGTACGCCCTTGAAAGTGGGCAAATACTTTTAAAAGAAAACATTGGTGAAAAGTGTAGCCAAAAAAGCACGCAGGGCAACAGAAAAAGCAAGGGAAGGCGATAAAAGTGATAGTGACAATGACGCCGACCCTGGTCTAGCGACCACCCGCATTCCTTTGTCCCGATGCCTTGACCCGGGACGCCGCGCGGGTCACCCACAGCCCTTGGCTTCATCTCTCAGAATGAGCAAAGGGCCTCTTCAAGTGGTACTAGTGGTGCGGCATTGTCCTCCCACAGTGTGCCACAGCCCTCATCACATCGAAGAGCATTTTTTTGCGGCTCGCCGCAAAAGGAGTCCAACTCCCGAGGCTGAGGCTCCCATTGTTCCACCCCCCGCTGCTTCCCGCCCCCCACGCCACCGACGCCCGGTCACTTCTTTGCCAGAATTGTCCCCCGAAGAAGATGTTGACGACCCCAACATTGCCCCACATGACCTGACATCACCTGAGGAGGAGGAGGAGGAAGAGGATGTGGAAGAAGAGGAGATACCAACACAACGAGTTCGAGGGCGAGGTCGTGGGCGTGCGGCTCAGTCTGCCGACGCCGCTGGCCCTGGGCGTGGGCCTGGGCCTGAGCGTGTGCCTGCGCGTGCGCGCTCATCGGAGTTGTTTGTCTGGACTGATGGGGCAGATTTCGAGCCAGATTGTCCTGCTTTTGACGAGGAGCAGATTGGCTCAGGGGTGACAGCAGAATATCCCTGTGGCCCAGATGCAACCCCCAGTGAACTTTATGATTTTCTATGACGAGGTCATGGAATACCTTGTCGAGGAAACTAACAACCACCACGAAATCTGTTCTAACTTTCTTGGCAGGAAGACCAGTGCCAAGATGGCAACCTGTCACTGTGCCAGAAATGTATGTTTTTCTGGCACTGACTATGCTGATGACACACATCAGGAAACATGTACTGGCCGATTACTGGACAACTGCCGACCTAATCACAACTCCAGCATTTGGAAAATACATGTCCAGGGACAGGTATTTTGACATCCTGTCATATCTCCACCTGACCAACAACATGCATGTCCACCTTCCCGACCAGCTATGAAAAATCAGGAAGCTGTATGACATGATAAGTCATCGGTTTACCACCTACCTGATTCCATTCCAAAAGATGTGCCTCGACGAGTCTCTGGTCCTGTTCCGTGGTAGGCTGCATTTCCGACAGTACATCCCGTCGAAGAGACACCGTTTCGGCATCAAGCTCTTCATCCTCTGCGACTGCAAGACGGGGTATGTGCTGGACTTTGTGGTCTACAGCGGCAGTGGTGGTGAGATTGTAACTGACCTCGATATTGGATTTGGCGGCGCTGTCATACAGAAGATGATGGAGAAACACTTCCAAAAGAACCACATCCTGTACACAGACAACTACTATACGTCGCCCATTCTCACCAAGTACCTCCATGACCGCAACTGTCGGCACAGTCAAGACCAAGAGGAAGGGCATGTCAGTGTACGCTACCAAGACCAAGAAGACGGAGGTCTTCCACAAGAAGAGTGGCCCCATCCTCTCTATCCACTGGCATGACCAGCGGAAGGTCCTCACCACATGCCACAAAGCCGAGATGGTCGCCACAGGGAAGGACGGCAGGAAGACCAAAAACCCCGTCCAGAAATCAGTTGCTGTTCTGGACTATAATCTCAACATGCGTCTCATCGATAAGTTCGACATGCAGATGGGCTTCATCGACTGCCTGCGAACATCTTGCAGGTGGTACAAGAAGTTTGTTCTGCATACGGTAGATATGTCGGCCCTCAATGCCTACAATATCTACCGACTGAATACTCCCGGAGCCAAGAAGTACAAGTCCCTGCGCAAGTTCCACAAGCAGGTGATACTTGAGCTCCTGGGAAATCATGCTACAGCCGGGAGACCACTACAAGCACCAGGCCGGCTGAACCGCACGGCATGTGCCGACTACTTCAGGAAGCACCAGCTCCACCCCCTTCCTCCCAAAGTACCAGGTGGTAATGCTAGGAGTCAGAAGAGGTGCCATGTGTGTTGCCAAACAACTCGCAGACCCCGTAAAGCCACAAAAACACATGGGAATGCCTCGAGTGTGAAGTGGCACTGTGCGCTGGACAGTGCTTCAACCAGTTTCACACTCTAGTCCAATATTGAAGTGCCCGTGACAATGACAGTGAAAGTGACACTAAAATGTAGGCTAATAATAATATAAAAATAATGAGTAAAAGTGAAAGAGACACAAATAACTAATATTAAGTGCCTTCATAATAATATGAACAAGTGAAAGTGACACTAAAATCTATATTATAGCTTACCTAACAATAAATAAGTGAAAATGACACTATCAATTATCCTAGTCCAGTGAAAGTTAACTATAAATAATAGTAAAACTGAGTAAAAGTGAGAGACACAAATAACTAATAATAAGTGCCTTCATAACAATATGAACAAGTGAAAGTGACACTAAAATCTATAATATAGCTTACCTAACAATAAATAAGTGAAAATTACACTATCAATTATCCTAGTCCAGTGAAAGTGAACTATAAATAATAATAAAACTGAGTAAAAGTGAAAGAGACCCAAATAACTAATAAGAAGTGCCTTCATAACAATATGAACAAGTGAAAGTGACACTAAAATCTATATTATAGCTGACCTAGCAATACATAAAAGTGAAAATGACACTATCAATTATCATAGTCCAGTGAAAGTGACACTAAGAATATAATAACAATAAAAGTACAAGCGAGACACAAAAATAACTTCAAAAAAATAACTTTATTGAGTGAAAATAACATAATAATTGTAATAAATGGCAGAATAACAATAAAAACACTCAAATCGCTTCCCGGCATAATTGCGGGTGGGGCGACGAGTGCAATAGTGCGTCATAGCCGGGGCCGCAGTTGAGCGTTCGGACGCGTCTAGGTAAATACGCACCAACAGTTACCTCCACTAACATCGCCATAACTCCTGAACCAGTTGAGCTAGAGAGCTCTACTCACAGCCAGTCAACACAGCAAGGTAAGAACTACATTTTGACGTTTGTATGAATAGTGTAGCTATTGTATTAATGGAGATAGGCCTTTGTTTACTTGTGTTGATTTTCAGCCAGATCGCCCGGATACGAGCGGATAGAAAGGCTGCCCGGGCGGGAAGGGTTAAAAGACTGTACATTTCTGTAAATTGCCATGGCATTCGGGAACGTCTCCCGCAGGGAAGAGGTTAATCCACATTAAATTGTTTTGATTGATGCGGTTTTTACCACCATGCACTGCCTGCTCAAGAGCTGGGCTAGGGTGGGTGCTCTGATGATCAGGGACCTCAGTGAACAATTGCCACAGATTGTTAGACCACAATGTCACTTTGCATTACAGGGCAGTTTTATACCCCTACTGAATTGGTTGAGTACCTATTTTGTTGGCCAGAGTAGACAAAAACGTGCTGTGCTGGTATGGACATGTTGAGCGAATGGGAGATGAAAGGCTTACAAAGAGAGCATATGAGTCAAATACAAGTGGAGGTAGAGGGGTAGGAAGACCTTCAGTGAGATGGAGAGATTGTGTAGTACAAACGTTGGAAGATTGGAAGATAGAAAGATGACTGTAGAACAGGCAAAATAAGTGGTTATAAATAGGAATGTATGAAGAATGCTTGTGAATAGAAAAGTGATAACACGGTCGGGTCGGTCGTTGGGAGAGGGGAGAGGGAACCAGTTGGACTAGGTATTAGTCCATCAGGCCCGGGGAGCTGGTGTATATGAAGGGTCAGGCCTGGATGTGAGGTGGGCGGGCATTGTGGTGGTAAAGCTTCGTTGTGTGTCTGCTGTCTTTGTGTTGTCCCTGCTTGAGCTTTGTCTCGAGTCAGCCACCCCCAGCTATGGGGTATGTGCCTGTGTATATATATACATACACACAATACATACCTACAGTATTTTGGGTAATATGGACGTTCTTGGTCCCAGCATGCATAAGTCATGTAGCCAATATAGTGGCAACTTGGGCCGAGCGACAACTTGGGCCATGAAGCCATTTCTTGATTGCTGCTGAATTGGGCAAAGCTGCCATTTTGAGGTATGATGCCACTAAGGAGGAATCATTTAAAAAAAACAAAAGAGAGAGTGAGAGAACAATGTAGTTTTAGAGGACATTTTTTTTTATTTAAGTATGGATATTACACACTAAGCCCAGAGGGCAATGGCACTAAGTTCAGTTACAGAACGCTATATACAGAGTGAACAGAAAACAATACATGCGACAACAGATGAGGTACAAGATGGGAATGAAATGGGACAGGAGACCTGACATAGAAAATTGCAAAGCGAAGCAGAGGATGCTTCGGAGGGTATATATGAAAGGAAAGGACTGGCGATGTTCAGAGGAATACCAAGGACATTTAAGTAGAAAATTAATGGCAGTTAATAAACAACCGTGACAAAGGGCACAGAGTGGAGTGTTCTCGCTAGATATCACATGGCCATGGGTAAATCTCATATGACCTAACATCAGTTGTGCCAGCACCATTTCCGTCCATGGAATGAGATGACAAATTTAAAAGATGGATCGAGTACTTTACCACAATTTGCCTGAGACTCGTCTTCTCTGCCAGGACAATCAACTGTGTTGTCACAGAAGCACGCCTGGGTCACTCCGTCATTACAGATTCTGGGACCTTGACTGGCGGAGCTGCAGCTGAGAGGTTGCTGGGTAGTGGTGGAGTTAGAAGTAGTAGCTATATAAGTTGGGGTAGTATTATCAGTAGTAGTTGGAGTAGTAGTGGGCAGAGTAGAACCAGAGGCTGTGGGGTTATTAATTTAAGATCAGATCACACTCAACTTATTTCATCCATCCTCTCAATATGTTCAAACCATCCAATCCTGCTGATACACATCTCATCACTGATACTCTTGATATCTAACCATCTCCTCAGCTCTTCATTAAATAATTATGCTATCTATACATAACCGTCACCTCAGCTTTTTACTAGATAACCTATCTTGCAGTTTGCTCCACCCATCCATTTCATCATTCTCATCATATTCTGTTGATATCATCCACTTTGACAGGCTTACACCTTCTTCTCATGGTAAGTAATGGCAGCAGTGTTCTTACCTTTCCCCAGCCGCATCTATTTCAGCGATAGTGGTGGCCTCGGCCCCACTACTAGCAGAGATGGTATCTCCCAAATAGCAAAACGTTTCCACCATCTTCAGTGACTCATTGCCAAAGTTCACACTCTCGAGCCGGTCATTAAACACAGCTCATTTGCTCAATCCCTTATTGAGCTATGGAGGTTAGGGTTCACGATTTCTGGGATAGAATATGCTTCACAATTTATCAAAATAGAACATGAAATTGTGCTCAAAGGGTTAACTCCTTTACTGTGAGAGGCTATTTCTGAGCGTAATAAAACTGTCTAATGCTAGCCAGAATATAATAAAAAAAAAGGACGTAATTTTACTGAAGAGGTTAATATGGAAAACATACGTTATTAGACTCATTTCCATACATGAGGCAAATCCCCATAAAATACAGTAATCTTGACAAATTGCAGTAAAATAAAAACTATAAAAAATAAACAATTATTAAATGCACAAAATTATTTAAGTTATTAGATTAACTTAACCGATTAACTTTGAAAACTAAATTAACTTAGTTAGTTAACTTTCCAAAATGTGTTAACTTAACTTAGCTGATGACATTAAAAAGTCAACTTAACACCTTGAGGATTATGACATGTGTTAACAGTTTATTCTGGCTATCATTAGACAATTTATACAGCTTAGGAAGGATCTGTGGGAGTTAAAAGGGTAAAGACGGTCTCAATCGTCTGACTGCCATATACACTTCCTATTCTATCTATCTACTGTATATGCTCAGGCCCAATCCCCACCTTTCCTATTCTTATTTTCTATTTAATTCTATTTTATTATTTTTTTTTTCCTTGGGGGTGGCCGCCTCAAGACAGAGCAAGGACAGGGAAAACACAAAACACAACATAAAACAACGAACAAACACAAACAAAACAAAATCACACATATCTAGGTCACCTAATATGAATAAAATCGTCTAATAATAGCCAAAAACAAAAAATGAAAAAAAATGCGTAGACTTCTATGGACTGAAAAATACCATAAGTATTGGTATCGCATTAGATACATTATGAGAAATACTGATATTTCATAACCTTTATAATCTATTTAAAATTTTAGATCAACATAATGATAATCCATTTAGTAAGAATGTTAATATTGAACATAATTTAGATAGTGGAGACTATTTTAGAAAGGGACAAAGTGCTGGCATACGGACGGACAAATTTAGTAACCATTCCCTTTTCACCACAGTGTACACTAAAAATAGAAAGGCAAATTATAGGTATAAGATAATTGGGTATATTGATAACGATATAGTCCTACCTTTATAATCTTATATTTAACCCACTGAGCACCAGCTGATATACTGTATAATAATGTACACCGAAGGACCAGCACTAAGCCCAGAGACTATATGGCATTAATTACAGTTACATAATGCTATGCATAGAGAGAGCAGAAAAGGAATAACTGCGACAACAGATGAGGAAGAAGATGGGAAGGAAATGGGACATGAGATGTGACATAGAATAGTGATGTGATTCGCTAAGGAGATCGGATATGCAAAGCAGAGAACCCTCTGGAGGGTAGACATGAAACGAAAGGACTGGCAATGTTCAGAGGAATAGCAAGGGCATTCAAGTAGAAATGGGCTACAGTTAAGGAACCGTGACAAAGGGAACAGAATGGAGGGCCCTCGCCAGACATCAAATAGTCATGGGTAAGTCTCGTATGACCTAACATCAGGTGTGCCAACACTATTGCCCATCGTCTATTGATCGAGATTACAAATACAAAAAAAAGAAAAAAAAGAGGGAATACTTTACCGCAGTTTGCCTGAGACTCATCTTCTCTGCCAGGACAATCAACTGTGTTGTCACAGAAGCACGCCTGGGTCACTCCGTCATTACAGATTCTGGGACCTTGACTGGCGGAGCTGCAGTTGAGAGGTTGCTGGGTAGTGGTGGAGTTAGAAGTAGTAGCTATATAAGTTGGGGTAGTATTATCAGTAGTAGTTGGAGTAGTAGTGGGCAGAGTAGAACCAGAGGCTGTGGGGTTATTAATTCAAGATCAGACCACACTCAACTTATTTCATCCATCCTCTCAACATGTTCAAACCATCCAATCCTGCTGATACACATCTCATCACTGATACTCTTGATATCTAACCGTCTTCTCAGCTCTTCACTAAATAATTATGCTATCTATACATAACCGTAACCTCAGCTTTTTACTAGATAACCTATCTTGCAGTTTGCTCCACCCATCCATTTCATCATTCTCATCATATTCTGATGATATCATCCACTTTGACAGGCTTACACCTTCTCATGGTAAGTAATGGCAGCAGTGTTCTTACCTTTCCCCAGCCGCATCTATTTCAGCGATAATGGTGGCCTCGGCCCCACTACTAGCAGAGATGGTATCTCCCAAATAGCAAAACGTTTCCACCATCTTCAGTGACTCATTGCCAAAGTTCACACTCTCGAGCCAGTCATTAAACACAGCTCATTTGCTCAATCCCTTATTGAGCTATGGAGGTTAGGGTTCACGATTTCTGGGATAGAATATGCTTCACAATTTATCAAAATAGAACATGAAATTGTACTCAAGGGTTAACTCATTTACTGTGAGAGGCTATTTCTGAGCGTAATAAAACTGTCTAATGCTAGCCAGAATATAATAAAAAAAGGACGTAATTTTACTGAAGAGGTTAATATGGAAAACATATGTTATTAGACTCATTTCCATACATGAGGCAAATCCCCATAAAATACAGTAATCTTGACAAATTGCAGTAAAATAAAAACTATATAAAAAATAAACAATTATTAAATGCACAAAATTAGTTAAGTTATTAGATTAAGTTAACCGATTAACTTTGAAAACTAACTTAACTTAGTTAACTTTCCAAAATGTGTTAACTTAACTTAGCTGATGACATTAAAAAGTCAACTTAACACCATGAGGATTATGACGCGTGTTAACAGTTTATTCTGGCCATCATTAGACAATTTATACAGCTTCGGAAGGATCTGGGGGAGTTAAAAGGGTAAAGACGGTCTCAATCCTCTGACTGCCATATACCCTTCCTATTCTATCTATTTACTGTATATGCTCAGGCCCAATCCCCACTTTTCCTATTCTTATTTTCTATTTAATTCTATTTTATTATTTTGTTTTTTCCTTGGGGGTGGACGCCTCAAGACAGAGCAAGGACAGGGAAAACACAAAACACAAAATAGAACAACGAACAAACACAAACAAAACACAAAATAACACACATCTAGGTCACCTAATATGAATAAAATCGTCTAATAATAGCCAATACAAAAAAAAAACGAAAAAATAAATGCGTAGACTTCTATGGCCTGAAAAATACCATAAGAATTGGTATCGCATTAGATACATTATGAGAAATACTGATATTTCATAACCTTTATAATCTATTTAAAATTTTAGATCAACATAATGATAATACATTTAGTAAGAATGTTAATATTGAACATAATTTAGATAGTGGAGACTATTTTAGAAAGGGACAAAGTGCGACTATTTTAGAAATGGACAAAGTGCTGGCATACGGACGGACAAATTTAGTAACCGTTCCCTTTTCACCACAGTGTACACTAAAAATAGAAAGGCAAATTATAGGCATAAGATAATTGGGTATATTGATAACGATATAGTCCTACCTTTATAATCTTATATTTAACCCACTGAGCACCAGCTGATATACTGTATAATAAATGTACACCGAAGGACCAGCACTAAGCCCAGAGACTATATGGCACTAATTACAGTTACATAATGCTATGCATAGAGAGAGCAGAAAGGAATAACTGGGACAACAGATGAGGAAGATGGGAAGGAAATGGGACATGAGATGTGACATAGAATAGTGATGTGATTCGCTAAGGAGATCGGATATGCAAAGCAGAGAACCCTCTGGAGGGTAGACATGAAACGAAAGGACTGGCAATGTTCAGAGGAATAGCAAGGGCATTCAAGTAGAAATGGGCGACAGTTAAGGAACCGTGACAAAGGGAACAGAATGGAGGGCCCTCGCCAGACATCAAATAGTCATGGGTAAGTCTCGTATGACCTAACATCAGGTGTGCCAAAACTATTGCCCATCGTCTATTGATCGAGATTACAAATAAAAAAAAATAAAAAAAGGAATACTTTACCGCAGTTTGCCTGAGACTCATCTTCTCTGCCAGGACAATCAACTGTGTTGTCACAGAAGCACGCCTGGGTCACTCCGTCATTACAGATTCTGGGACCTTGACTGGCAGAGCTGCAGTTGAGAGGTTGCTGGGTAGTGGTGGAGTTAGAAGTGGTAGCTATATAAGTTGGGGTAGTATTATCAGTAGTAGTTGGAGTAGTAGTGGGCAGAGTAGAACCAGAGGCTGTGGGGTTATTAATTCAAGATCAGACCACACTCAACTTATTTCATCCATCCTCTCAACATGTTCAAATCATCCAATCCTGCTGATACACATCTCATCACTGATACTCTTGATATCTAACCGTCTTCTCAGCTCTTCACTAAATAAGTATGCTATCTATACATAACCGTCACCTCAGCTTTTTACTAGATAACCTATCTTGCAGTTTGCTCCACCCATCCATTTCATCATTCTCATCATATTCTGTTGATATCATCCACTTTGACAGGCTTACACCTTCTTCTCATGGTAAGTAATGGCAGCAGTGTTCTTACCTTTCCCCAGCCGCATCTATTTCAGCCATAGTGGTGGCCTCGGCCCCACTACTAGCAGAGATGGTATCTCCCAAATAGCAAAACGTTTCCACCATCTTCAGTGACTCATTGCCAAAGTTCACACTCTCGAGCCGGTCATTAAACACAGCTCATTTGCTCAATCCCTTATTGAGCTATGGAGGTTAGGGTTCACGATTTCTGGGATAGAATATGCTTCACAATTTATCAAAATATAACATGAAATTGTGCTCAAAGGGTTAACTCCTTTACTGTGAGAGGCTATTTCTGAGCGTAATAAAACTGTCTAATGCTAGCCAGAATATAATAAAAAAAGGACGTAATTTTACTGAAGAGGTAATATGGAAAACATATGTTATTAGACTCATTTCCATACATGAGGCAAATCCCCATAAAATACAGTAATCTTGACAAATTGCAGTAAAATAAAAACTATATAAAAATAAACAATTATTAAATGCACAAAATTAGTTAAGTTATTAGATTAAGTTAACCGATTAACTTTGAAAACTAACTTAACTTAGTTAGTTAACTTTCCAAAATGTGTTAACTTAACTTAGCTGATGACATTAAAAAGTCAACTTAACACCCTTGAGGATTATGATGCGTGTTAACAGTTTATTCTGGCCATCATTAGACAATTTATACAGCTTAGGAAGGATCTGGGGGAGTTAAAAGGGTAAAGACGGTCTCAATCGTCTGACTGCCATATACCCTTCCTATTCTATCTATTTACTGTATATGCTCAGGCCTAATCCCCACTTTTCCTATTCTTATTTTCTATTTAATATTCTATTGATAATTTTTGTTTTCCTTGTGGGTGGCCGCCTCAAGACAGAACAAGGACAGGGAAAACACAAAACACAACATAGAACAACGAACAAACACAAACAAAACACAAAATCACACACATCTAGGTCACCTAATATGAATAAAATTGTCTAGTAATAGCCAATACAAAAAAAACGAAAACAAAATGCGTAGACTTCTATGGCCTGAAAAATACCATAAGTATTGGTATCGCATTAGATACATTATGAGAAATACTGATATTTCATAACCTTTATAACCTATTTAGAATTTTAGATCAACATAACCCATTTAGTAAGAATGTTAATATTGAACATAATTTAGATAGTGGAGACTATTTTAGAAAGGGACAAAGTGCTGGCATACGGACAAATTTAGTAACCGTTCCCTTTTCACCACAGTGTACACTAAATAGAAAGGCAAATTATAGGTATAAGATAATTGGGTATATTGATAACGATATAGTCCTACCTTTATAATCTTATATTTAACCCACTGAGCACCAGCTGATATACTGTATAATAAATGTACACCGAAGGACCAGCACTAAGCCCAGAGACTATATGGCACTAATTACAGTTACATAATGCTATGCATAGAGAGAGCAGAAAGGAATAACTGGGACAACAGATGAGAAAGAAGATGGGAAGGAAATGGGACATGAGATGTGACATAGAATAGTGATGTGATTCGCTAAGGAGATCGGATATGCAAAGCAGAGAACCCTCTGGAGGGTAGACATGAAACGAAAGGACTGGCAATGTTCAGAGGAATAGCAAGGGCATTCAAGTAGAAATGGGCGACAGTTAAGGAACCGTGACAAAGGGAACAGAATGGAGGGCCCTCGCCAGACATCAAATAGTCATGGGTAAGTCTCGTATGACCTAACATCAGGTGTGCCAAAACTATTGCCCATCGTCTATTGATCGAGATTACAAATAAAAAAAAATAAAAAAAGAGGGAATACTTTACCGCAGTTTGCCTGAGACTCATCTTCTCTGCCAGGACAATCAACTGTGTTGTCACAAAAGCATGCCTGGGTCACTCCGTCATTACAGATTCTGGGACCTTGACTGGCGGAGCTGCAGTTGAGAGGTTGCTGGGTAGTGGTGGAGTTAGAAGTGGTAGCTATATAAGTTGGGGTAATAGTATCAGTAGTAGTTGGAGTAGTAGTGGGCAGAGTAGAACCAGAGGCTGTGGGGTTATTAATTCAAGATCAGATCACACTCACCTTATTTCATCCATCCTCTCAACATGTTCAAACCATCCAATCCTGCTGATACACATCTCATCACTGATACTCTTGATATCTAACCGTCTTCTCAGCTCTTCACTAAATAAGTATGCTATCTATACATAACCGTCACCTCAGCTTTTTACTAGATATCCTATCTTGCAGTTTGCTCCACCCATCCATTTCATCATTCTCATCATATTACGTTCCATTCTGTTGATATCATCCACTTTGACAGGCTTCCACCTTTCCCTTCAAGGTGAGGGGGGGGGGGGGAGTCTTCTCGTGGTAAGTAATGGCAGCAGTGTTCTTACCTTTCCCCAGCCGCATCTATTTCAGCCATAGTGGTGGCCTCGGCCCCACTACTAGCAGAGATGGTATCTCCCAAATAGCAAAACGTTTCCACCATCTTCAGTGACTCATTGCCAAAGCTCACACTCTCGAGCCGGTCATTAAACACAGCTCATTTGCTCAATCCCTTATTGAGCTATGGAGTTTGGGTTCACGATTTCTGGGATAGAATATGCTTCACAATTTATCAAAATATAACATGAAATTGTAATCAAAGGGTTAACTCATTTACTGTGAGAGGCTATTTCTGAGCGTAATAAAACTGTATAATGCTAGCCAGAATATAATAAAAAAAGGACGTAATTTTACTGAAGAGGTTAATATGGAAAACATATTATGTTATTAGACTCATTTCCATACATGAGGCAAATCCCCATAAAATACAGTAATCTTGACAAATTGCAGTAAAATAAAAACTATATAAAAATAAACAATTATTAAATGCACAAAATTAGTTAAGTTATTAGATTAAGTTAACCGATTAACTTTGAAAACTAACTTAACTTAGTTAGTTAACTTTCCAAAATGTGTTAACTTAACTTAGCTGATGACATTAAAAAGTCAACTTAACACCTTGAGGATTATGATGCGTGTTAACAGTTTATTCTGGCCATCATTAGACAATTTATACAGCTTAGGAAGGATCTGGGGGAGTTAAAAGGGTAAAGACGGTCTCAATCCTCTGACTGCCATATACCCTTCCTATTCTATCTATTTACTGTATATGCTCAGGCCCAATCCCCACTTTTCCTATTCTTATTTTCTATTTAATTCTATTTGATAATTTTTGTTTTCCTTGGGGGTGGCCGCCTCAAGACAGAGCAAGGACAGGGAAAACACAAAACACAACATAGAACAACGAACAAACATAAACAAAACACAAAATCACACACATCTAGGTCACCTAATATGAATAAAATTGTCTAATAATAGCCAATACAAAAAAAAACGAAAACAAAATGCGTAGACTTCTATGGCCTGAAAAATACCATAAGTATTGGTATCGCATTAGATACATTATGAGAAATACTGATATTTCATAACCTTTATAACCTATTTAGAATTTTAGATCAACATAACCCATTTAGTAAGAATGTTAATATTGAACATAATTTAGATAGTGGAGACTATTTTAGAAAGGGACAAAGTGCTGGCATACGGACAAATTTAGTAACCGTTCCCTTTTCACCACAGTGTACACTAAATAGAAAGGCAAATTATAGGTATAAGATAATTGGGTATATTGATAACGATATAGTCCTACCTTTATAATCTTATATTTAACCCACTGAGCACCAGCTGATATACTGTATAATAAATGTACACCGAAGGACCAGCACTAAGCCCAGAGACTATATGGCACTAATTACAGTTACATAATGCTATGCATAGAGAGAGCAGAAAGGAATAACTGGGACAACAGATGAGAAAGAAGATGGGAAGGAAATGGGACATGAGATGTGACATAGAATAGTGATGTGATTTGCTAAGGAGATCGGATATGCAAAGCAGAGAACCCTCTGGAGGGTAGACATGAAACGAAAGGACTGGCAATGTTCAGAGGAATAGCAAGGGCATTCAAGTAGAAATGGGCGACAGTTAAGGAACCGTGACAAAGGGAACAGAATGGAGGGCCCTCGCCAGACATCAAATAGTCATGGGTAAGTCTCGTATGACCTAACATCAGGTGTGCCAAAACTATTGCCCATCGTCTATTGATCGAGATTACAAATAAAAAAAAAAAAAAAAAAGAGGGAATACTTTACCGCAGTTTGCCTGAGACTCATCTTCTCTGCCAGGACAATCAACTGTGTTGTCACAAAAGCATGCCTGGGTCACTCCGTCATTACAGATTCTGGGACCTTGACTGGCGGAGCTGCAGTTGAGAGGTTGCTGGGTAGTGGTGGAGTTAGAAGTGGTAGCTATATAAGTTGGGGTAATAGTATCAGTAGTAGTTGGAGTAGTAGTGGGCAGAGTAGAACCAGAGGCTGTGGGGTTATTAATTCAAGATCAGACCACACTCACCTTATTTCATCCATCCTCTCAACATGTTCAAACCATCCAATCTTGCTGATACACATCTCATCACGGATACTCTTGATATCTAACTGTCTCCTCAGCTCTTCACTAAGTAATTATGCTATCTATACATAACCGTCACTTCAGCTTTTTACTAGATATCCTATCTTGCAGTTTGCTCCACCCATCCATTTCATCATTCTCATCATATTACGTTCCATTCTGTTGATATCATCCACTTTGACAGGCTTCCACCTTTCCCTTCAAGGTGAGGGGGGGGGGGGGGGGGAGTCTTCTCGTGGTAAGTAATGGCAGCAGTGTTCTTACCCTTCCCCAGCCGCATCTATTTCAGCCATAGTGGTGGCCTCGGCCCCACTACTAGCAGAGATGGTATCTCCCAAATAGCAAAACGTTTCCACCATCTTCAGTGACTCATTGCCAAAGCTCACACTCTCGAGCCGGTCATTAAACACAGCTCATTTGCTCAATCCCTTATTGAGCTATGGAGGTTAGGGTTCACGATTTCTGGGATAGAATATGCTTCACAATTTATCAAAATATAACATGAAATTGTAATCAAAGGGTTAACTCCTTTACTGTGAGAGGCTATTTCTGAGCGTAATAAAACTGTCTAATGCTAGCCAGAATATAATAAAAAAAGGACGTAATTTTACTGAAGAGGTTAATATGGAAAACATATGTTATTAGACTCATTTCCATACATGAGGCAAATCCCCATAAAATACAGTAATCTTGACAAATTGCAGTAAAATAAAAACTATATAAAAAATAAACAATTATTAAATGCACAAAATTAGTTGTTATTAGATTAAGTTAACCGATTAACTTTGAAAACTAACTTAACTTAGTTAGTTAACTTTCCAAAATGTGTTAACTTAACTTAGCTGATGACATTAAAAAGTCAACTTAACACCTTGAGGATTATGACGCGTGTTAACAGTTTATTCTGGCTATCATTAGACAATTTATACAGCTTAGGAAGGATCTGGGGGAGTTAAAAGGGTAAAGACGGTCTCAATCTTCTGACTGCCATATACCCTTCCTATTCTATCTATTTACTGTATATGCTCAGGCCCAATCCCCACTTTTCCTATTCTTATTTTCTATTTAATTCTATTTTATTATTTTTTTTTTTCCTTGGGGGTGGCCGCCTCAAGACAGAGCAAGGACAGGTCAAACACTAAACACAACATAAAACAACGAACAAACACAAACAAAACAAAATCACATACATCTAGGTTACCTAATAATTATGAATAAAATCGTCTAATAATAGCAAAAAAAAAAAAAAAACGAAAAGAAATGCGTAGACTTCTATGGACTGAAAAATACCTATAAGTATTGGTATTGCATTAGATACGTTTATTATGTTCTATCCAACAACCAACTCTACTCCTAAAATCGATTAATGAAATATTATAAACACATGTAGCAGTCCGTGGATTCGAACCAACACCTTATGCATTGCGCTACAAAGACAGTTAAAGAATGGTGGACACTGCCTACGATTTATTATGCAACTTCGAATCCTGCATATCAATCTAAGCATGTACACACATCCCAACTGCAACTCACGTAGGCTATGCATATGTGAATGGAAAGAGCAATTAATGGGGCATTAACCACTAGGGAAGTCCTCTCAATAAATTACTCCTGAACCAATATCAATTATTATGTTCTATCCAACAACCAACTCTACTCCTAAAATCGATTAATGAAATATTACAAACACATGTGGCAGTCCGTGGATTCGAACCCAGGACGCTCACACCGAAAATCAACACCTTATGCATACTGATATTTCATAACCTTTAATATAATCTATTTAGAATTTTAGATCAACATAATCCATTTAGTAAGAATGTTAATATTGAACATAATTTAGATAGTGGAGACTATTTTAGAAAGGGACAAAGTGCTGGCATACGTTCAAATTTAGTAACCGTTCCCTTTTCACCACAGTGTACACTAAATAGAAAGGCAAATTATAGGTATAAGATAATTGGGTATATTGATAACGATATAGTCCTACCTTTATAATCTTATATTTAACCCACTGAGCACCAGCTGATATACTGTATAATAAATGTACACCGAAGGACCAGCACTAAGCCCAGAGACTATATGGCACTAATTACAGTTACATAATGTTATGCATAGAGAGAGCAGAAAGGAATAACTGGGACAACAGATGAGGAAGAAGATGGGAAGGAAATGGGACATGAGATGTGACATAGAATAGTGATGTGATTCGCTAAGGAGATCGGATATGCAAAGCAGAGAACCCTCTGGAGGGTAGACATGAAACGAAAGGACTGGCAATGTTCAGAGGAATAGCAAGGGCATTCAAGTAGAAATGGGCAACAGTTAAGGAACCGTGACAAAGGGATCAGAATGGAGGGCCCTCGCCAGACATCAAATAGTCATGGGTAAGTCTCGTATGACCTAACATCAGGTGTGCCAAAACTATTGCCCACCGGCTATTGATCAAGATTACAAATACAAAAAAAAAAAAAAAAAAAAAAAAAAAAAAAATTGAATACTTTACCGCAGTTTGCCTGAGACTCGTCTTCTCTGCCAGGACAATCAACTGTGCTGTCACAGAAGCACGCCTGGGTCACTCCGTCATTACAGATTCTGGGACCTTGACTGGCGGAGCTGCAGTTGAGAGGTTGCTGGGTAGTGGTGGAGTTAGAAGTGGTAGCTATATAAGTTGGGGTAGTAGTAGTATCAGTAGTAGTTGGAGTAGTAGTGGGCAGAGTAGAACCAGAGGCTGTGGGGTTATTAATTCAATATCAGACCACACTCAACTTATTTCATCCATCCTCTCAACGTGTTCAAACCATCCAATCCTGCAGATACACATCTCATCACTGATACTCTTGATATCTAACCGTCTCCTCAGCTCTTCACTAAATAATTATGCTATCTATACATAACCGTCACCTCAGCTTTTTACTAGATAACCTATCTTGCAGTTTGCTCCACCCATCCATTTCATCATTCGCATCATATTCTGTTGATATTATCCACTTTGACAGGCTTACACCTTCTCATGGCAAGTAATGGCAGCAGTGTTCTTACCTTTCCCCAGCCGCATCTATTTCAGCGATAGTGGTGGCCTCGGCCCACTACTAGCAGAGATGGTATCTCCCAAATAGCAAAACATTTCCACCATCTTCAGTGACTCATTGCCAAAGTTCACACTCTCGAGCTGGTCATTGAACACAGCTCATTTGCTCTATCCCTTTTTGAGTTATAGAGGTTAGAGTTCACGATTTCTGGCCTGCCTATTTGGAACAGGGTATAGGTCAGAAAAATATGATTCACAATTTATCAAAATATAATATGAAATTGTACTCAAAGGGTTAACTCCTTTACTGTGAGAGGCTACTTCTGAGCGTAATAAAACTGTCTAATGCTAGCCAGAACAATAAAAAAAGACGTAATTTTACTGAAGAGGTTAATATGGAAAACATATTATGTTATTAGACTCATTTCCATACATGAGGCAAATCCCCATAACACGGTAATCCTGACAAATTGCAGTAAAATAAAAAAAATAAACAATTATTAAATGCACAAAATTAGTTAAGTTATTTGATTAACTTAACCGATTAACTTTGAAAACTAACTTAACTTAGCTAGGCAACTTTCCAAAATGTGTTAACTTAACTTAGTTGATGACATTTGAAGGTTAACTTAACAACTTGAGGATTATGACGCATTTTAACAGTTTATTATGGCTATCATTAGACGATTTATACAGCTTAGGAAGGATCTGTGAGAGTTAAACGGGTAAAGTCTTAATCAATCCTCTGACTGTCATATACCCTTCCTAATTTGAATAAAATCGTCAAATAATAGCCAGAAAACCGAAAAGAAATGTGTAGTCGGATATTGTAAGAGTTAAACTATGTATTGAACATCTCTTAGCAGAAGATCACATACAGTTAGCCATACAGTAGCGGTGACATCCTTTTCATTATATTTTGGCAACTATTAGACTATTATATTCGGGTTAGGAAGGACGTCTACCCATTAAATGAATACCGACTATCTCAATTAATACTTTTAGCTGTCATATGTCTTTCCTAAGCCGTACAAAGACGTCTAAATGTAGTTGAAATCCAAAAATAAAGACGTCACCGGCACTGGATGGGTTAACCCTTGCAGTGCCGGCGACGTCTTTTTTATTGGATTTCAGCTACATTGAGACGATTTTATGAAGCTTAGGAAGGATATATGGAAGCTAGAAGGATTAATTGATATAGTCTGTAGCCTTTCATTCGATACACAACTTTCCTAAGCTGAATACAATTGTCTAATAGATGCCAGAACATAATGGAAAGGATGTCACTGCTACTAAATGGGTTATCACTAGGGATCTTCATTTGTCCGATTATATATATATATATATATATATATATATTTTATATATATATATATGATGTGATCAAGGCATTTTTTTGCTATGTATTTTTAGTTTGCCCCTTAGAATATGATACCCCCTTCCCAGGCCCCCCTTAAATGTAACAAAAACCCCCAGACCCCCTTCAAGCTAAATATGTGCAGTTGCCCACATAAGTTCTGTCCTCTTCGTGATTATATGCATGGAAATATACTGCGCATGATATAATTACGAGTGTAGTTAAACTACACCGTTTCTTATATATTGTTCAGTGGTTAACGCATTTAACTATACCCTATTCATAATAATTTGGCCAATAATCATGACCACTAACCTCTATAATGGAAAATGACTAGAGTAATCGAGTCAATACTTCTACCGTTTGGGAAGAGTCAGCCAGGGAATAGGTGTGGAAGTTTACAAACCATTTGCTCTAGCCCTTTTTGAGTGACAGAGGATAGAGATCACGATTGTTGGCCTACCTATCATGAACACGGCATAATCAACTGATAGTAAATAGAAACCCTGCGCACAATCGACCACTTGCGAGTTTCAGGCTATAAGGAAGTTGGATCCGTAAACATCGATATGGAACAGAAATACAATAATAATGTAGATTTCTGACGGAGAGAAAGTATGATTAGTTTGGTTTTAAGTATTGATATTTACTACGACCTTATGTTAGTTGCTTAATTATGCTAAGTATGGATTTATATATACCTCTAACTTCCTTATAGCCTGAAACTCGCAAGTGGTCAATTCAAACTATATATTACTGTCATACGTAAGATCGCGACGGGGAACAGAACTGATGTGGCCAATTGTAAAAAAAAATCATAGAAAAAAACGTTCCAATCCAAGGACGGTTTCTCCTAAAATGATACCCGTGTTTTTCATACTCACGCTTATATCAGTTTTTTTCTTCATACTCACGCTTATGCCATTTTTTTTTCATACTCACGCTTATTTGTTTTCATAGTCACTCTTATAGCCTACCCGTTTTTTTCATAATCACGCTTATATTTGTTCATACGCTTATACCAGTTTTTTTTCTTTCATACTCACGCTTATACCATTTGTTTTCATACTCACGCTTTTTTTTTTTTTTTTTTTTAAGAGACAATGAACGGAGGAAGGAAAAACACAGATAAAACAAAAAGGTCCATGTGCCTAAAGGCATCCTCCATTCATAAAATGTTTGTAACAACTGGATTTAAACATTTGTTGATTGTAAGTTTGTGGAAAGCAATTCGAGGGAAGTGAATTCCAAAGAGTAGTAGCTCTGGGGATAAATGAATTCTGATAAGCAGAAGTTCTGCATTGTGGAGGAGAAAGTGTAAATTCATGGGCGCTCTCAGCTGCCCTAGTTTCTACGGGGAAAGATGTGGAGAGGCGGCACAATTGAAGCAAGTTCCTCGGAACAATTGCTGTGAAAATATCTGTAGAATAATGCAAGGGATGCAACGTTTCTTCGTATGGCTAATGTAGGAAGGTCCTGTGTGATTGCAGGGTTATTGATTAATCTAATAGCTTTATTTTGAATTTTGTCCAACTGCCTCAATGCAACCATTCCACTTCCACCCCACAGAGGTGAACAGTAATCCATCTGAGAGCGCACATGACTTTTATATATTACGGCCAACTGCTCGTCAGTGAAGAATTCTCGAACTCTGTACAGGAGTCCCAGTTTTTTAGAGGCATTCTTAGCAATGCTTCTAACATAATGTGTCCAGCTCAAGTTAGTAGTTAATGTTACACCGAGAATGTCAATACTAGGGGAAGTGGGAATATTTACATCATTAAAAAATATATGGGAGTCAGTGAGATTCTGTCGGTTAGAAAATTGAATGTACTTGGTTTTCTGTGCATTAAAGGAAACTAGATTCTCTTGTCCCCATTCATTAATTCTAGAAAGGTCCTGGTTCAGAGAAATTGCAGTGTTTATTTTTGAATTTATAAGATCGGGTTGGGTGAAAGAATTGGTAAATGTGAAGGAACTGTGGAGTGCCAGTTTTTCATACTTACGCTTATACCAGTTTTTCATACTCACGCTTATACCAGTTTTTCGTACTCACGCTAATACAATTTTTTCATACGATTATACCAGTTGTTTTCATACTCACGCTAATACCAGTTTTTTCATACGATTATACCAGTTTTTTTCATACCCACGCTTATACCAGTTATTTTCATACCCATATAATTATAAGGTTCTTTCATACTCATGCTTATTTGTTCATACTCACGTTTATACAATTTTTTTCATAATCACGCTTCCATATGCTTCCACCATTTTTTTCTTACTCACGCGTATTTTTTCATGTGCTTATTTTTTCATATGCTTATTTTTTCATACACTTATTTTTTCATACGCTATTTTTTTCATACGCTTATACCAGTATTTTGTTGTCACACTCATGCGTATACCAGTTTTCTTCATACTCACGCTTATACCAGTTGTTTTCATACTCACGCGTATACCAGTTTTTTTCATACTCACGCTTATTTTACACCAGTTTTATTTTATTTATTTTATTTTTATTTTTTTATTTTTGTTTTCATACTCACTTGTAGGATAGGTACAGCCCACCTCATCCTTGCCGTCCAGGCAGTCCTGGACCTGGTCACACTTGGTGCTGGTAGACAAGCATCTATTGCCGTCGCACATAAACTCGCCCAAACCACAGTCTGGGGAAAGGAATTAAGGGACTATATGTGGCTGATTTTTTCGTCTATTCAGTAATTTATTCATTTATTTCTTAGTTTCCTCGCTAGACCTCCATCAAGCTTAGAAAAACATCCCCTGGACACCCCTTCAAGATAAATTTGTAAATTTCCCGGCCAAAGGCCGATTCCTCTTAAAATTACAGGCTCGCTATCGCTCGCCAGGGAAAAATCGACACCTAAATAGCACAAAAGGTCTTAATATTGACAAAGAAATGGGGCGAAAGTTATTATAAACTGACAAACTAATGGGGCACACGTCTTAAAATCTAAAACTAATGGGGCTAAACAAGAGGAAGAAGGGTGACCAGAAAAAATGGCCCATATCCCCTTAAGGTTGTCATCCACCCACACATGACGCGTTTTTTACATTATATTTAGCTACCTGCAGACGATAATTTCAGCTTAGGAAGGCTCTCTATTGATAAATGGGATAAGGAATATTCCTTCATCTACTTAAGGGGACGTTATGTTACATATTTATATATATTTTGTTTTTTTCTATTATTACCGGTACATATATTCGTTTTTGTTTGCTCTCTAGACCTCTATCAAGCTTTAAAAATCATAAACCCAAGACCCCCTTGAGATAAATTTGCACAATCGGCCGAAGCCCGATTCCTCCTAAATTACTGGCGCGCTATCGCTCGCCAGGAAGAAATAGACACCTGGATAAGGTGAAAGGTCTTAAAATCACCAAACGAACTGGGCGAACGTCTTATAATCTCATAATTGGGCTAAAAATGAAGAAGGGATTCAAAAAAAAATTGTTGTTGTTGTTGTTGTTCCCCAAGCTGCCTGGCCGAACAGCCCCAAGGCCCCGAGCAATTCCAAGGCCATAACCGAGTGCCCCCACAGAACCCTCCCCGCCGACCACAATAAAGCCTGGGTGACCGAAGCCACTCCATGGGGGGGGGGGGGGGGGGGGCTGAGGAGGGTGCGGAAACGCCCGGGAAACCAAAGCCCCACCCAGGGCCCTGTGCCCCTCAGCAATTATGAAGAGAAAGTTGAGGGGCAAGGGAAAAATGTGACGCTTTGGCTTCCAATCTTGGTAGATTGGGAGGTCAATCCACGGAAGAGACGCCGTCACTTGAGATCTAGAAAATATATAAGTTAAAGGAAAAGTCAGAGTAAGCTATGGGTATGGCAGAGATTGCTCAGCTCTCACTCTGATAGACCAGCCCATCACCACTCAGAAAAAAGTACTCCTTAACTTCGACAAATCCTTTGTAACCTGAATATAATCGTCTGGGAGTAGCAAGAAAACAAATTAAAAAACGCGCATGCGCTTCTAAGGATTACTTAACCCTTTCAAGATCCGATTATGCATTTATTTTCTATGTTCTGGCTATTATTAGACGATTTTATTCAGATTAACAAGGGTGTATGGAAGTCAGAGGGTTAAGTGCGATAGTCTGTACCCTTATCATTCCCACAGATTCATCCTAAACTGTATAAAATCGTCTAATGATAGTCAGAATAAACTATCAAAATGCGTCATAATCTTGAAAAGGATTATATGTTGACCACACTGTAAGTGTCGTGGAGAGCCGAATGTCGTACACAATATACATAGGCATATACTAAATAAAGGGCACCTTTTGTCTGTTTGTTCATGAACTACTCCCTCTGTTTCAAGATACTTGGCATGCATACTAAGGGGGTGCCAGAATAGGTTTGAAGTGGGTGTGTATGTGTGGGAGGGGGGAATAGACAGCCCATACTTCGATTTTCCCTGGGCAGCGCGGGGTACCTCAGCTAGTATTTGCATAATAATGAATACATACATATAACATACATAGGCCTACAACATAAACAAAATGTATGTAAAATGCACATATACACCAACAATACGAAGCTTCAATATACTTAACATACAAAACATGCACATTATCAAATATTTAACCCATTCAAGACATGATTTACGCATTTTGTTTTGTAATGTCTGGCTATTATTAAACAATGTTATTTACATTAGGAAGGGTATATGGAAGTCAGAGGGTTAATTGAGCTAGTCTTTATCCTCTTAATTCCCAAAGATCCTTACTAAGCTGTATAAAATCTTCTAATGATAGCCGGCATATACTGTCAAAATGCGTCATAATCTTCAAGACGTTAACTAGTGAAGCATACTGATTTGATATTTGAGGCCCAATATTTATTTAACAATCCATTGATTGGTGTCTACATTGATCAACTATAAAGTGTACTTTGAACTTCTGACCACAAAAAAAATAAAAAATAAATAAAAAAAAATAAAAAATAATAAAAATAATAATAAATACAAAACAAAAAAAATAAAAAAGGAAACACGCTTACGTTATTGAAATGTATGTGGATATACAGTATTGCACAGGGTCCAGAGAATGCCAGTAATGGTCGCTCTTCTGTATATCTAAAATGGCTTACTTAAGAAAGGGAAAGGGGTGGGACCTTTTATTTGTTTTTTCTATCATTTATTTATTTTATTTTATTTGTTTAACATGCCACCACTTACCGCAGCCATCTTCGTCATCTCCGTCAGGACAGTCTTCAATATCATCACAGCGTTTGTATTCACAGATCCATTTCCCGCTGGCACACCGCCAAATGTCTTGGCAACTCAATGGTTCCGAATCAGTGGTGGTGGTGGTGGCGGCGGTGGGGATGTCTGTATAGGGTTAAATATGGAAACCAACGTTAATCTACATGATAATGTTATAGCTACTTTTCTATCAATCAATCAATCAATCAATCAATCAATCAATCAATCAATCAATCACACACTATATATCTCGACGGCAAACATCATGGGTGCTTGTGTAGACCCCAGTCTACAGATACAGTGTATACAGCAACCTGGATGGACCCTTAAGGGGGGTGACCTGCTTTTTGTTATTTCTGTCCTTTTCTCTCTTTCTCTGGCTTGTATCCATTCGGCCCCATTTAGCCAACTATTTTAAGACGTTTATCCCCATCTAGGTGTCGATTTCTTCCTGGCGAGCGAAAGCGAGCCAGCATTATATGAAGAAATCCGGCTTCGCCGGAGAAAATTTTCTATCGAAAAATGTACAAATTTAGCCTGCTGTCAAACAAAAATTAAAAATATGCTGGCTCGCTACCGCTCACCAGCAAAAAATTGACACCTGGATGGGGATAAACGTCTTAAAACAGTAGGCTGAATGGGGCCAAATGGATACAAGCCAGAGAAAGATAGAAAAGGACAGAACAAAAACAGGTCACCCCCCTTAAGGGGATAGTGGCCGCTTCTTTGGTCTATTAATTTATGTATTCATTTATTTTTTAGTTCCTCGCTAGACCTCCATGAAGCTTAGAAATACACCCCCTAGATCCCCCTTCTAGATAAATTTGTAAATTTTTCGGTAGAAAAATTTCCCGGTTTTTCTCTTAAAATTACAGGCTCGCTATCGCTCGCTAGGAAAAAATAGACAAAAAATGGCACGAAAGGACCTAATATTGACAAAGACATTGGGCAAAAAGTCTTGAAATCGGCAAATAAATGGGCTGAACATCTTAAAATCTCAAAACTAATATGCTAAACACGAGGGAGAAGGAGGTCCAGAAAAAGCGAGTAGTACCCCCTAAGAGACCAGTCACTCACAAACGACAATGGCCAGAAACTTGGTAGTCATAGTTGGCGACCAAAGCTTTGGCGACGTCACCAAAGCTCTGGCGACGTCACAGTATAAACAAAGATTAATGTTCAACAACAAGTATACCGCTGCTCAGAATGCCCTACAATATTTAACCCTTTGAGTACCAGCGACGTGCGCTATCTTTTATTCTAGCTATATTAACACGATATTGTGCAGCTTAGGAAGGACCTCTAACGGTAATAATGCTTCAAACTATCTCGACCAACCTTTTGAACTACCACAGATCCTTCCTGTTGCAAAATATCGTCAAAATATAGCTTGAAAACAATATAACGCACGTCACTGGTACTCAAAGGGTTAATGATATATGATGTGGCTAATGAACACCTATTAAGATACACTGGTAAGCTTAGTAACTGATCCTATACACCTATCGTGGAAATACTTTAGCATTTATATATAAATTGACCTAATGGCCTCTGGGCTATAAACAGGCTAGTCCAAGCTAAGTTTCAGACTGTGCGCGTATTCTTTCATTATTAGTTTCTTTCATTACCTGTTACCATGGTAACAAGGCAGCTGTGTGTGAGCCATTGACGGAACGGTCCTTGGGGTTGAGAGAGGCCGGTCACCGACCGAAAACTAATGGGCTAAACATGAGGAAGAAGGGTGACCAGAAAAAACGACCCAATAATGTGCATTAATAATAGGCTAGTCCTGTCCAGAGTGAGGTTTGGCATCCTCTACCCAACCTTAGCCGTTTCTGACCGTCTCTTTTCCTGTAGCCTACTACTTTTCTTACTTTGGGGGAGGGAGGCTAGGAATCCTCTTCCCCTTGTCAAATTCACCTACTAGTCGAGACAAAGAAAGAGGCGAGGGAACGCGAAAGTGGTCTAGGACACTAAGAATTGGAACTTTAAATATTGTTTCTGTTTGGGCTCTGTTTCGAGTCGGCCATCCCCAGCTATGGGGTATGTGCCTGAGTATACAGTACAGTATACATACATACAATAATAAAAATAACAATAATAACGAAGAGAATAACAAGAAGAAAAAGAAAAAAGTAGGAAAAGAAGAAATCAATCATTCAATCAACAAATATTCCTCCTAAATAGTGCTAATACTTACTGAAGATGTCAGGCAGAATCCCAGAGTCGTCCTCGAACTGGGTCTGTGGTCAAGATAAATAAAATTAAGGGTATGAAAAAGGAATAAAAACGGTATGAAATAGTAAGGTATAAAAACGGTATAAAAACTATATGAAATAATAAGGTATAAACTATTTGAAATAATGAAAAGGTATAAACGGTATGAAATAATAAAAAGGTATACAAAATGTATAAAAACTATATGAAATAATAAGGTATACGCTACACGATATGAAATAATAAGGTACCAGTAAAAAAACGTTATGAAATATAAGGTATAAAAACGTTATGAAATATTGAGGTATAAATACGACACCGGGTATGAAATAATAAGGTATAAATACGATATGAAATAATAAGGTATACACGATATGAAATAATAAGGTAGCCTATAAAAACGGTATGAAATTATAAGGTAGCCTATAAAAAAAACAGTATGAAAAAATAAGGTATAAAAACGGTATGAAATAATAAGGTATAAAAACGGTATGAAAAAATAAGGTATAAAAAACAATATGAAATAATAAAGTATGAAAACGGTAGGAAATTTATCTATCTATCTATATGCTCAGGCCCAATCCCCATTTTGGGGGTAGCCGACTCAAGACAGAGCAAGAACAGGGAAAACACAAAAACAACATAAAACAAAAAATAAACACAGATAAAAAACACAAACTCACACATCCAGGTCACCCAGGAGAAGACCCAGAGACCAGGAAATTTATAAAATATATAAAAAGGGTATGAATGAGGTATTGTATGTGCTTACCTTCACACTGTAAAACATCAACGGTATGATAAAGGTATATAGAAATAATTGGGTATACTGATGGTGATTTACCTTTCAATAGTACTGCATGTGCTTATCAAGTACTGCACTGCCCATTGCTAAATATCAAGGGTATGAAAAAGGTGTATACAAATCATTGGGTAGCCTATAATAAAAAGGTCAATATTCTGTGTTTAACCCTTTCACTACCGATGCCGTCCTTTTATCTATATTCTGGCTACTATGAAATGATATTATTCAGCTTCAAAAGGGCCTCCAGCAATTAACAGGCTTCGAACTATCTAACTCAACCCTTTTTAATACAACAGATCCTTCATAAACTGCATAAAATCGTCTAAATATAGCTAGAATATAATCAAAAGATGTGACCGGTACAGAAGGGGTTAAGAGAGAGAGAGAGAGAGAGAGAGAGAGAGAGAGAGAGAGAGAGAGAGTCCGAGACTGTGAGATGGGATAGCGGGAATACTGTTTCGAGAAGTCAGAGCTTGCATCGGGCTACGAGGAGACAACCAGGGGTCTCCGTAGGTCTGCAAAGGTAAGACCACGAATAGTGCTCAATTCCAACATTCCAACTGTCTCACTCACACTCTAGAATATGACCTCCTGACTTCACCGTGTTGAGCGGTTGAATCTACAAGCTGTTAGCCCTTTCAATAGCCCCTGTAATATAGGAGGAACGGGGCATTTATCTACCGAAAAATGCACTAATAGATCTTGATGATGGGGGGGTCTTGGGAGTATTTTACATAGCTTGGTGGAGGTCTAGGAAGGATACTAAAAAAAAATAATAATAATAAATACATAAATAAATAAATAAATAAATAAATAAATAAATAAATAAATAAATACATAAATAAAAATATCCCCTTAATACGAGAACAGAAAGGCAAAAGACTATCATAATATCCAATGATTTTATAATACCTTTTTACGTATATTTTTATTTTTATTTATATATGTATTGTTATACTAATTTTTTAGCTTTCATATTTTACAGTGTTTATTATTGCCAAAAAAAATATATATATTTTATTATTATTATAATGTATTATTATTATTATTAGTTTTTGTATTATTATTATTAAGATTATTATTATTATTATTATTATTATTATTATTATTATTTATTGTATTATATCTAGTGAAGATAATGTGTGGGGTGATAAGCTGTCGTAATATGATAAGGCTAATCCTTGAACTGCAAGAGAATGTTGGTGTGTGTGCGTGTGTATGGGCTTATGTGCGTGTGTGAGGGGGGGAGGTCCTGTGTGGGTGGGTGTGTGTGTGTGGGTTTGTGTGTTACTCAGTTACTTGTTCGTCAAGGGGAATCCACGCAATGCGAGCTAAGCTCATTATTATCGCGCCTCCTTAACTGGGAACGTATTGCGTGAAATGCATGTTAAGTGTTTTATGTACTGTTGGAATGGCTGTGGATGTGTGTGTAGTCTGTATTTTAGCCAATTGGCGACATTGGAAACGAAGGCTTTGGGTGGATCTGTATGGTACCATTCTCACTATAGACGGTACCGTCTCGCCCGAAGGCTTAGGTAGCCATCAGCTTAGGTGAACCATATGATACCCATCTCGCCTTGTACCATTTTTGCGAACCCCAGATGGGACGTCACAACGTCGTCCACTTATTCCAGGTACCTATTTACAGCTAGGTGAACTGAGGCTAACACATGAAAGGAGACAAGCCCAATTTGTCTCCGCCCGGCCGGGGATTGAACCCCCGACCCCTCGTGTGTGAGACGAGAGCTCTACCTACTAGGCTACGGGCAAGCTGTCGTAATATGATAAGGCTAATCCTTGAACTGCAAGAGAATGTTGGTGTGTGTGCGTGTGTATGGGCTTATGTGCGTGTGTGAGGGGGGGGGGAGGTCCTGTGTGGGTGGGTGTGTGTGTGTGTGTGGGTTTGTGTGTGTGTGGGCTTGTGTGTATTTGTGTCTATGGGTGGGTTTGTGTGTATGGGTGGGTGGGTTTATGAGTGTATGGGTGGGTTCGTGTGTGTGGGGGTAGGGGGGGTGTATAGGGGTGCTGTTAATTTATTTATTTGTTTGATCTTCACCAAGCTTAACAAACACCTCTAAAGTCCCCCTTGGAGATCAATTTGCTGACCTAATATGATAACGGTAATCCTTTAACTGCAAGGAAATTTTTTATATGTTTTCTTCTTGATATTTTAGTATTTTTCTTTACCTATTTTACCAGATAATCCGGCATCAGAAAGATTAAGCTAATACTCTGATAGATCTTCTGCTTGAGAATATACAATATATTATAATAGAAATCCTGTACTAAGAGAGATTGGGTAGAGTATTTATTAATAATATATATATATATATATATATATATATATATATATATATATATATATATATATATATATATATATATATATATATATATATATAGATATATATATATATAGATATATATATATATAGATATATATATATATATATATATATATATATTATATATATATATATATATATATATATAATATATATATATATATATATATATATATATATATATATACCGGTATATATATATATCTATATACAGTATATATTTTTGTTTTTCTTATTTATGTATATTTTCATTTATACTGTATATTATATTTATTTATTATATATTTTATTTTATTTCACTTATGTGGGGGGTGCACCATTTCGGTGCCTCAATTATCAAAGAAAAATATTATGACCAAATGCCGATTCCTACTATATTACCTGCACGGTATCGCTCCACAGGAAAAATCGACACCTTAACCCAAGAATGATGAGTGTCTCCTCATACGAGTCTTAACCTACGAGGGCGAGCGTCCTCATATGAGCCGAGGCCTAAAATAAGCCTTTCAAAAACATCCCACTGGCACTCAAAACAAAGGAATGTGTGATGAAGTGAGATAATTCCCTTCCATACCTTCTATTACTTCTCCACATGTGTCAAACTCCCCCCTGCCCCCCCTTCAATTATCACCTATTTTAAAATTATTCCCTTGTTTATCGGTTTATTTTCTGCTGCAATATCTCCCACCCGGTTTCATGGTCATCTGGGACGCATATAGAGAGCGTGGGAAGAGAGAGAGAGCACTAGCGAGACATCAGTCTCGCTTCAGGCCTCGAGAGGGGAGGGTGTATGGCTCGCGCGCCTCTCACCTCATGACTGGACGGTCGGCAATAATTAGTCTTTTTCACCCCCCAAATACTATTCCCACTTGTTTTATTGTTGTTACATGTTATTATCTTCATATTAAACGAAAAATAGGTGCATATGAATAAGTAATAACGATATTTATCGTAAAATGACGAAATTCGTTGGGATTTACCTACAATACCTTCGCCCAGCAGGACGTTTTAAATACCATAGGCTCACCGCGATCAGGTTAATGGCACAAAAGGTCTAAATATTGACAAAAATTAGGTGAAAGGTCTTAAAATTGCCAACTAATTAGGTGAATGAATAAAAAATCCCATAATTAATGGGGCAAAACATGAGAGAAGGGGGGGGGGGGTATTTCGAAAGCGCGGATTCAAAATAGAGATCTTATAATCAAAAGAGCGGCGCGGTAGTTGAATACCACTTGGCCTTACGTAAAAGGACCGTATGGGGGTCCAGAAAAAACAAATAGCCTACCTCGGCTTTAGTATTCCCCTTTTGCTACCCATCCTGCTAACATCTGAACCGTAAAGTTCCATTAGGTTGGTGATTTTATGACCTTTCACCCATTACTTTGGCAATTTCAAGGACTATATATACAGTATATATATATATATATATATATATATATATATATATATAATATATACTCTCTCTCTCTCTCTATATATATATATATATATATATACAGTACCGTATATAACAAATGTGACGAGGCCATAGAACGCCTACCTACTGATCTTTCCATTATTTCTGATTGGGGCAGAGAAAATCTTGTTACTTTAAACGCTTCCAAAACCTAGTTTCTCCATCTATCTCTGCATCAGAATATTCCATATTCCACAAGACTGTCAACTATTTTTCAACAATACACAACTCAACCCTTCATCATCTTTCAATATTCTAGATGTATTTTTTTCATTCCGACCTTTCTTGGAAAGATCATATTACCAATCTTGCTACAACAGCTTCACATAAGTTACGTGTGCTCAAACTTCTCCGTGGGTTCTTCACCCCCGCAGAGTTTCTTGCTCCTGTATCGGGGCACAGTGCGCCCCTGCATTGAGCATTGTTCACATGTGTGTGGAGGCTCCACCCATACCGCACTTCTCGAAAGAGTAGAATCAAAAGCATTTCGCCTCATCAACTCACTTCCTCTCACTAGTTCCCTTCAATCTCTTTCTACATGCCGCATTGTGGCATCTCTTTCACTCTTCTATTGCTATTACAACAGTAGTGTTCTTCAGAGCTCTCTCAGTGTACACCCCCTCCCTTTCGGCGAGTGCGAGGCACTCGCCTTTCAATACAGTCCCCCACTTATACTGTCAGCTCTCCAACCCAAGAATTGGCAAATTTAAGTCTTTCTCCTACTCAACACGTGAACTCTGGACTCTCTCCCTTAAACAATCTTTCCTTCATCCTATGACTTAGGACTGTTTTAAACTTCATGTGTCTAGCCATTTTGACTCAAACGTCCCTTGAATTTGACTCTGTCTCTCTTTTGGCTTTGGGGGAGACACTCATTACAGGCAACCTGCCTTTGTCTCTTCCATACACATACTGTACTTGGAAAATGTATTTCAATTCATGCACTTCTCCTTAATATTATATAGGAAAGGGTTAAGATTACTTTATCACGCCGTGGTGTAGTGGATTAAATGCTTAGACACTCGTTCTGAATGTCGGAGGTTCGACCCCGGCTGGGAGTGTTAAACATTTATTCGCTCACGTGTATTTGTGATATATATATATATATATATATATATATATAGATATATATATATATATATATTATATATATATATATATATATATATATAATAATTATAATATATCATAATGAATTAATAAATAAAACAAAATCCCCTTAATCCTTTGACGACAAGGGAATCCGTGTTTTAACCAAATAATCTGGCATTAGACAGATTGTGATAATACTCTGACAGCAGTGAGGGAATGTGGGACAAACTCTTACCCAATGATTTATAGAACTTTTTTAATACCTTCTTCATATCTTCTTTTGTTTCTACACTAGGCTATAGACTGCAACACCATCACAACTAGAGGTCCCCTATAATAAACATACGGGAATAGGCTACTGGTACAGTATATATATAATGTATATATATATATATATACAGAGCGGTCACGAAACATAGGTAATTCCTGTGTATTTGCAAGAGAGAGCTGAAGAATCTATTTTTATTTATTTCACTCCAACACCAAACACCTCCCAAAGAAATTAATGAAAGCAAGCATGTGATCCACCGGGATTCCAACCTGGGTTACCACATACAGATGCAGATCAAATATATAGGAATACCCTATGGGCAATACACAGGAATTCCCTATGGGGAAATGTTTCGCGACCGCTCTGTATATACAGTATATCCGTATGTATATATTTTTTTTTTCTATGTTTGAGTGAGGGAGGAACAAAAGGCAGAACTGCCATTTAGAGAGTGCCTCCCCAGAGTTGAAAGAATATGACAGGGCCCAAAAGTGGCAAAAATCAAGGGATGTTCGATCCAAAATACATGGATACACGGAGGTGTGAAGCAATTTAAGGTCATAGGTAACGAGGGAAGAAAGACTGATCCTGGGAGAGAGTTCCAGAACTCAGTAGTTTAATAGAAGAAAGAGTGAGAATAGCATTTCACTCTTGGGTTGGAAAGTTGCACAAAGTAGGGGTGGGATTGTGTTGCTAGACGGGTAACACGTATTCATACGTAGAAGGATGGTGGGTATATAGCCTACACTGGGACAAGCTCTGAGGAAACACTGGATTATGGTAGTAGTGGAGAGAGATGCGACATTGCGGCAAAGAGAGAGATTGCCAGAAAGTTGGGTGAGTGGACGGAAAAGTTAATTTAATGATACGGAAGGCTTTCCTTTCTACTTGTATAGGAGTGCGGTGTGACGAAGAATCCTCTGGCAAGAATGTAGTTACCGGGCGTATCCGCCCGTCTTGCTTACACTACGCGGACGCGCCTCCACCATCATGTTCCCGTCTATTATGGACAGCCTTTGGATACAAAAATGCATTACCGCTAACCAAACAACCTAAAATAACTAGTATTATAGATTTATGTATTAATTTTATATAAAGGTATTGTATAAATGATTTAGGTTGTATGTGGTAGTGGGACACCCGGTAACTACATCCATTCCCGAATCCGTCCCCATACATGTGAACAATAACTCAATACAAAGACGCACTGATGCCCTGCGTTACAGTAGGCAAGAAGCTGTGGCAGGGGTAAAGAACACCCCCCCTTGAGCCTGTTAAGCACACCCAGCATATGGCGAGGCTTGCCTTAGCAAGACTGTTAATATGGCCCTTCCAAGTGACGCGCAGAAGAAAAGGAGACCACGGAGAACAGTTGAGAGAAGATGCAGGATTGATTTTTTGTATTGTTGAAGAGTAAGGGATAGTCCTCT
>CM064580.1:39689574-39818109 GCA_032716605.1 Paralithodes platypus
ATTATATACATAATACGCCTCATAGTGCTGCCACAAATATAACTGTCGATCGGACATTTCCGGAAATAGCCTGTACCTGTGCACTGATTCCTGTATACATTTTATGTCAAATACTCTAACCTCAAAAGTCCTACATAATTATTATCAATCGTAATTTATTGAAATACTATCAAGAACATTGCTTATTCTCTTTTTTGGATTTGAATGCTCAGTAATCTTTCAATGTATGTGTTGACCAGTTGACAAGCAAAGTTTGTGAAATGTTTCACTCTTCTATCAGTATTACAACAATCAGTGTTCTTCAGAGCACTCTCAGTGCATACCCCCTCTCCTGCGGCGAGTGTGAGGCACCCGCCTTTCAACACAGTCCCACTCCTATTCTGTCCAGCTCTCCAACCCATGAATTAGCAAATTTTCTCGGTCTTTCTTCTGCTCAACAAACTCTCTCCCTTAATTAATCTTTCCTTCATACTATGACTTAGACTGCTTTATATTCCGTGTGTCCAGGCATTATGACCCCAACGACCATTGAGTTCTGTCACTCTTTTGGCTTTGGGGGAGACACTCGTTACAGGCACCCTGCCGTTTGTCTCCTCCATACACACATAAGACAAAATACTTATTGAAACGTTTTGCTGTCTTTCAAGTGTTATTGATCTGTAGTATGAAAGAAAAAAATCGTGATAGGTTGTCCTGTCATATAATTATTTCATATGAATTGTTGTATATCATAAATTTCGTGTTTCTAATATCGGTATATGTATTGTAGATGTATACTTTCCAACCCATTTTTGTGTTATTTACAGTCAACTTCAAATCGCTTAATAATAACAAAAGTTTGAAGTTCGAGTTAGATGCACTGTATAAGAATGTGTACATTACAGTTGTAACTTGTAAGGAAACAAGGCAATCTAGTAAATGCTAGTAAATGCTGTTCAATTTTGGTGTCCTTATCACAGAATGGACATAGATTCATTGGAGAGCGTACAACGTAGAATGGCAAAAATTATCCATAATATTAGAAATCATCCGTATGAAGAAAGGTTGAAGAAATTAGGCTTACATTCGTTAGAGAGACGCAGAGTTAGAGGGGATATGATAGAGGTGTTCAAGTGGGTTAGTGGGATTAATAAAGGGGACATGAAAAATGTACTAAAGCTCAGTGATAGCGAACAAACTCAAACTAATGGTTTCAAATTAGATAAATTTCGTTTCAGAAAAGATATAGGCAAATATTGGTTTGGTAACAGAGTTGTAGATAGGTGGAATAGGCTACCGAGTGACATGGTAGGATCGAGAACGATAGGGAGCTTTAAGATAAAATTAGATAGGCATATGGACAAGATGGGTTGGGTATGAGGGGGGGATCTGCCGGTTGTAGATCCCCGTAATCTTGTTACGTTTTTGTGGGGTCGGTCCCCACCACCACCACCACAATAACTACCACAACCACCACCACAATAACTACCACAACCACCACCACAATAACTACCACCACCACCACCACAACCACCACCACAATAACTACCACAACCACCACCACAATAACAACCACAACCACCACCACCACAATAACTACCAAAACCACAACCACAATAACTACCACCACCACCACCACAATAATTACCACAACCACCACCACAATAACAACCACCACCACAATAACTACCGCAACCACCACCACAATAACAACCACAACCACCACCACAATAACTACCACAACCACCACCACAATAACAACCACAATCACCACCACAATAACTACCGCAACCACCACCACAACCACCACCACAATAACTACCACAATCACCACCACAATAACAACCACAACCACCACCACAATAACTACCAAAATCACAACCACAATAACTACCACAACCACCACCACCACAATAACTACCAAAACCACCACCACCACAATAACTACTACCACCACCACCACAATAACAACCACAACCACCACCACCACAATAACTACCAAAATCACAACCACAATAACTACCACAACCACCACCACCACAATAACTACCAAAACCACAATCACAATAACTACCACAATCACCACCACAATAACAACCACAACCACCACCACCACAATAACTACCAAAACCACAACCACAATAACTACCACCACCACCACAATAACTACCATAACCACCACCACCACAATAACAAACACAACCACCACCACAATAACAACCACAACCACCACCACAATAACAACCAAAACCACCACCACAATAACTACCACCACCACCACCACCACCACAATAACTACCATAACCACCACCACAATAACAACCACAACCACCACCACAATAACTACCACAATCACCACCACAATAACAACCACAACCACCACCACAATAACTACCACCACCACAACCACCACCACAATAACTACCACAATCACCACCACAATAACAACTACAACCACCACCACAATAACTACCAAAACCACCACCACAATATGTACCACAACCACCACCACACTAACAACCACAACCACCACCACCACAATAACAACGACAACCACCACCACCACAATCACTACCACAACCACCACCACCACAATAACTACCAAAACCACCACCACAATAACTACCCAAACCACCACCACAATAACTACCACAACCACCACCACAATAACTACCACCACTACCACCACAATCACTACGACAACCACCATCACCACCACAATAATCACCACCACCACCTCAATAACTACCACAACCACCACAATAACTACCACAACCACCCCAATAACTACCACAACCACCACCATAACTACCACAACCACCACCATAATAACTACCACAACCACCACCACAATAACTACCACAACACCACCACAATAACTACCACAACCACCACCACAATAACTACCACAACCACCACCACTACCACAACCACCACCACAATAACTACCACAACCACCACCACAATAACTACCACAACCACAATAACTACACAACCACCACCACCACAATAACTAACTCCCACAACCCACCACCACAATAACTACCACAACACCACCAACCACACATAACTACCAAACCCCCACCACAATTAAGACCACAACCCCCCCACCACCACCCCACACTACCTACCTCAACCACCACCACCATAACTACCACAACCACCACCACACTAACTACCACCACCACCACACACATAACTACCCAAACCACCACCATCAATACTACCACAAACACAACCACAATAACTACCACAACCACCATCCACAATAACTACCAACCCAACCACCAACCACAATAAACTACCACAACACCCCAACCCACACTAACCACCAACCACCACCACAATAACTACCACAACCACAACAACCACCACAATAACTACCACAACCATCACCACAATAACTACAACCACCACCACAATAACTACCACAACCACCACCACAATAACTACAACAACCACCACCACAATAACTGCCACAACCACCACCACAATAGCTACCACAACCACAACCAGGCACCATACCCACACCACACACCATTAAAATAAAGTCGTCTATTAGTAGCCAGAATAAACTCTCAAAACTGGTCAAAATCCTCTCAATGGGTTATTAAAGATAGTTATAATTTATTTCCTTCCTAGACGTCCATACTAAACTGCATAAAATCGTCTAATAATAGCCAGAACATAATGAAGGAACGCGTCATAGTATCCTGAAGGGGTTACTTATATCACCCATATTGCTCACCTTATTTCAGCCTATTTCCTTCCCATTCTCCTCTCAGCCCGTCCGCTATTCGTCAAATACCACCTCCAGTCTCTTTCCGCACTTCTGGCACTCGAATATCGCGCACAAATAACAAAAATAACTACGGGAGGAGCGAAGCGTCTTTACCGAGCGTCACCGTCTCTGGGAATCAAGCAAGAGTCTATAGTCCTCCACCTGGGCACTTATACACAATAAAATAAATATCCGGCTTAAAAATCAACTAAACAATACAAACGTTAACTCAATATCATAATGTTGTTTATGGGAAGTGAAAATAGTTATAAGGACCACCTAGAGTTAAATATGGAAGGTGATTTAATGTGCCTTTCCCGGTGGGTTCCCGGATGTCACGCGTTTCCCGCCAAGACCATGGAATGCTGGGCAGCTCTCGTTTTCTGTTAAAATGTATAATTTTGCTTGATTTGAATATAGGATTATACTGTATCATGTACACTAGCGCGGTTATATATACCGATGTGTATATACAGTATATATATACGGTATACATATACCGTATATATATATATATATATATATATATATGTTGGTAAAGCCAGGTAATAAATTTTCTTTAACACCTTAAGAGCGGCCTATGCGGTTTATTTATATGTACCGCCCAGCGGGGTGTTTTTAGCCAAAATAGGGCTGTTTACGTGATCATTTTCATGCCTAAATAAGACCCAGAACGTAAAACAAGTACCTATCCCTGAAAGGGCATAAACAGAGCTTTCGAAGGACACCATAACGATCCTTTTATGATGGCTAGTTTTCTTGCAATAACCGTGCAACGCGAGTGCAAAAAGCATGTAATTTGGTACTTTCCCCATATAATTCAGTATGTAGCGAGTGAGAGAGGGAGGAGGGAGCTGAGATTCGTGTCAGTAGGTTCGCCGCGGTCTGGAGCAGTCATACGCTCGCTAGTCTCCTGCCACCACTTGTCTCTCTCTCTCAGCAACATTACGTGCTGAAATTGCCATTCGACCTATGTCGAGCGCCGCCACATAGTCCAGCTTTATTAAATACGACTTATGTGGTGAGCCGCTTTTTAAGGGTACATACGAGGTTGAAAGAAATGGCAATTTCTGCGTTGGAAATTTTATTATTCAAAGTTTCCAGGTCTCTGATGAGTTTTCGCTGGGTGGCAGGAAGTAGATGAAGGAGATGAGCAAAATTCATGGTGGTACAGGGTTACATTAAAGTACATGATGAGTACATGATATACGACGCGTTTCACTGGACAACCCGCATTTATCACGTAAGAAGGAATGAAATAAAAGGTAAACAGGAAGGGTATATATAGAGGGTGGAGGATCAGAGGAGGAGAAAAACAGGGGGCAAAAGTCTGCTATTGGTGGAAGCGTCAACTAGGAGAGCGAAAGGGGTTAACCGCTCCACGGCATGCGCACTGTATTCGGGAAGGTGGTCCATAGGTGGGGGTCGAAGCTGATTTGGCTGCGTGTCGAGGGGCGTGGCCTAAGGTGTTGGGGGGTGGGGCCCCCCCCCCGGGCCCCTGCAGAATAACTAAGCTGAATGCGGTAGCGCGGGGGTCTGCGTTAAGGGCTGCGGGGGGCGAGGAGGGGTGTTAGGTCCTGTAGGGTAGTGCCTTTTGGCAGAAGGAAGGATCTGAAGTTCCCAGTTTGGTTGTTGATGTTGGGATTTAAGGCTTGGATATTAACGCTTTCGCGTATAGGTAATCTATCTTCCTTGGGGCACTTTCTTTAAAAAATTCGAAGTATGGTGGTGTGTTTCTCTAACTCGTTGCGTGTGAGGTGAGGGTGGTTAGGGGTGAGATAGTTGTTGTTGTTGTTGTTCCCCAGGCTGCCTGGCCGAACAGCCCCAAGGTCCCGAGCAAGGCCAAGGCCATAAAGCGCCCCCACAAAACCCTCCCTGCTTACCACTAACAAAACCCAGGTGACCGAAGCCACTCTAAGGCAGGGAGCTGAGGAGGGCGCGGAAACGCCCGAGAAACCAAAGCCCCACCCAAGGCCCTGTGCCCCTCAGCAATTATGAAGGGAAAGTTGAGGGGCAAGGGAAAAATGTGACGCTTTGGCTCCCAATCTGCCAACTTTTAGGTTGGCAGTAGGGAGGTCGATCCACGGAAAAGACGCCGTCACTTGAGATCTAGAAGATATATAAGTAAAAGGAACAGTCAGAGTAAGCTATGGGTATGACAGAGATCGCTCAGCTCTCACTCTGATAGACCAGCCCATCACCACATGACTAGAACCCAATCCTCTCAGCATCAGCTAGGAAAGGCCCTAGAAAGCCGCCTTTGGCGGGGGGATAGCTCCCCTACTTCAACTCCTTTCGGAGTTGGGCACCCGCCAGGGTGAGATAGTAGTCTTTGATGGCTCCAGCCTGAAGGTGAAGAGTTAACCGACGTGAAAGACGAGTCTGCGTCATACCAATATAGGAATGAGGTCCACAGTCCTCATAATTACAGGTATGTTGGTAAATGACGTGATCGTCGGTCATCGGGCTCTTTATCTTGGTGGAGGCTGGTTTGTTGCGGAGAACGAGGTTGGAGGTCTTGGGGGATTTGTAATAAATTATTAATTTGATTTTGTTTTCCGGGTTGGTTGGGTGGACATGCTTGGAGATTTATTTCTTTTAAGACGGCCTCGTACATTTTTGTGTTCAGAGGACATGTAATTGGCCGGTAGAAGATCTTAATTTCGATTGGCGGGGGTCAATGTTGGGAGGGCTTTGAGTGTAACGATTTTTCAAGATGGTGGTTGATGGTGCTAGGAGATGTCCGGAGTTGGAGTATCCGTTATTTCACTAAAACTTTGGATAGTCTTTCTCTAGGTTCGGTGTGGGTGGTCGGCAGGTAGAGACAGTGCGTGAGGGCTCTCCTAACATAGGCGGAGATGGAGGATAGAAGATAACGGCGGGGGGCATTCACGTATCGCCGTTTGAAGGCATTGTCCTGTGTTAGTAGGTTTAATGTAGACGGTGGTTTTGAATCCCATGGTCGTTCAGAGCTACGAGGATGTCGAGGAAGGGGAAGTTCGTCCCATTTGTTAGATTTTTCAAAGGTGAAGTTAAGTCCGGAGGAGGTCATGAAGCGCGACGGCTTGGAGTCCTGTAGTTTGTGGACGGTCCTTGATTTGCACGAAAGATGTCAATCCACGTATCTACAGTAGACGGCTGGTCGGTCTTGGGGAAGCTAGGAGCTCATTCCTCGATGGTACCCATGAAGAACCTCTCAGCCCACGTTCTTGGAAATTTGGAAATTTACGAGACGCCCCTCCCCCCCCCGTTAACAAGACCCACCACTATCGGCCTCTCTCGACGTAGAAAGCCGTGGTTCACCAACCGTGCCAGTGGATAGGACCCTTGAACCATGATTCTACGTCGAATTTATCATTGCGCCTGATACACCTACACTGGACATCCCGGAGAAGGCCCTGAAAACACCTTACTTGAGCTGTATGTACAAAGGAGGCCCCCTTCCTTTGCCCCCGCGGGCAACATGTACAAGCAGATAGACGGTGTGTCGATGGGCAGCCCCCTAGGAGTTCTTTTTGCGAACTGCTTTTCATGGGTACCATCGAGGAAGAGCTCCTAGCTGCCCAACGACCAGCCGTCTACTGTAGATACGTGGATGACATCTTCGTGCAAGATCAAGGACCTGCCACGAACTACAGGAACTCCAGCGTCGCTTCAATGACCTCCGTCCGGACTTTAACTTCAACCTTTGAAAAAATCTAACCATGGACAACTCCCTCTTCCTCGACATCCTCGTGAGCTCTGAACGACCATGGGTTCAAAACCACCGTCTACATTCACCATACTAGACACAGGACAATGCCTCAACGGGGGCGATAGTGAATGCCCCCGCCATTATTTCCTATCCTCCATCTCCGCCTATGTTAGGAGAGCCCTCACGCACTGCTCTACCTGGGCCGACACCCACCAGGAACTAGAAAGACTATCCCCGACAAAGTTTTAAGTAAATAACGGATACTCCAACTCCGACCATCTCCAGCAGACAATTCAACCACCATCTTGAAAAATGGTACACTCAAAGCCCTCCCAACATTGACCCCCCCAATGAAATTAAGAATTCTTCTACCTGCAATTACATGTCCTCTGAACACAAAAAATGAGCAAGGCCGTCTTAAAAGAAATAATCTCCAAGCATTGTCCACCCAACCAACCCGGAAAACAAAATCAAATTAATAATTTATTTACAAAATCCCCCAAGACCTTCCAACCTCGTTTCTCCGCAACAAACCAGCCTCACCAAGATAAAGAGCCCGATTGACCGACGATCACGGTCATTTACCAACATACCTTTTAATTATGAGGACTGTGGACCTCATTCCTATATTGGTATGACGCAGACTCGTCCTTTCACGTCGGTTAACTCTTCACCTTCAGGCTGGAGCCATCAAAGGACCACTATCTTCACCCCTAACCACCCTCACCCTCACACGCAACGATTTAGAGAAACACACCACCATACTCGATAAAGAAAGGTGAACCCAAGGAGATTTACCTATACTCGAAGCTTATATATACCCCACTCCAAGCCTTACATCCCAACATCAACAACCAAACTCTGGACCTTCAGATCCTTCCTTCTGCCAAAAGGGCACTACCCTACAGTAGACCTAACACCCCTCCTCGCCCCCCCCGGTGCCCTTGACGCAGCCCCCCGCGCTACCTCCTTCAGCTTGCGTCTTCTGCAGGCGCCACACAACTTAGGCCACGCCCCTCGACACGCAGCCAATTTAAAAAAAAAAAGAAAAAACAAAAAAGGCAGCTTCGACCCCCACCTACTGACCACCATCCCGCATCCAGTGCGCATGCGTGGAGCGGTTAACCCCTTTCTCTCTCCTAGTTTTCCCTTCCACCAATAGCAGACTTTTGCCCCCTGTTTTCATCGCCTCCTCTGATCCTCCACCCTCTATATATACCCTTTCCTGTTTACCTTTTATTATCATTCCTTCCTTACTTGATAATGCTGGTTGTCCAGTGAAACGCGTCGTATATCCTGTAAATCTTCATGTGGACTTTAATGTAACCCCTGTACCACCATGAATTTATGCTCATCTCCTTCAATCTACTTCCTGCCACCCAGCGAACACTCATCAGAGACCTGGAAACTTTGAATAATAAAATTTCAAACGCAGAAATTGCCATTTCCTTTCAACCTCGTATGTATTAAAGAAAATTTAGTTACCTGGCTTTACCAACATATATATATATATATATATATAAAAAATTTTGTCATATATATATATAATATTATATACAGTACAGTTACAGAAAACACTATGCATAAAGATTAAAAGAGATTAAACAAGGAATTACGTTGGGGGGGGGGGGGGGGACTACAGATGAGGAACAGGAGGAAATATAATGAGACATGAGCCATGACAATAGAAAAGTGCTGTAATTCACTAAGGATATCAGGTAAGCGAAGGTAAGGACCCTCCTGAAGGATAACATAAAACACATTAGGAGCAGGCAATATTAAGAGGAAATTAGGAATAGCAAAGACATTCAAGTAGAAAATGGGCGAAAGTTACAGCAACCGTGACAAAGGGAACAGAGTGGAGGCTTCTCGCCAGACAATCACAATGCCATCAAATGGCGTGCCAACACCATTTGTCACAGCTTATTGATTCGAGATTGACAAATGAAAGGGGAGGGGATACTTTACCACCAGTTTGCCTGAGACTCGTCTTCTCTGTTAGGACAAGTTCAACTGTGTTGTCACTAGAAGCACGCCTGTGTCCACTCGTCCTACAGGTCCGGGGCCTTGACTGGCGGAAGCTGCAGCTGAGAGGTGGCTGGGTAAGTGGTGTAGGTAGTAGTGGAATCTGTAATAGGATGGGGTTTGTTAGTATCAGTAGTAGTTGGAGTAATTCGGGCAAGAGTAAGAACCAGAGGTTGTGGGGATCTGAGGAGCAATTGTTTCATTCTCCGTTATCATAAATCACTTCATATGGAAGGCACGAGGCCCAATTTTGCATATTCGATTGTAAACTACGTAGTATCGAGTAATTCTACCATGTTATTGTGAACTTAACACATAACCATTCTTAGCTAAATTCATGAACAAATGAATGTTTTTAAACAATTTTCTAAATTAATATTCATGGTAAAAGTCTGTATGTACATTTTAGCCCAAGTGAATTTTGGACCTACGGTAAAGTTAGTTTTCCGAGCAAAAAGCAAAATTAATGGCCTACCAACACCTAACTGACTGAACAGGGTGGACTTCACCACTATTAAAATATAAACCATGTTGAACGTGCTTCTTTTCGGGCTACCAGGCCATTACCAAAAAATAAATGTTCTGCTGTAACTTTGCTACTATGCATGCAAACCTGACAGATAATAAGGTGTCTCCGACCTACGTTTTGAGAGGCAAGGACAATGATTAAGATATTTTAGAAGTAACTCAGTGTAAAGCTATTATCATCAAACAGGTAACTTAGTTGACGCCATTACCTAAATTCTATTTTACTTGTAACTGTAATTTGTTTTTCAGATGTTGGTTCCAGCATAACGCACATTTTAGTTTTACTCTTTCAGCTACAAATTAAAGGCTAACAAAGAGGAGCCATTTTCTTTTGTCTCTAATTTGATGGTGCATGTGATAAATGTAGATATGGGCTTGTGTCGGCCTATACTAATGATTCAATCTTTTGTTGCATGCTACAATGGATCCTGTGCTTAGCTTGAAGAGACCGTCACCTGTAGGACTACTGCCTGTGCATGTTCTGCCAATCACATTCAACCAGAGGAAACCTGAGTAAAGCCGATTTAACATGGACTCACAACAGTCAGGAATGCAGCCTGTGGCAGAGAAAAGCTGAGGGACTCCAAAAATATAGACTTAATTGATCATCTTGAGAATACATTAGATTCTGCCACGGGTGTATCTCTTGTGTGCACAGAATGTGCTACGCCCACTTCACGGACAAGAGTAAAAGATGGTTAGGTAAGCCAACGAGTTATTTCATGTCTTTATTTGTCTAATGTGACCGATTGAACAATTTGCGTCAAAATATGTCTGATTGCGGGCTTGGTGTGGTGCGACCTTAGTCTTGTATGATCTCACATCAGGTGTTGCCAGAACTATTTCCACCAGCTATTGATCAAGATGACAAATGAAAAGGAGGGGATACTTTACCACAGTTTGCCTGAGACTCGTCTTCTCTGTTAGGACATTCAACTGTGTTGTCACAGAAGCACGCCTGGGTCACTCCGTCACTACAGGTTCTGGGGCCTTGACTGGCGGTGCTGCAGCTGAGAGGTGGCTGGGTAGTAGTGGAATCTGTAATAGTTGGGGTAATAGTATTAGTAGTAGTTGGAGTAATAGTGGGCAGAATAGAATCAGAGGTTGTGGGGATCTGAGGAGCAATTGTTGCATTCTCAGTTATCATAATTCACTTCATAAGGAAGGCACGAGGCCCAATTTTGCAAATTCACATGTAAACTACATAGTAATTATAACATGCTTTTGTGAATTTATATATACAATCTTCGCTAAATTCATAAACAAATTATTGTTTTAAACAATTTTGTTTTCCTATGGTAATATAAGACCCAAATACCGACTTTTGCATCAGTAAGTAATCCATCTATCAATCTATCTATTGACAGACACTTTGATCCCCGAAGGTGTGGCCACGAAAGAATCGCCTCCATGGCACCTCTGTCCTCCGGCACCCTTCCTCCCACCCAACACCACTCAGTCATAAACCTTTCCATTAAAACTTTCCACCTCACACTCGGTCTGCCTCTTCCTCTCTGCCCTTCCACTTCACTCTCATACACTCTCTTAGCCTTGTTAATTATTATGAACTTAGATCAATTTTCATTAATCCTAACTTATGAACAATTCAGTCGGGTCTTACCTCATAATTTCCACAAGTTAATTATTCACTAATTTTTACTAAGGCAAACATTAAAAGTAAGGTGCTTGATCTCAAAGTATAAGCTTAATATGATAGTGTATCAAATCAATCCTATTGATGTAAATATACGATGATATATTTTGTCATTAGGCCTTAAACACTTACGCTGCGGGCATTTTTCCGCCTATTTCCGCCATATTAGGGCTCATTCAGGCACTCCTGATTGATAAGGCAAGTATCTGAATGAAAGTAAATGTATTCAACCGAAAACTAGAAGAAAATAGCTTCAAAATGACACCAAAACGAGCTTCGTAACTCGCGGGGTTCACCCGCAGCGCTACCATAGACATTCGCTAAAACTAGCAATTATCGATAATGTCTCGCTACATTTGCCTTTGGCAGCACTGTATATCTCGCGAGACTCTGGCTCAGAGCCTTCAGTGCCGCGGCCGCCTGGCTGGGAGAAAAACGTATGGCCTGTCGCGCTCCCGCTCCCTCGCACTTGATTCTACAGGCTTTAAGAGGCTTTAAAAGCCTGTAAATTTCTGTAAATTGCCATGGCATTCGGGAACGTCTCCCGCAGTGAAGAGGTTAATCCACATTAAATTGTTTTGATTGATGCGGTTTTTACCACCATGCATTCCCTGCTCAAGAGCTGGGCTAGGGTGGGTTCTCTGATGATCAGAGACCTCAGTGAACAATTGCCACAGATTGTTAGACCACAATGTCACTTTGCATTACGGGGCACTTTTATACCCCTACTGAATTGGTCGAGTAGCCTACCTATTTTGTTGGCCAGATTAGACAGAAACGTGCGGTGCTGGTACGGACATGTTGAGTGAATGGGAGATGAAAGGCTTACAAAGAGAGCATATGAGTCAAATACAAGGGGAGGTAGAGGGGTAGGAAGACCTTCGTTGAGATGGAGAGATTGTGTAGTACAAACGTTGGAAGATTGGAAGATAGAATAATGACTGTAGAACAGGCAAGAGAAGTGGTAATAAATAGGAATGGAGAATGCTTGTGAATAGACAAGTGATAATGCGGTCGTTGGGAGAGGGGAGAGGGCACCAGTTGGACTAGGTATTAGTCCATCAGGCCCGAGGGAGCCGTTGTATATGTCCTGGATGTGAGTTGGGCGGGCATTGTGGTGGTAAAGCTTCGCTTCGTGTCTGTCTGCTGAGACCGGAACGTCTCCGAGAGGTCTGTGACCTGGGAATCATTTGCTGGAGACCCCAAATGGGCCTGGGTCTCTGGGTCTTCTCATGGGCGACCTAGATATGTGCAAGTATTTTTTTTATTTTATTGTCTTTGTGTTGTGCTGTGTTGTCCCTGTTTGGGCTTTGTCTTGAGTCAGCCACCCCAGCTTATGGGGTATGTGCATGTGTAAGGTTAGCGGGCAGTGGCGAGGGCAGGAGGGGAGTCTGAATGAAGACGGGGAGGTAGGAAAGGTTAGCAGGCAGTGGCGAGGGCAGGAGGGGAGTCTGAATGAAGACGGGGAGGTAGGAAAGGTTAGCGGGCAGTGGCGAGGGCGGGAGGGGAGTCTGAATGAAGACGGGGAGGTAGGGAAGGTTAGCAGGCAGTGGCGAGGGCAGGAGGGGTCTGAATGAAGACGGGGAGGTAGGAAAGGTTAGCGGGTAGTGGCGAGGGCGGGAGGGGAGTCTGAATGAAGACGGGTAGGTAGGAAAGGTTAGTGGGCAGTGGCGAGGGCAGGAGGGGAGTCTGAATGAGGACGGGAGGTAGGGAAGGTGTTATCACACAGGGTGATGTGATGCGACTAGTGCAGTAGCATGTTAGTGTAGTGCTGCTTGCTTGCATGCACTTCTCGCTTTCAGCTGCTGTCGCTAACATAGCCTCTCCATTACCAAGACTCCTATTGTGCCTCCCCGGGGCCACACCACGGTAACTGGGTGTCTTGCGACCCCAGGCTAAATCAATAGGGGATCTCGGGGCATGCGGTGGCCCCCAGAGGCATGATGTGCATCCTTGTCATCTACCAACAACCGCACACACCCACTGCCTTGTGGTTTAGTCTAGTAAGACAAAGGCTAGGGGAGCACACCCTGAGAGAAAAGCAGACGGGGTCACGTCCTGGCGGTTTCCGACAAACTGGAATCCCGTCAGTCCCCTGCCAGTATTGAGCAGGAGCGGTCGTCTTGGGTCACCCCCTTGCCATCAGCCACCCCTGTTCAGTACCAAGAGAGTGAAGTTGGAACTGCGCACCTCCCTCGGCACTCTAAACTCTTCTATGCGCAGGTTTTCTCTTCCTGCTTTGCAGGAAGGGAACGTCATCATCGGACTACGATGGACTACCATATACATATATATATACATACATAATTACATACAATACATACCTACAGTATTTTGGGTAATATGGACATTCTTGGTCCCAGCATGCATAAGTCATGTAGCCAATATAGAGCCTAATTGGGCCTAGTGGCAACTTGGGCCGAGCAACAACTTGGGCCATGAAGCCATTTCTTGATTGCTGCTGAATTGGGCTAAGCTGCCATTTTGAGGTATGATGCCACTAAGGAGGGATCATTTAACCCTTTCCCTGTGGGTGACGTTCCGGAACGCCATGGCAATTTACAGCAATGTCCAGGCTTTATAAGCCTTTAACCATTTCCCTGCGGGTGACGTTCTGGAACGCATAGGCAATTTACAGCAATTTCCAGGCTTTAAAAGCCTGTAAAAGCCGTAGAAATCGAGTGTCAGTGGGCGGGAGCGTGAGGGACCTCCCTCCGACCCTCAGAGCAGCCAGCTGCTCACTGAGGGAGACTGTGTCTCGCGCGGCTGTCTCGACAGTGTTGCCGAGCGAGCGAGAGCTAATAATTAGCGAGTTTTCCCGAATATCTATGGCAACGCTGCGGGTGAACCCCGCCACCTACGAAGCTCGTTCTGGTGTCATTTTGAAGCTATTTTCGCCTAGTTTTCGGCAGAATACAGTTAATTTAATGTAAATACTTGATTAATCATTCAGTAGTGCCTGAATATGCCCTAAATAGCGCAAATAAGCCCGCAGAGAAAGGTTAAAAGTCGTAGAAATAGAGTGTCGGTGGGCGGGAGCGTGAGGGACCTCCGTCCGACCCTCAGAGCAGCCAGCCGCTCACTGATTAAGTCTCTGGTCTCGACAGTGTTACCGAGCGAGCGAGAGCTAATAATTAGCGAGTTTTTCCGAATGTCTATGGCAACACTGCAGGTGAACTCTGCCACCTACGAAGATCGTTCTGGTGTCATTTTGAAGCTATTTTCGCCAAGTTTTCGGCAGAAAACTGTTCATTTCATGCAGATACTTGATTAATCATTCAGGAGTGCCTGAATATGAGCTAAATAGCGCAAATAAGCCCGCAACGTAAGTGTTAAAAAAAAAAGAGAGAGAGAGCGAGCGAGAGAACAAAGTAGTATTAGAGTAAAAAATATATATTTAAGTATGAATATTACACACTAAGCCCAGAGGGCAATGGCACTAAGCTCAGTTACAGAACGCTATATTATACAGAGTGAACAGAACAAAATACATGGGACAACAGATGAGGAACAAGATGGGAATGAAATGGGACAGGAGACCTGACATAGAAAATTGCAAAGCGAAGCAGAGGACGTTCCGGAGGGTATATATGAAAGGAAAGGACTGGCGATGTTCAGAGGAATAGCAAGGACATTTAAGTAGAAAATGAATGGCAGTTCATAAACAACCGTGACAAAGGGCACAGAGTGGAGTGTTCTCGCTAGATATCAAATGGCCATGGCTAAATCTCATATGACCTACAGTAACATCAGTTGTGCCAGCACCATTTCCGTCCATGGAATGAGATGACAAATTAAAAAGATGGATCGAGTACTTTACCACAATTTGCCTGAGACTCGTCTTCTCTGCCAGGACAATCAACTGTGTTGTCACAGAAGCACGCCTGGGTCACTCCGTCACTACAGGTTCCGGGGCCTTGACTGGCGGAGCTGCAGCTGAGAGGTGGCTGGGTAGTGGTGGAGGTAGTAGTGGAATCTGTAATAGTTGGGGTAGTAGTATCAGTAGTAGTTGGAGTAATAGCGGGCAGTGTAGAACCAGAGGTTGTGGGGATCTGAGGAGCAATTGTTTCATTCTCAGTTATCATAAATCACTTCATATGGAAGGCACGAGGCCCAATTTGGCATATTCGATTGTAAACTACGTAGTAATTCTAACATGTTATTGTGAACTTACACATACAATCTTAGCTAAATTCATGAACAAATGAATGTTTTAAACAATTTTCTAAATTATATTCATGGTAAAGTCTGTATGTACATTTAGCCCAAGTGAATTTTGGACTACGGTCAAGTTATTCCGAGCAGCAAAATTAATGGCCTACCAACACCTACTCACTGAACAGGTGGACTTCACACTATTAAAATATAAATATGTTGAATGTGCTTTTTTCGCTACCGCCATTACCAAAAAATAAATGTTCTGCTGTAACTTTGCTACTATGCATGCAAACCTGACAGATAAGGTGTCTAGACCTACGTTTTGAGAGTCAAGGACAATGATTAAGATATTTAAGAAGTAGTCAATGTAAAGCTATTATCATAAACAGGTAAATTAGTGACAGCCATTACCTAAATATCTATTTTACTTGTAACTGGTAAGTTGTTTTTCAGATGTTGGTTCCAGCATAATGCACATTTTAGTTTTCCTCTTTCAGCTACAAATTAAAGGCTAACAAAGAGGAGCCATTCTTCTTTTGTCTATAATTTGATGGTGCATGTGATAAATGTAGATATGGGCTTGTGTAGGCCTATACTAATGATTCAATCTTTTGTTGCATGCTACAATGGATCCTGTGATTAGCTTGAAGAGGCTGTCACCTGAGACTACTGCCTGTGCATGTTCTGCCAATCGCATTCAACCAGAAGAAACCTGAGTAAAGCAACTGAACATAGACTCACAACAGGCAGGACTGAATCCTCTAGCAGAATAAAGCTGAGAGACTCCAAAAATATAGACTTAATTGACCGTCTTGAGAATACATTAGATTCTGCCACGGGTGTATCTCTTGTGTGGCACAGAATGTGCTACGCACACTTCACGGACAAGAGTAAAAGATGGTTAGGTAATGCAACGAGTTATTTCATGTCTTTATTTGTCTAATGTGACCGATTGAACAATTTGCGTCAGAATATGTCTGATTGCGGGCTTGGTGTGGTGCGACCTTAGTCTTGTATGATCTAACATCAGGTGTGCCAGAACTATTTCCACCAGCTATTGATCAAGATGACAAATGAAAAGGAGGGGATACTTTACCACAGTTTGCCTGAGACTCGTCTTCTCTGTTAGGACATTCAACTGTGTTGTCACAGAAGCACGCCTGGGTCACTCCGTCACTACAGGTTCTGGGGCCTTGACTGGCGGTGCTGCAGCTGAGAGGTGGCTGGGTAGTAGTGGAATCTGTAATAGTTGGGTAATAGTATTAGTAGTAGTTGGAGTAATAGTGGGCAGAATAGAATCAGAGGTTGTGGGGATCTGAGGAGAAATTGTTGCATTCTCAGTTATCATAATTCACTTCATAAGGAAGGCACGAGGCCCAATTTTGCAAATTCACATGTAAACTACATAGTAATTATAACATGTTTTGTGAATTTATATATACAACCTTAGCTAAAATTCATAAACAAATGAATATTTTAAACAATTTTGTTTTCCTAAGGTAATATAAAACCCAAATACCGACTTTTGCATCAGTAAGTAATCCACCGATCAATCTATCTATTGGCAGACACTTTGATCCCCGAAGGTGTGGCCACGAAAGAATTGCCTCCATGCGCCTCTGTCCTCCGGCACCCTTCCTCCCACCCAACACCACTCAGTCACAAACCTTTCCATTCAAACTTTCCACCTCACACTCGGTCTGCCTCTTCCTCTCTGCCCTTCCACTTCACTCTCATACACTCTCTTAGCCTTGTTAATTATTATGAACTTTAGACCAATTATCATTAATCCTAACTTATGAACAATTCAGTCGGGTCTTACCTCATAATTTCCACTAGTTAATTATTCACTAATTTTTACTAAGGCAAACATTAAAAGTAAGGTGCTTGATCTCAAAGTATAAGCTTATGATAGTGTATCAAATCAATCCTATTGATGTAAATATACGATGATATATTTTGTCATTAGGCCTTAAACACTTACGCTGCGGGCATTTTTCCGCCTATTTCCGCCATATTAGGGCTCATTCAGGCACTCCTGATTGATAAGGCAAGTATCTGAATGAAAGTAAATGTATTCAACCGAAAACTAGAAGAAAATAGCTTCAAAATGACAACAAAACGAGCTTCGTAGCTCGCGGGGTTCACCCGCAGCGCTACCATAGACATTCGCTAAAATTAGCAATTATCGCAAATGTCTCGCTACATTTGCCTTTGGCAGCACTGTATATCTCGCGAGACTCTGACTCAGAGCCTTCAGTGCCGCGGCCGCCTGGCTGGGAGAAGGACGTATGGCCTGTCGCGCTCCCGCTCCCTCGCACTTAATTCTAGAGGCTTTAACCCTTCCTTCCTGCGGCCAAGGGGCCGGAGCCTGGGTGTCATTTTAAAATCCATATGTTTGAAAGCGTGCTTTGAAATCTGCGCGGCGAAAATTTCCTTTGCAGGGGCGATCGCAGCGCCACCAAGCCTCAACTACTACCGTTATCAGTTCGTACGTGCCCGCCATAGCGAGTTATAGCAAAAAAAAATCTTCCGACACGTCCGATTCTCTGCAACCTCCTGTGCGCCCCACTGCTACCACGCTAGCTACGTCGACGCCTATTGCAAGCGAGAAAAAGCCTAAACGTAAGAAAGCAAAGGTTTTATTGAGTGATAGTGAGATAGAGAGAAAACGTTTTGCCATCGAAGAAAGCAGTGGCGAAAGCTTGATCGAAAAAGAACGATTCATTAGTGCGAGTGAAGATGATGATTTTGTGGGGTTTGAGGGTGATGATAATGTTGATTTGTTTGAGGGAGGAGACAGTAGTGAGGACCCTGATGTAGAAGTGGTGAAGGAAGGTGAAATAGAACTTCCGAGTGTGCTTGAGCCTAGGCCTACCCCGCCGCCATTGCTTGGTCGGCCTAGGCCTACCCCGGGAACTTCCCCTTCCCCCTTGCCTGCTCGTACGCCCTTGAAAGTGGGCAAATACTTTTAAAAGAAAACATTGGTGAAAAGTGTAGCCAAAAAAGCACGCAGGGCACAAGAAAAGCAAGGGAAGGCGATAAAAGTGATAGTGACAATGACGCCGACCCTGGTCTAGCGACCACCCGCATTCCTTTGTCCCGATGCCTTGACCCGGGACGCCGCGCGGGTCACCCACAGCCCTTGGCTTCATCTCTCAGAATGAGCAAAGGGCCTCTTCAAGTGGTACTAGTGGTGCGGCATTGTCCTCCCACAGTGTGCCACAGCCCTCATCACATCGAAGAGCATTTTTTTGCGGCTCGCCGCAAAAGGAGTCCAACTCCCGAGGCTGAGGCTCCCATTGTTCCACCCCCCGCTGCTTCCCGCCCCCCACGCCACCGACGCCCGGTCACTTCTTTGCCAGAATTGTCCCCCGAAGAAGATGTTGACGACCCCAACATTGCCCCACATGACCTGACATCACCTGAGGAGGAGGAGGAGGAAGAGGATGTGGAAGAAGAGGAGATACCAACACAACGAGTTCGAGGGCGAGGTCGTGGGCGTGCGGCTCAGTCTGCCGACGCCGCTGGCCCTGGGCGTGGGCCTGGGCCTGAGCGTGTGCCTGCGCGTGCGCGCTCATCGGAGTTGTTTGTCTGGACTGATGGGGCAGATTTCGAGCCAGATTGTCCTGCTTTTGACGAGGAGCAGATTGGCTCAGGGGTGACAGCAGAATATCCCTGTGGCCCAGATGCAACCCCCAGTGAACTTTTTGTTTTTTCTATGACGAGGTCATGGAATACCTTGTCGAGGAAACTAACAACCACCACGAAATCTGTTCTAACTTTCTTGGCAGGAAGACCAGTGCCAAGATGGCAACCTGTCACTGTGCCAGAAATGTATGTTTTTCTGGCACTGACTATGCTGATGACACACATCAGGAAACATGTACTGGCCGATTACTGGACAACTGCCGACCTAATCACAACTCCAGCATTTGGAAAATACATGTCCAGGGACAGGTATTTTGACATCCTGTCATATCTCCACCTGACCAACAACATGCATGTCCACCTTCCCGACCAGCTATGAAAAATCAGGAAGCTGTATGACATGATAAGTCATCGGTTTACCACCTACCTGATTCCATTCCAAAAGATGTGCCTCGACGAGTCTCTGGTCCTGTTCCGTGGTAGGCTGCATTTCCGACAGTACATCCCGTCGAAGAGACAACCGTTTCGGCATCAAGCTCTTCATCCTCTGCGACTGCAAGACGGGGTATGTGCTGGACTTTGTGGTCTACAGCGGCAGTGGTGGTGAGATTGTAACTGACCTCGATATTGGATTTGGCGGCGCTGTCATACAGAAGATGATGGAGAAACACTTCCAAAAGAACCACATCCTGTACACAGACAACTACTATACGTCGCCCATTCTCACCAAGTACCTCCATGACCGCAACTGTCGGCACAGTCAAGACCAAGAGGAAGGGCATGTCAGTGTACGCTACCAAGACCAAGAAGACGGAGGTCTTCCACAAGAAGAGTGGCCCCATCCTCTCTATCCACTGGCATGACCAGCGGAAGGTCCTCACCACATGCCACAAAGCCGAGATGGTCGCCACAGGGAAGGACGGCAGGAAGACCAAAAACCCCGTCCAGAAATCAGTTGCTGTTCTGGACTATAATCTCAACATGCGTCTCATCGATAAGTTCGACATGCAGATGGGCTTCATCGACTGCCTGCGAACATCTTGCAGGTGGTACAAGAAGTTTGTTCTGCATACGGTAGATATGTCGGCCCTCAATGCCTACAATATCTACCGACTGAATACTCCCGGAGCCAAGAAGTACAAGTCCCTGCGCAAGTTCCACAAGCAGGTGATACTTGAGCTCCTGGGAAATCATGCTACAGCCGGGAGACCACTACAAGCACCAGGCCGGCTGAACCGCACGGCATGTGCCGACTACTTCAGGAAGCACCAGCTCCACCCCCTTCCTCCCAAAGTACCAGGTGGTAATGCTAGGAGTCAGAAGAGGTGCCATGTGTGTTGCCAAACAACTCGCAGACCCCGTAAAGCCACAAAAAACACATGGGAATGCCTCGAGTGTGAAGTGGCACTGTGCGCTGGACAGTGCTTCAACCAGTTTCACACTCTAGTCCAATATTGAAGTGCCCGTGACAATGACAGTGAAAGTGACACTAAAATGTAGGCTAATAATAATATAAAAATAATGAGTAAAAGTGAAAGAGACACAAATAACTAATATTAAGTGCCTTCATAATAATATGAACAAGTGAAAGTGACACTAAAATCTATATTATAGCTTACCTAACAATAAATAAGTGAAAATGACACTATCAATTATCCTAGTCCAGTGAAAGTTAACTATAAATAATAGTAAAACTGAGTAAAAGTGAGAGACACAAATAACTAATAATAAGTGCCTTCATAACAATATGAACAAGTGAAAGTGACACTAAAATCTATAATATAGCTTACCTAACAATAAATAAGTGAAAATTACACTATCAATTATCCTAGTCCAGTGAAAGTGAACTATAAATAATAATAAAACTGAGTAAAAGTGAAAGAGACCCAAATAACTAATAAGAAGTGCCTTCATAACAATATGAACAAGTGAAAGTGACACTAAAATCTATATTATAGCTGACCTAGCAATACATAAAAGTGAAAATGACACTATCAATTATCATAGTCCAGTGAAAGTGACACTAAGAATATAATAACAATAAAAGTACAAGCGAGACACAAAAATAACTTCAAAAAAATAACTTTATTGAGTGAAAATAACAATAATTGTAATAAATGGCAGAATAACAATAAAAACACTCAAATCGCTTCCCGGCATAATTGCGGGTGGGGCGACGAGTGCAATAGTGCGTCATAGCCGGGGCCGCAGTTGAGCGTTCGGACGCGTCTAGGTAAATACGCACCAACAGTTACCTCCACTAACATCGCCATAACTCCTGAACCAGTTGAGCTAGAGAGCTCTACTCACAGCCAGTCAACACAGCAAGGTAAGAACTACATTTTGACGTTTGTATGAATAGTGTAGCTATTGTATTAATGGAGATAGGCCTTTGTTTACTTGTGTTGATTTTCAGCCAGATCGCCCGGATACGAGCGGATAGAAAGGCTGCCCGGGCGGGAAGGGTTAAAAGACTGTACATTTCTGTAAATTGCCATGGCATTCGGGAACGTCTCCCGCAGGGAAGAGGTTAATCCACATTAAATTGTTTTGATTGATGCGGTTTTTACCACCATGCACTGCCTGCTCAAGAGCTGGGCTAGGGTGGGTGCTCTGATGATCAGGGACCTCAGTGAACAATTGCCACAGATTGTTAGACCACAATGTCACTTTGCATTACAGGGCAGTTTTATACCCCTACTGAATTGGTTGAGTACCTATTTTGTTGGCCAGAGTAGACAAAAACGTGCTGTGCTGGTATGGACATGTTGAGCGAATGGGAGATGAAAGGCTTACAAAGAGAGCATATGAGTCAAATACAAGTGGAGGTAGAGGGGTAGAAAGACCTTCAGTGAGATGGAGAGATTGTGTAGTACAAACGTTGGAAGATTGGAAGATAGAAAGATGACTGTAGAACAGGCAAAATAAGTGGTTATAAATAGGAATGTATGAAGAATGCTTGTGAATAGAAAAGTGATAACACGGTCGGGTCGGTCGTTGGGAGAGGGGAGAGGGAACCAGTTGGACTAGGTATTAGTCCATCAGGCCCGGGGAGCTGGTGTATATGAAGGGTCAGGCCTGGATGTGAGGTGGGCGGGCATTGTGGTGGTAAAGCTTCGTTGTGTGTCTGCTGTCTTTGTGTTGTCCCTGCTTGAGCTTTGTCTCGAGTCAGCCACCCCCAGCTATGGGGTATGTGCCTGTGTATATATACATACACACAATACATACCTACAGTATTTTGGGTAATATGGACGTTCTTGGTCCCAGCATGCATAAGTCATGTAGCCAATATAGTGGCAACTTGGGCCGAGCGACAACTTGGGCCATGAAGCCATTTCTTGATTGCTGCTGAATTGGGCAAAGCTGCCATTTTGAGGTATGATGCCACTAAGGAGGAATCATTTAAAAGAAACAAAGAGAGAGTGAGAGAACAATGTAGTTTTAGAGGACATTTTTTTTTATTTAAGTATGGATATTACACACTAAGCCCAGAGGGCAATGGCACTAAGTTCAGTTACAGAACGCTATATACAGAGTGAACAGAAAACAATACATGCGACAACAGATGAGGTACAAGATGGGAATGAAATGGGACAGGAGACCTGACATAGAAAATTGCAAAGCGAAGCAGAGGATGCTTCGGAGGGTATATATGAAAGGAAAGGACTGGCGATGTTCAGAGGAATACCAAGGACATTTAAGTAGAAAATTAATGGCAGTTAATAAACAACCGTGACAAAGGGCACAGAGTGGAGTGTTCTCGCTAGATATCACATGGCCATGGGTAAATCTCATATGACCTAACATCAGTTGTGCCAGCACCATTTCCGTCCATGGAATGAGATGACAAATTTAAAAGATGGATCGAGTACTTTACCACAATTTGCCTGAGACTCGTCTTCTCTGCCAGGACAATCAACTGTGTTGTCACAGAAGCACGCCTGGGTCACTCCGTCATTACAGATTCTGGGACCTTGACTGGCGGAGCTGCAGCTGAGAGGTTGCTGGGTAGTGGTGGAGTTAGAAGTAGTAGCTATATAAGTTGGGGTAGTATTATCAGTAGTAGTTGGAGTAGTAGTGGGCAGAGTAGAACCAGAGGCTGTGGGGTTATTAATTTAAGATCAGATCACACTCAACTTATTTCATCCATCCTCTCAATATGTTCAAACCATCCAATCCTGCTGATACACATCTCATCACTGATACTCTTGATATCTAACCTTCTCCTCAGCTCTTCATTAAATAATTATGCTATCTATACATAACCGTCACCTCAGCTTTTTACTAGATAACCTATCTTGCAGTTTGCTCCACCCATCCATTTCATCATTCTCATCATATTCTGTTGATATCATCCACTTTGACAGGCTTACACCTTCTTCTCATGGTAAGTAATGGCAGCAGTGTTCTTACCTTTCCCCAGCCGCATCTATTTCAGCGATAGTGGTGGCCTCGGCCCCACTACTAGCAGAGATGGTATCTCCCAAATAGCAAAACGTTTCCACCATCTTCAGTGACTCATTGCCAAAGTTCACACTCTCGAGCCGGTCATTAAACACAGCTCATTTGCTCAATCCCTTATTGAGCTATGGAGGTTAGGGTTCACGATTTCTGGGATAGAATATGCTTCACAATTTATCAAAATAGAACATGAAATTGTGCTCAAAGGGTTAACTCCTTTACTGTGAGAGGCTATTTCTGAGCGTAATAAAACTGTCTAATGCTAGCCAGAATATAATAAAAAAAAAGGACGTAATTTTACTGAAGAGGTTAATATGGAAAACATACGTTATTAGACTCATTTCCATACATGAGGCAAATCCCCATAAAATACAGTAATCTTGACAAATTGCAGTAAAATAAAAACTATAAAAAATAAACAATTATTAAATGCACAAAATTATTTAAGTTATTAGATTAACTTAACCGATTAACTTTGAAAACTAAATTAACTTAGTTAGTTAACTTTCCAAAATGTGTTAACTTAACTTAGCTGATGACATTAAAAAGTCAACTTAACACCTTGAGGATTATGACATGTGTTAACAGTTTATTCTGGCTATCATTAGACAATTTATACAGCTTAGGAAGGATCTGTGGGAGTTAAAAGGGTAAAGACGGTCTCAATCGTCTGACTGCCATATACACTTCCTATTCTATCTATCTACTGTATATGCTCAGGCCCAATCCCCACCTTTCCTATTCTTATTTTCTATTTAATTCTATTTTATTATTTTTTTTTCCTTGGGGGTGGCCGCCTCAAGACAGAGCAAGGACAGGGAAAACACAAAACACAACATAAAACAACGAACAAACACAAACAAAACAAAATCACACATATCTAGGTCACCTAATATGAATAAAATCGTCTAATAATAGCCAAAAACAAAAAACGAAAAAAAATGCGTAGACTTCTATGGACTGAAAAATACCATAAGTATTGGTATCGCATTAGATACATTATGAGAAATACTGATATTTCATAACCTTTATAATCTATTTAAAATTTTAGATCAACATAATGATAATCCATTTAGTAAGAATGTTAATATTGAACATAATTTAGATAGTGGAGACTATTTTAGAAAGGGACAAAGTGCTGGCATACGGACGGACAAATTTAGTAACCATTCCCTTTTCACCACAGTGTACACTAAAAATAGAAAGGCAAATTATAGGTATAAGATAATTGGGTATATTGATAACGATATAGTCCTACCTTTATAATCTTATATTTAACCCACTGAGCACCAGCTGATATACTGTATAATAATGTACACCGAAGGACCAGCACTAAGCCCAGAGACTATATGGCATTAATTACAGTTACATAATGCTATGCATAGAGAGAGCAGAAAGGAATAACTGCGACAACAGATGAGGAAGAAGATGGGAAGGAAATGGGACATGAGATGTGACATAGAATAGTGATGTGATTCGCTAAGGAGATCGGATATGCAAAGCAGAGAACCCTCTGGAGGGTAGACATGAAACGAAAGGACTGGCAATGTTCAGAGGAATAGCAAGGGCATTCAAGTAGAAATGGGCTACAGTTAAGGAACCGTGACAAAGGGAACAGAATGGAGGGCCCTCGCCAGACATCAAATAGTCATGGGTAAGTCTCGTATGACCTAACATCAGGTGTGCCAACACTATTGCCCATCGTCTATTGATCGAGATTACAAATACAAAAAAAAGAAAAAAAAGAGGGAATACTTTACCGCAGTTTGCCTGAGACTCATCTTCTCTGCCAGGACAATCAACTGTGTTGTCACAGAAGCACGCCTGGGTCACTCCGTCATTACAGATTCTGGGACCTTGACTGGCGGAGCTGCAGTTGAGAGGTTGCTGGGTAGTGGTGGAGTTAGAAGTAGTAGCTATATAAGTTGGGGTAGTATTATCAGTAGTAGTTGGAGTAGTAGTGGGCAGAGTAGAACCAGAGGCTGTGGGGTTATTAATTCAAGATCAGACCACACTCAACTTATTTCATCCATCCTCTCAACATGTTCAAACCATCCAATCCTGCTGATACACATCTCATCACTGATACTCTTGATATCTAACCGTCTTCTCAGCTCTTCACTAAATAATTATGCTATCTATACATAACCGTAACCTCAGCTTTTTACTAGATAACCTATCTTGCAGTTTGCTCCACCCATCCATTTCATCATTCTCATCATATTCTGATGATATCATCCACTTTGACAGGCTTACACCTTCTCATGGTAAGTAATGGCAGCAGTGTTCTTACCTTTCCCCAGCCGCATCTATTTCAGCGATAATGGTGGCCTCGGCCCACTACTAGCAGAGATGGTATCTCCCAAATAGCAAAACGTTTCCACCATCTTCAGTGACTCATTGCCAAAGTTCACACTCTCGAGCCAGTCATTAAACACAGCTCATTTGCTCAATCCCTTATTGAGCTATGGAGGTTAGGGTTCACGATTTCTGGGATAGAATATGCTTCACAATTTATCAAAATAGAACATGAATTGTACTCAAGGGTTAACTCATTTACTGTGAGAGGCTATTTCTGAGCGTAATAAAACTGTCTAATGCTAGCCAGAATATAATAAAAAAAGGACGTAATTTTACTGAAGAGGTTAATATGGAAAACATATGTTATTAGACTCATTTCCATACATGAGGCAAATCCCCATAAAATACAGTAATCTTGACAAATTGCAGTAAAATAAAAACTATATAAAAAATAAACAATTATTAAATGCACAAAATTAGTTAAGTTATTAGATTAAGTTAACCGATTAACTTTGAAAACTAACTTAACTTAGTTAGTTAACTTTCCAAAATGTGTTAACTTAACTTAGCTGATGACATTAAAAAGTCAACTTAACACCATGAGGATTATGACGCGTGTTAACAGTTTATTCTGGCCATCATTAGACAATTTATACAGCTTCGGAAGGATCTGGGGGAGTTAAAAGGGTAAAGACGGTCTCAATCCTCTGACTGCCATATACCCTTCCTATTCTATCTATTTACTGTATATGCTCAGGCCCAATCCCCACTTTTCCTATTCTTATTTTCTATTTAATTCTATTTTATTATTTTGTTTTTTCCTTGGGGGTGGACGCCTCAAGACAGAGCAAGGACAGGGAAAACACAAAACACAAAATAGAACAACGAACAAACACAAACAAAACACAAAATAACACACATCTAGGTCACCTAATATGAATAAAATCGTCTAATAATAGCCAATACAAAAAAAAAACGAAAAAAAAAAAATGCGTAGACTTCTATGGCCTGAAAAATACCATAAGAATTGGTATCGCATTAGATACATTATGAGAAATACTGATATTTCATAACCTTTATAATCTATTTAAAATTTTAGATCAACATAATGATAATACATTTAGTAAGAATGTTAATATTGAACATAATTTAGATAGTGGAGACTATTTTAGAAAGGGACAAAGTGCGACTATTTTAGAAATGGACAAAGTGCTGGCATACGGACGGACAAATTTAGTAACCGTTCCCTTTTCACCACAGTGTACACTAAAAATAGAAAGGCAAATTATAGGCATAAGATAATTGGGTATATTGATAACGATATAGTCCTACCTTTATAATCTTATATTTAACCCACTGAGCACCAGCTGATATACTGTATAATATGTACACCGAAGGACCAGCACTAAGCCCAGAGACTATATGGCACTAATTACAGTTACATAATGCTATGCATAGAGAGAGCAGAAAGGAATAACTGGGACAACAGATGAGGAAGATGGGAAGGAAATGGGACATGAGATGTGACATAGAATAGTGATGTGATTCGCTAAGGAGATCGGATATGCAAAGCAGAGAACCCTCTGGAGGGTAGACATGAAACGAAAGGACTGGCAATGTTCAGAGGAATAGCAAGGGCATTCAAGTAGAAATGGGCGACAGTTAAGGAACCGTGACAAAGGGAACAGAATGGAGGGCCCTCGCCAGACATCAAATAGTCATGGGTAAGTCTCGTATGACCTAACATCAGGTGTGCCAAAACTATTGCCCATCGTCTATTGATCGAGATTACAAATAAAAAAAAAAAAAAAAAGGAATACTTTACCGCAGTTTGCCTGAGACTCATCTTCTCTGCCAGGACAATCAACTGTGTTGTCACAGAAGCACGCCTGGGTCACTCCGTCATTACAGATTCTGGGACCTTGACTGGCAGAGCTGCAGTTGAGAGGTTGCTGGGTAGTGGTGGAGTTAGAAGTGGTAGCTATATAAGTTAGGGTAGTATTATCAGTAGTAGTTGGAGTAGTAGTGGGCAGAGTAGAACCAGAGGCTGTGGGGTTATTAATTCAAGATCAGACCACACTCAACTTATTTCATCCATCCTCTCAACATGTTCAAATCATCCAATCCTGCTGATACACATCTCATCACTGATACTCTTGATATCTAACCGTCTTCTCAGCTCTTCACTAAATAAGTATGCTATCTATACATAACCGTCACCTCAGCTTTTTACTAGATAACCTATCTTGCAGTTTGCTCCACCCATCCATTTCATCATTCTCATCATATTCTGTTGATATCATCCACTTTGACAGGCTTACACCTTCTTCTCATGGTAAGTAATGGCAGCAGTGTTCTTACCTTTCCCCAGCCGCATCTATTTCAGCCATAGTGGTGGCCTCGGCCCCACTACTAGCAGAGATGGTATCTCCCAAATAGCAAAACGTTTCCACCATCTTCAGTGACTCATTGCCAAAGTTCACACTCTCGAGCCGGTCATTAAACACAGCTCATTTGCTCAATCCCTTATTGAGCTATGGAGGTTAGGGTTCACGATTTCTGGGATAGAATATGCTTCACAATTTATCAAAATATAACATGAAATTGTGCTCAAAGGGTTAACTCCTTTACTGTGAGAGGCTATTTCTGAGCGTAATAAAACTGTCTAATGCTAGCCAGAATATAATAAAAAAAGGACGTAATTTTACTGAAGAGGTAATATGGAAAACATATGTTATTAGACTCATTTCCATACATGAGGCAAATCCCCATAAAATACAGTAATCTTGACAAATTGCAGTAAAATAAAAACTATATAAAAATAAACAATTATTAAATGCACAAAATTAGTTAAGTTATTAGATTAAGTTAACCGATTAACTTTGAAAACTAACTTAACTTAGTTAGTTAACTTTCCAAAATGTGTTAACTTAACTTAGCTGATGACATTAAAAAGTCAACTTAACACCCTTGAGGATTATGATGCGTGTTAACAGTTTATTCTGGCCATCATTAGACAATTTATACAGCTTAGGAAGGATCTGGGGGAGTTAAAAGGGTAAAGACGGTCTCAATCGTCTGACTGCCATATACCCTTCCTATTCTATCTATTTACTGTATATGCTCAGGCCTAATCCCCACTTTTCCTATTCTTATTTTCTATTTAATTCTATTTGATAATTTTTGTTTTCCTTGGGGGTGGCCGCCTCAAGACAGAACAAGGACAGGGAAAACACAAAACACAACATAGAACAACGAACAAACACAAACAAAACACAAAATCACACACATCTAGGTCACCTAATATGAATAAAATTGTCTAATAATAGCCAATACAAAAAAAACGAAAACAAAATGCGTAGACTTCTATGGCCTGAAAAATACCATAAGTATTGGTATCGCATTAGATACATTATGAGAAATACTGATATTTCATAACCTTTATAACCTATTTAGAATTTTAGATCAACATAACCCATTTAGTAAGAATGTTAATATTGAACATAATTTAGATAGTGGAGACTATTTTAGAAAGGGACAAAGTGCTGGCATACGGACAAATTTAGTAACCGTTCCCTTTTCACCACAGTGTACACTAAATAGAAAGGCAAATTATAGGTATAAGATAATTGGGTATATTGATAACGATATAGTCCTACCTTTATAATCTTATATTTAACCCACTGAGCACCAGCTGATATACTGTATAATAAATGTACACCGAAGGACCAGCACTAAGCCCAGAGACTATATGGCACTAATTACAGTTACATAATGCTATGCATAGAGAGAGCAGAAAGGAATAACTGGGACAACAGATGAGAAAGAAGATGGGAAGGAAATGGGACATGAGATGTGACATAGAATAGTGATGTGATTCGCTAAGGAGATCGGATATGCAAAGCAGAGAACCCTCTGGAGGGTAGACATGAAACGAAAAGACTGGCAATGTTCAGAGGAATAGCAAGGGCATTCAAGTAGAAATGGGCGACAGTTAAGGAACCGTGACAAAGGGAACAGAATGGAGGGCCCTCGCCAGACATCAAATAGTCATGGGTAAGTCTCGTATGACCTAACATCAGGTGTGCCAAAACTATTGCCCATCGTCTATTGATCGAGATTACAAATAAAAAAAAATAAAAAAAGAGGGAATACTTTACCGCAGTTTGCCTGAGACTCATCTTCTCTGCCAGGACAATCAACTGTGTTGTCACAAAAGCATGCCTGGGTCACTCCGTCATTACAGATTCTGGGACCTTGACTGGCGGAGCTGCAGTTGAGAGGTTGCTGGGTAGTGGTGGAGTTAGAAGTGGTAGCTATATAAGTTGGGGTAATAGTATCAGTAGTAGTTGGAGTAGTAGTGGGCAGAGTAGAACCAGAGGCTGTGGGGTTATTAATTCAAGATCAGATCACACTCACCTTATTTCATCCATCCTCTCAACATGTTCAAACCATCCAATCCTGCTGATACACATCTCATCACTGATACTCTTGATATCTAACCGTCTTCTCAGCTCTTCACTAAATAAGTATGCTATCTATACATAACCGTCACCTCAGCTTTTTACTAGATATCCTATCTTGCAGTTTGCTCCACCCATCCATTTCATCATTCTCATCATATTACGTTCCATTCTGTTGATATCATCCACTTTGACAGGCTTCCACCTTTCCCTTCAAGGTGAGGGGGGGGGGGGGGGAGTCTTCTCGTGGTAAGTAATGGCAGCAGTGTTCTTACCTTTCCCCAGCCGCATCTATTTCAGCCATAGTGGTGGCCTCGGCCCCACTACTAGCAGAGATGGTATCTCCCAAATAGCAAAACGTTTCCACCATCTTCAGTGACTCATTGCCAAAGCTCACACTCTCGAGCCGGTCATTAAACACAGCTCATTTGCTCAATCCCTTATTGAGCTATGGAGTTTGGGTTCACGATTTCTGGGATAGAATATGCTTCACAATTTATCAAAATATAACATGAAATTGTAATCAAAGGGTTAACTCATTTACTGTGAGAGGCTATTTCTGAGCGTAATAAAACTGTATAATGCTAGCCAGAATATAATAAAAAAAGGACGTAATTTTACTGAAGAGGTTAATATGGAAAACATATTATGTTATTAGACTCATTTCCATACATGAGGCAAATCCCCATAAAATACAGTAATCTTGACAAATTGCAGTAAAATAAAAACTATATAAAAATAAACAATTATTAAATGCACAAAATTAGTTAAGTTATTAGATTAAGTTAACCGATTAACTTTGAAAACTAACTTAACTTAGTTAGTTAACTTTCCAAAATGTGTTAACTTAACTTAGCTGATGACATTAAAAAGTCAACTTAACACCTTGAGGATTATGATGCGTGTTAACAGTTTATTCTGGCCATCATTAGACAATTTATACAGCTTAGGAAGGATCTGGGGGAGTTAAAAGGGTAAAGACGGTCTCAATCCTCTGACTGCCATATACCCTTCCTATTCTATCTATTTACTGTATATGCTCAGGCCCAATCCCCACTTTTCCTATTCTTATTTTCTATTTAATTCTATTTGATAATTTTTGTTTTCCTTGGGGGTGGCCGCCTCAAGACAGAGCAAGGACAGGGAAAACACAAAACACAACATAGAACAACGAACAAACATAAACAAAACACAAAATCACACACATCTAGGTCACCTAATATGAATAAAATTGTCTAATAATAGCCAATACAAAAAAAACGAAAACAAAATGCGTAGACTTCTATGGCCTGAAAAATACCATAAGTATTGGTATCGCATTAGATACATTATGAGAAATACTGATATTTCATAACCTTTATAACCTATTTAGAATTTTAGATCAACATAACCCATTTAGTAAGAATGTTAATATTGAACATAATTTAGATAGTGGAGACTATTTTAGAAAGGGACAAAGTGCTGGCATACGGACAAATTTAGTAACCGTTCCCTTTTCACCACAGTGTACACTAAATAGAAAGGCAAATTATAGGTATAAGATAATTGGGTATATTGATAACGATATAGTCCTACCTTTATAATCTTATATTTAACCCACTGAGCACCAGCTGATATACTGTATAATAAATGTACACCGAAGGACCAGCACTAAGCCCAGAGACTATATGGCACTAATTACAGTTACATAATGCTATGCATAGAGAGAGCAGAAAGGAATAACTGGGACAACAGATGAGAAAGAAGATGGGAAGGAAATGGGACATGAGATGTGACATAGAATAGTGATGTGATTTGCTAAGGAGATCGGATATGCAAAGCAGAGAACCCTCTGGAGGGTAGACATGAAACGAAAGGACTGGCAATGTTCAGAGGAATAGCAAGGGCATTCAAGTAGAAATGGGCGACAGTTAAGGAACCGTGACAAAGGGAACAGAATGGAGGGCCCTCGCCAGACATCAAATAGTCATGGGTAAGTCTCGTATGACCTAACATCAGGTGTGCCAAAACTATTGCCCATCGTCTATTGATCGAGATTACAAATAAAAAAAAATAAAAAAAGAGGGAATACTTTACCGCAGTTTGCCTGAGACTCATCTTCTCTGCCAGGACAATCAACTGTGTTGTCACAAAAGCATGCCTGGGTCACTCCGTCATTACAGATTCTGGGACCTTGACTGGCGGAGCTGCAGTTGAGAGGTTGCTGGGTAGTGGTGGAGTTAGAAGTGGTAGCTATATAAGTTGGGGTAATAGTATCAGTAGTAGTTGGAGTAGTAGTGGGCAGAGTAGAACCAGAGGCTGTGGGGTTATTAATTCAAGATCAGACCACACTCACCTTATTTCATCCATCCTCTCAACATGTTCAAACCATCCAATCTTGCTGATACACATCTCATCACGGATACTCTTGATATCTAACTGTCTCCTCAGCTCTTCACTAAGTAATTATGCTATCTATACATAACCGTCACTTCAGATTTTTACTAGATATCCTATCTTGCAGTTTGCTCCACCCATCCATTTCATCATTCTCATCATATTACGTTCCATTCTGTTGATATCATCCACTTTGACAGGCTTCCACCTTTCCCTTCAAGGTGAGGGGGGGGGGGGGAGTCTTCTCGTGGTAAGTAATGGCAGCAGTGTTCTTACCCTTCCCCAGCCGCATCTATTTCAGCCATAGGGGCCTCGGCCCCACTACTAGCAGAGATGGTATCTCCCAAATAGCAAAACGTTTCCACCATCTTCAGTGACTCATTGCCAAAGCTCACACTCTCGAGCCGGTCATTAAACACAGCTCATTTGCTCAATCCCTTATTGAGCTATGGAGGTTAGGGTTCACGATTTCTGGGATAGAATATGCTTCACAATTTATCAAAATATAACATGAAATTGTAATCAAAGGGTTAACTCCTTTACTGTGAGAGGCTATTTCTGAGCGTAATAAAACTGTCTAATGCTAGCCAGAATATAATAAAAAAAGGACGTAATTTTACTGAAGAGGTTAATATGGAAAACATATGTTATTAGACTCATTTCCATACTGCTGCAGCAGTATCGGGATGTGTTAGATAAAGTTAGGATGAAGGGAGGGATCCCTGTAGTACATTGTATCCTACCCAGAAGAGGAGTTCCCAAGGAATGGACATCCAGGGCGATTGGTGTCAATTGCCGTTTGGAGAAATATTGCAAAGAAAAAGCAATACCATTCATTGATAACTGGGATAGTTTCTATGGGAGAGATGGGATGTACGCAAGGGATGGGGTTCATCTTTCACGGTTAGGGGTTTCTACATTAGCTAGTTCTTTAGATAGGGTGGTTGTGGGGTTTTGAACAGAAATATTGAGAGTGTAAATGAGAGGTTAATTGGAACAATTTTAGCGTCAGGCGAAAGCGATAAGGATATTCAGTCTCATGCTAAAAATGATGACTATAATGCAAATAATAGTAGTGATGGTGCAACAGAAGATGGAAATGTCGCTAAAAACAAAGGTAAATTAGGTATAAAGAAAAGAAGTAAATTGAGAGTATATTACACAAACTGTAGGAGTCTATGTAACAAAATGAACGAACTTAGAGCCCTTGTTAGCAAAGAAAATATAGACATAATAGCGCTAACTGAAACGTGGATTAATACAGAAACCAGGCATTTTTTAGCAGAATTTGATATACCAGGATATAGTTTGTTTAAATATGACCGAACAAGTAAGAGGGGTGGCGGTATAGCAGTGTTTGTCAGGAGTACATTAAAAAGCTGTATTAAATCAGGTATTAGACTAAATAACGATAATGAAAGTGTTTGGGTAGAGGTTAACGAAGGTAGTGAGACCATAGTTATTGGAGTTATGTATAGACCGCCAAATATGAGTAGAAATGACGGAACGTCATTATGGGAGGAAATTAAAATGGCATCAAGGTTTAGCAATGTGTGCATTATGGGGGATTTTAATTTTCCGAATATAGATTGGCAGCATCAAATAGGTGACTCTGATTCTGAGGAGTTTATAGAGGTAGTACAAGATAGTTTTTTATTTCAATTCATAGATACGCCGACTAGAGGTAATAATATTCTCGATTTAGTTTTCAGTAACAATGAACATATGGTAAATAATGTAGAGATAGGGGACCACCTAGGAAATAGTGACCACAATTCTGTGTATTTTAATATACAATGGAAAGGTAATACCAGAGAGAATACAACATTAATACCTGACTTTAGAAAAGCCAATTATGGTGGGTTAAGAAGAGCCCTATTAGCGGACCCTATGGTCAAAAAATTAAGTCGATCCAGGTGTCCAAATGAGTGTACCCCTTCTCAGGCACCTGTCATCTTAAGTCAGGAAGAGACGTCAACCTTGGTAGATACATACGATAATTTTATCAAGTCAGTATTCAATGCACAAAATAAATACATCCCCAAAAGAAAATTTAGATCAACACAGAACCAACCCAAATGGATGAATAATAGACTATTAGATCTTCTAGGACAAAAGAGAGGAATATATAGAAAAATTAGAAAAGGCGAAATTCACCTACTTGCTTACTATCAGAATCTATCAAGACAGGTAAAAAAGGATATTAGGAAAGAAAAAAGAAATTATGAAATTAAGGTTGCCAATGACTCAAAAATAATCCTAAAGCTTTTTACCAACTATATAAATCCAAGGTTAGAGATGTAATTGGTCCCCTTAAAACTTCGATAGGAGAAATGACAGAAAATGATTTAGAAATGTGCAGTACATTAAATGGTCAATTTCTTTCCGTTTTCACTAATGAAAATTTGGCACAGTTTCCAGAAGTCCGTAAGGTATATAGCGATAGTATAGAAAATAGGTTAAGTACGGTTACTATAAGTAGAAATGATGTGCTTAAGGAAATTGACAGACTGAAACCTCATAAATCGCCTGGTCCTGATGAGGTATATGCTAGAGTATTAAAAGAATGTAGGGATGAGTTAAGTTACCCATTAAAATTTATTTAACAAGTCATTGGAGACAGGTATAGTTCCAGAAGCTTGGAAGCTTGCAAACGTAGTTCCGATCTTCAAAAAAGGTGACAAATCAATAGCATCCAATTACCGTCCCATTAGTCTTACATCAATCATAGGAAAGCTACTAGAGTCAATTATTGCTAGTAAAATTAGAAACCACTTAGATACATTTAATTTAATAAATTCTTCTCAGCATGGATTCACTCAGGGACGTTCTTGCCTTACTAATTTGCTTAGTTTTTTTCTCAGAGGTATATGAAGCAGTAGATAATGACAAGTCATATGATATAATATATTTAGATTTCAGTAAAGCTTTCGACAGAGTCCCCCACGAGAGATTGATGAGAAAGGTTGAGGCGCATGGAATAGGTGGGGCGTTGTTGGGATGGATTAGGTCATGGCTAATTGGTAGGAAGCAGAGAGTCAGCATAAATGGTACGAAGTCAGAATGGGGAGCAGTCAAAAGTGGTGTCCCCCAGGGATCTGTATTAGGTCCTCTGTTGTTTGTTATATACATAAATGACCTTGATTTAGGTATAACTAGTAGGATAAGTAAATTTGCAGACGATACCAAGATGGGGAGAACAATTGATTCAGATAGAGATATAGAGTGCCTCCAAAGGGATCTAGATACCTTACACGAATGGTCAGTAAATTGGCAGATGAAGTTTAACATTGACAAATGCAAGGTATTAAAGATAGGGAAGATGCATACAAATGTTAAATATAAACTAGCTAATGTGGAATTAGAAAACTCGAATTGTGAGAAAGATCTAGGTGTGTTTGTTAGCAATGATTTGAAGCCTAGACAACAGTGTATAAGCGTTCGAAACAAGGCAAACAGGATTCTCGGGTTCATCTCAAGGAGTGTGAGTAACAGAACTGCTGATGTTATCTTAAAACTTTACTTGTCATTAGTGAGACCCCATATGGATTATGCTGTTCAATTTTGGTGTCCTTATTACAGAATGGACATAGATTCATTGGAGAGAGTACAACGTAGAATGACAAAAATGATCCATAATATTAGAAATCTTCCGTATAAAGAAAGGTTGAAGAAATTAGGCTTACATTCGTTAGAGAGACGCAGAGTTAGAGGGGATATGATAGAGGTGTTCAAGTGGGTTAGTGGGATTAACAAAGGGGACATGACAAATGTACTAAAGCTCAGTGATAGCGAAAGAACTCGTACCAATGGTTTCAAATTAGATAAATTTCGTTTCAGAAAAGATATAGGCAAATATTGGTTTGGTAACAGAGTTGTAGATGGGTGGAATGGACTACCAAGTGCTATAGTGGGATTAAAAACGATAGGGAGCTTTAAGATAAAATTGGATAAGCATATGGACGAGAAGGGTTGGGTGTGAAGGGGGATCAGCAGGGTTGGGCCAATCAGCGCTCTGCAGACCCCCGTAATCCTGCGTTAATCTCTAACCGTTTTGGTAAGATGATCCTCAGGGTATTAGAGTGTTGAGCCTATAATTGGGCTTTGTAATTGGGGTTGTGTGGGACAGGGATCTGCCTTGCTTAGGCCAATCGGCTTTCTGCAGACTCCCATTTTCTTATGTTCTTATGTTCTTATACATGAGGCAAATCCCCATAAAATACAGTAATCTTGACAAATTGCAGTAAAATAAAAACTATATAAAAAATAAACAATTATTAAATGCACAACATTAGTTGTTATTAGATTAAGTTAACCGATTAACTTTGAAAACTAACTTAACTTAGTTAGTTAACTTTCCAAAATGTGTTAACTTAACTTAGCTGATGACATTAAAAAGTCAACTTAACACCTTGAGGATTATGACGCGTGTTAACAGTTTATTCTGGCTATCATTAGACAATTTATACAGCTTAGGAAGGATCTGGGGGAGTTAAAAGGGTAAAGACGGTCTCAATCTTCTGACTGCCATATACCCTTCCTATTCTATCTATTTACTGTATATGCTCAGGCCCAATCCCCACTTTTCCTATTCTTATTTTCTATTTAATTCTATTTTATTCTTTTTTTTTTTCCTTGGGGGTGGCCGCCTCAAGACAGAGCAAGGACAGGTCAAACACTAAACACAACATAAAACAACGAACAAACACAAACAAAACAAAATCACATACATCTAGGTTACCTAATAATTATGAATAAAATCGTCTAATAATAGCAAAAAAAAAAAAAAAACGAAAAGAAATGCGTAGACTTCTATGGACTGAAAAATACCTATAAGTATTGGTATTGCATTAGATACGTTTATTATGTTCTATCCAACAACCAACTCTACTCCTAAAATCGATTAATGAAATATTATAAACACATGTAGCAGTCCGTGGATTCGAACCAACACCTTATGCATTGCGCTACAAAGACAGTTAAAGAATGGTGGACACTGCCTACGATTTATTATGCAACTTCGAATCCTGCATATCAATCTAAGCATGTACACACATCCCAACTGCAACTCACGTAGGCTATGCATATGTGAATGGAAAGAGCAATTAATGGGGCATTAACCACTAGGGAAGTCCTCTCAATAAATTACTCCTGAACCAATATCAATTATTATGTTCTATCCAACAACCAACTCTACTCCTAAAATCGATTAATGAAATATTACAAACACATGTGGCAGTCCGTGGATTCGAACCCAGGACGCTCACACCGAAAATCAACACCTTATGCATACTGATATTTCATAACCTTTAATATAATCTATTTAGAATTTTAGATCAACATAATCCATTTAGTAAGAATGTTAATATTGAACATAATTTAGATAGTGGAGACTATTTTAGAAAGGGACAAAGTGCTGGCATACGTTCAAATTTAGTAACCGTTCCCTTTTCACCACAGTGTACACTAAATAGAAAGGCAAATTATAGGTATAAGATAATTGGGTATATTGATAACGATATAGTCCTACCTTTATAATCTTATATTTAACCCACTGAGCACCAGCTGATATACTGTATAATAAATGTACACCGAAGGACCAGCACTAAGCCCAGAGACTATATGGCACTAATTACAGTTACATAATGTTATGCATAGAGAGAGCAGAAAGGAATAACTGGGACAACAGATGAGGAAGAAGATGGGAAGGAAATGGGACATGAGATGTGACATAGAATAGTGATGTGATTCGCTAAGGAGATCGGATATGCAAAGCAGAGAACCCTCTGGAGGGTAGACATGAAACGAAAGGACTGGCAATGTTCAGAGGAATAGCAAGGGCATTCAAGTAGAAATGGGCAACAGTTAAGGAACCGTGACAAAGGGATCAGAATGGAGGGCCCTCGCCAGACATCAAATAGTCATGGGTAAGTCTCGTATGACCTAACATCAGGTGTGCCAAAACTATTGCCCACCGGCTATTGATCAAGATTACAAATACAAAAAAAAAAAAAAAAAAAAAATTGAATACTTTACCGCAGTTTGCCTGAGACTCGTCTTCTCTGCCAGGACAATCAACTGTGCTGTCACAGAAGCACGCCTGGGTCACTCCGTCATTACAGATTCTGGGACCTTGACTGGCGGAGCTGCAGTTGAGAGGTTGCTGGGTAGTGGTGGAGTTAGAAGTGGTAGCTATATAAGTTGGGGTAGTAGTATCAGTAGTAGTTGGAGTAGTAGTGGGCAGAGTAGAACCAGAGGCTGTGGGGTTATTAATTCAATATCAGACCACACTCAACTTATTTCATCCATCCTCTCAACGTGTTCAAACCATCCAATCCTGCAGATACACATCTCATCACTGATACTCTTGATATCTAACCGTCTCCTCAGCTCTTCACTAAATAATTATGCTATCTATACATAACCGTCACCTCAGCTTTTTACTAGATAACCTATCTTGCAGTTTGCTCCACCCATCCATTTCATCATTCGCATCATATTCTATTGATATTATCCACTTTGACAGGCTTACACCTTCTCATGGCAAGTAATGGCAGCAGTGTTCTTACCTTTCCCCAGCCGCATCTATTTCAGCGATAGTGGTGGCCTCGGCCCACTACTAGCAGAGATGGTATCTCCCAAATAGCAAAACATTTCCACCATCTTCAGTGACTCATTGCCAAAGTTCACACTCTCGAGCTGGTCATTGAACACAGCTCATTTGCTCTATCCCTTTTTGAGTTATAGAGGTTAGAGTTCACGATTTCTGGCCTGCCTATTTGGAACAGGGTATAGGTCAGAAAAATATGATTCACAATTTATCAAAATATAATATGAAATTGTACTCAAAGGGTTAACTCCTTTACTGTGAGAGGCTACTTCTGAGCGTAATAAAACTGTCTAATGCTAGCCAGAACAATAAAAAAAGACGTAATTTTACTGAAGAGGTTAATATGGAAAACATATTATGTTATTAGACTCATTTCCATACATGAGGCAAATCCCCATAACACGGTAATCCTGACAAATTGCAGTAAAATAAAAAAATAAACAATTATTAAATGCACAAAATTAGTTAAGTTATTTGATTAACTTAACCGATTAACTTTGAAAACTAACTTAACTTAGCTAGGCAACTTTCCAAAATGTGTTAACTTAACTTAGTTGATGACATTTGAAGGTTAACTTAACAACTTGAGGATTATGACGCATTTTAACAGTTTATTATGGCTATCATTAGACGATTTATACAGCTTAGGAAGGATCTGTGAGAGTTAAACGGGTAAAGTCTTAATCAATCCTCTGACTGTCATATACCCTTCCTAATTTGAATAAAATCGTCAAATAATAGCCAGAAAACCGAAAAGAAATGTGTAGTCGGATATTGTAAGAGTTAAACTATGTATTGAACATCTCTTAGCAGAAGATCACATACAGTTAGCCCATACAGTAGCGGTGACATCCTTTTCATTATATTTTGGCAACTATTAGACTATTATATTCGGGTTAGGAAGGACGTCTACCCATTAAATGAATACCGACTATCTCAATTAATACTTTTAGCTGTCATATGTCTTTCCTAAGCCGTACAAAGTCGTCTAAATGTAGTTGAAATCCAAAAATAAAGACGTCACCGGCACTGGATGGGTTAACCCTTGCAGTGCCGGCGACGTCTTTTTTATTGGATTTCAGCTACATTGAGACGATTTTATGAAGCTTAGGAAGGATATATGGAAGCTAGAAGGATTAATTGATATAGTCTGTAGCCTTTCATTCGATACACAACTTTCCTAAGCTGAATACAATTGTCTAATAGATGCCAGAACATAATGGAAAGGATGTCACTGCTACTAAATGGGTTATCACTAGGGATCTTCATTTGTCCGATTATATATATATATATATATATATATATATATATATTTTATATATATATATATGATGTGATCAAGGCATTTTTTTGCTATGTATTTTTAGTTTGCCCCTTAGAATATGATACCCCCTTCCCAGACCCCCTTTAAATGAAACAAAACCCCCCAGACCCCCTTCAAGCTAAATATGTGCAGTTGCCCACATAAGTTCTGTCCTCTTCGTGATTATATGCATGGAAATATACTGCGCATGATATAATTACGAGTGTAGTTAAACTACACCGTTTCTTATATATTGTTCAGTGGTTAACGCATTTAACTATACCCTATTCATAATAATTTGGCCAATAATCATGACCACTAACCTCTATAATGGAAAATGACTAGAGTAATCGAGTCAATACTTCTACCGTTTGGGAAGAGTCAGCCAGGGAATAGGTGTGGAAGTTTACAAACCATTTGCTCTAGCCCTTTTTGAGTGACAGAGGATAGAGATCACGATTGTTGGCCTACCTATCATGAACACGGCATAATCAACTGATAGTAAATAGAAACCCTGCGCACAATCGACCACTTGCGAGTTTCAGGCTATAAGGAAGTTGGATCCGTAAACATCGATATGGAACAGAAATACAATAATAATGTAGATTTCTGACGGAGAGAAAGTATGATTAGTTTGGTTTTAAGTATTGATATTTACTACGACCTTATGTTAGTTGCTTAATTATGCTAAGTATGGATTTATATATACCTCTAACTTCCTTATAGCCTGAAACTCGCAAGTGGTCAATTCAAACTATATATTACTGTCATACGTAAGATCGCGACGGGGAACAGAACTGATGTGGCCAATTGTAAAAAAAAATCATAGAAAAAACGTTCCAATCCAAGGACGGTTTCTCCTAAAATGATACCCGTGTTTTTCATACTCACGCTTATATCAGTTTTTTTCTTCATACTCACGCTTATGCCATTTTTTTTTCATACTCACGCTTATTTGTTTTCATAGTCACTCTTATAGCCTACCCGTTTTTTCATAATCACGCTTATATTTGTTCATACGCTTATACCAGTTTTTTTTCTTTCATACTCACGCTTATACCATTTGTTTTCATACTCACGCTTTTTTTTTTTTTTTTTTTTTTTAAGAGACAATGAACGGAGGAAGGAAAAACACAGATAAAACAAAAAGGTCCATGTGCCTAAAGGCATCCTCCATTCATAAAATGTTTGTAACAACTGGATTTAAACATTTGTTGATTGTAAGTTTGTGGAAAGCAATTCGAGGGAAGTGAATTCCAAAGAGTAGTAGCTCTGGGGATAAATGAATTCTGATAAGCAGAAGTTCTGCATTGTGGAGGAGAAAGTGTAAATTCATGGGCGCTCTCAGCTGCCCTAGTTCTACGGGGAAAGATGTGGAGAGGCGGCACAATTGAAGCAAGTTCCTCGGAACAATTGCTGTGAAAATATCTGTAGAATAATGCAAGGGATGCAACGTTTCTTCGTATGGCTAATGTAGGAAGGTCCTGTGTGATTGCAGGGTTATTGATTAATCTAATAGCTTTATTTTGAATTTTGTCCAACTGCCTCAATGCAACCACTCCACTTCCACCCCACAGAGGTGAACAGTAATCCATCTGAGAGCGCACATGACTTTTATATATTACGGCCAACTGCTCGTCAGTGAAGAATTCTCGAACTCTGTACAGGAGTCCCAGTTTTTTAGAGGCATTCTTAGCAATGCTTCTAACATAATGTGTCCAGCTCAAGTTAGTAGTTAATGTTACACCGAGAATGTCAATACTAGGGGAAGTGGGAATATTTACATCATTAAAAAATATATGGGAGTCAGTGAGATTCTGTCGGTTAGAAAATTGAATGTACTTGGTTTTCTGTGCATTAAAGGAAACTAGATTCTCTTGTCCCCATTCATTAATTCTAGAAAGGTCCTGGTTCAGAGAAATTGCAGTGTTTATTTTTGAATTTATAAGATCGGGTTGGGTGAAAGAATTGGTAAATGTGAAGGAACTGTGGAGTGCCAGTTTTTCATACTCACGCTTATACCAGTTTTTCATACTCACGCTTATACCAGTTTTTCGTACTCACGCTAATACAATTTTTTCATACGATTATACCAGTTGTTTTCATACTCACGCTAATACCAGTTTTTTCATACGATTATACCAGTTTTTTTCATACCCACGCTTATACCAGTTATTTTCATACCCATATAATTATAAGGTTCTTTCATACTCATGCTTATTTGTTCATACTCACGTTTATACAATTTTTTTCATAATCACGCTTCCATATGCTTCCACCATTTTTTTCTTACTCACGCGTATTTTTTCATGTGCTTATTTTTTCATATGCTTATTTTTTCATACACTTATTTTTTCATACGCTATTTTTTTCATACGCTTATACCAGTATTTTGTTGTCACACTCATGCGTATACCAGTTTTCTTCATACTCACGCTTATACCAGTTGTTTTCATACTCACGCGTATACCAGTTTTTTTCATACTCACGCTTATTTTACACCAGTTTTATTTTATTTATTTTATTTTTATTTTTATTTTTTTATTTTTGTTTTCATACTCACTTGTAGGATAGGTACAGCCCACCTCATCCTTGCCGTCCAGGCAGTCCTGGACCTGGTCACACTTGGTGCTGGTAGACAAGCATCTATTGCCGTCGCACATAAACTCGCCCAAACCACAGTCTGGGGAAAGGAATTAAGGGACTATATGTGGCTGATTTTTTCGTCTATTCAGTAATTTATTCATTTATTTCTTAGTTTCCTCGCTAGACCTCCATCAAGCTTAGAAAAACATCCCCTGGACACCCCTTCAAGATAAATTTGTAAATTTCCCGGCCAAAGGCCGATTCCTCTTAAAATTACAGGCTCGCTATCGCTCGCCAGGGAAAAATCGACACCTAAATAGCACAAAAGGTCTTAATATTGACAAAGAAATGGGGCGAAAGTTATTATAAACTGACAAACTAATGGGGCACACGTCTTAAAATCTAAAACTAATGGGGCTAAACAAGAGGAAGAAGGGTGACCAGAAAAACGGCCCATCTCCCCTTAAGGTTGTCATCCACCCACACATGACGCGTTTTTTACATTATACCATAGCTACCTGCAGACGATATTTTCAGCTTAGGAGGGATCTCTATTGATAAATGGGATAAGGAATATTCCTTCATCTACTTAAGGGGACGTTATGTTACATATTTATATATATTTTGTTTTTTTCTATTATTACCGGTACATATATTCGTTTTTGTTTGCTCTCTAGACCTCTATCAAGCTTTAAAAATCATAAACCCAAGACCCCCCTTGAGATAAATTTGCACAATCGGCCGAAGCCCGATTCCTCCTAAATTACTGGCGCGCTATCGCTCGCCAGGAAGAAATAGACACCTGGATAAGGTGAAAGGTCTTAAAATCACCAAACGAACTGGGCGAACGTCTTATAATCTCATAATTGGGCTAAAAATGAAGAAGGGATTAAAAAAAAAATTGTTGTTGTTGTTGTTGTTGTTCCCCAAGCTGCCTGGCCGAACAGCCCCAAGGCCCCGAGCAATTCCAAGGCCATAACCGAGTGCCCCCACAGAACCCTCCCCGCCGACCACAATAAAGCCTGGGTGACCGAAGCCACTCCATGGGGGGGGGGGGGGGGGGGGGGCTGAGGAGGGTGCGGAAACGCCCGGGAAACCAAAGCCCCACCCAGGGCCCTGTGCCCCTCAGCAATTATGAAGAGAAAGTTGAGGGGCAAGGGAAAAATGTGACGCTTTGGCTTCCAATCTTGGTAGATTGGGAGGTCAATCCACGGAAGAGACGCCGTCACTTGAGATCTAGAAAATATATAAGTTAAAGGAAAAGTCAGAGTAAGCTATGGGTATGGCAGAGATTGCTCAGCTCTCACTCTGATAGACCAGCCCATCACCACTCAGAAAAAAGTACTCCTTAACTTCGACAAATCCTTTGTAACCTGAATATAATCGTCTGGGAGTAGCAAGAAAACAAATTAAAAAACGCGCATGCGCTTCTAAGGATTACTTAACCCTTTCAAGATCCGATTATGCATTTATTTTCTATGTTCTGGCTATTATTAGACGATTTTATTCAGATTAACAAGGGTGTATGGAAGTCAGAGGGTTAAGTGCGATAGTCTGTACCCTTATCATTCCCACAGATTCATCCTAAACTGTATAAAATCGTCTAATGATAGTCAGAATAAACTATCAAAATGCGTCATAATCTTGAAAAGGATTATATGTTGACCACACTGTAAGTGTCGTGGAGAGCCGAATGTCGTACACAATATACATAGGCATATACTAAATAAAGGGCACCTTTTGTCTGTTTGTTCATGAACTACTCCCTCTGTTTTCAAGATACTTGGCATGCATACTAAGGGGGTGCCAGAATAGGTTTGAAGTGGGTGTGTATGTGTGGGAGGGGGGAATAGACAGCCCATACTTCGATTTTCCCTGGGCAGCGCGGGGTACCTCAGCTAGTATTTGCATAATAATGAATACATACATATAACATACATAGGCCTACAACATAACAAAATGTATGTAAAATGCACACATATACATCAACAATACGAAGCTTCAATATACTTAACATACAAAACATGCACATTATCAAATATTTAACCCATTCAAGACATGATTTACGCATTTTGTTTTGTAATGTCTGGCTATTATTAAACAATGTTATTTACATTAGGAAGGGTATATGGAAGTCAGAGGGTTAATTGAGCTAGTCTTTATCCTCTTAATTCCCAAAGATCCTTACTAAGCTGTATAAAATCTTCTAATGATAGCCGGCATATACTGTCAAAATGCGTCATAATCTTCAAGACGTTAACTAGTGAAGCATACTGATTTGATATTTGAGGCCCAATATTTATTTAACAATCCATTGATTGGTGTCTACATTGATCAACTATAAAGTGTACTTTGAAGTTCTGACCACAAAAAAAAAAAAAAATAAATAAAAAAAAAAAAAAAATAATAAAAATAATAATAAATACAAAACAAAAAAAATAAAAAAGGAAACACGCTTACGTTATTGAAATGTATGTGGATATACAGTATTGCACAGGGTCCAGAGAATGCCAGTAATGGTCGCTCTTCTGTATATCTAAAATGGCTTACTTAAGAAAGGGAAAGGGGTGGGACCTTTTATTTGTTTTTTCTATCATTTATTTATTTTATTTTATTTGTTTAACATGCCACCACTTACCGCAGCCATCTTCGTCATCTCCGTCAGGACAGTCTTCAATATCATCACAGCGTTTGTATTCACAGATCCATTTCCCGCTGGCACACCGCCAAATGTCTTGGCAACTCAATGGTTCCGAATCAGTGGTGGTGGTGGTGGCGGCGGTGGGGATGTCTGTATAGGGTTAAATATGGAAACCAACGTTAATCTACATGATAATGTTATAGCTACTTTTCTATCAATCAATCAATCAATCAATCAATCAATCAATCAATCAATCACACACTATATCTCGACGGCAAACATCATGGGTGCTTGTGTAGACCCCAGTCTACAGATACAGTGTATACAGCAACCTGGATGGACCCTTAAGGGGGGTGACCTGCTTTTTGTTATTTCTGTCCTTTTCTCTCTTTCTCTGGCTTGTATCCATTCGGCCCCATTTAGCCAACTATTTTAAGACGTTTATCCCCATCTAGGTGTCGATTTCTTCCTGGCGAGCGAAAGCGAGCCAGCATTATATGAAGAAATCCGGCTTCGCCGGAGAAAATTTTCTATCGAAAAATGTACAAATTTAGCCTGCTGTCAAACAAAAATTAAAAATATGCTGGCTCGCTACCGCTCACCAGCAAAAAATTGACACCTGGATGGGGATAAACGTCTTAAAACAGTAGGCTGAATGGGGCCAAATGGATACAAGCCAGAGAAAGATAGAAAAGGACAGAACAAAAACAGGTCACCCCCCTTAAGGGGATAGTGGCCGCTTCTTTGGTCTATTAATTTATGTATTCATTTATTTTTTAGTTTCCTCGCTAGACCTCCATGAAGCTTAGAAATACACCCCCTAGATCCCCCTTCTAGATAAATTTGTAAATTTTTCGGTAGAAAAATTTCCCGGTTTTCTCTTAAAATTACAGGCTCGCTATCGCTCGCTAGGAAAAAATAGACAAAAAATGGCACGAAAGGACCTAATATTGACAAAGAAATTGGGCAAAAAGTCTTAAAATCGACAAACTAATGGAAGGAACATCTAATAATCTCAAAACTAATATGCTAAACACGAGGGAGAAGGAGGTCCAGAAAAAGCGAGTAGTACCCCCTAAGAGACCAGTCACTCACAAACGACAATGGCCAGAAACTTGGTAGTCATAGTTGGCGACCAAAGCTTTGGCGACGTCACCAAAGCTCTGGCGACGTCACAGTATAAACAAAGATTAATGTTCAACAACAAGTATACCGCTGCTCAGAATGCCCTACAATATTTAACCCTTTGAGTACCAGCGACGTGCGCTATCTTTTATTCTAGCTATATTAACACGATATTGTGCAGCTTAGGAAGGACCTCTAACGGTAATAATGCTTCAAACTATCTCGACCAACCTTTTGAACTACCACAGATCCTTCCTGTTGCAAAATATCGTCAAAATATAGCTTGAAAACAATATAACGCACGTCACTGGTACTCAAAGGGTTAATGATATATGATGTGGCTAATGAACACCTATTAAGATACACTGGTAAGCTTAGTAACTGATCCTATACACCTATCGTGGAAATACTTTAGCATTTATATATAAATTGACCTAATGGCCTCTGGGCTATAAACAGGCTAGTCCAAGCTAAGTTTCAGACTGTGCGCGTATTCTTTCATTATTAGTTTTCTTTCATTACCTGTTACCATGGTAACAAGGCAGCTGTGTGTGAGCCATTGACGGAACGGTCCTTGGGGTTGAGAGAGGCCGGTCACCGACCGAAAACTAATGGGCTAAACATGAGGAAGAAGGGTGACCAGAAAAAACGACCCAATAATGTGCATTAATAATAGGCTAGTCCTGTCCAGAGTGAGGTTTGGCATCCTCTACCCAACCTTAGCCGTTTCTGACCGTCTCTTTTCCTGTAGCCTACTACTTTTCTTACTTTGGGGGAGGGAGGCTAGGAATCCTCTTCCCCTTGTCAAATTCACCTACTAGTCGAGACAAAGAAAGAGGCGAGGGAACGCGAAAGTGGTCTAGGACACTAAGAATTGGAACTTTAAATATTGTTTCTGTTTGGGCTCTGTTTCGAGTCGGCCATCCCCAGCTATGGGGTATGTGCCTGAGTATACAGTACAGTATACATACATACAATAATAAAAATAACAATAATAACGAAGAGAATAACAAGAAGAAAAAGAAAAAAGTAGGAAAAGAAGAAATCAATCATTCAATCAACAAATATTCCTCCTAAATAGTGCTAATACTTACTGAAGATGTCAGGCAGAATCCCAGAGTCGTCCTCGAACTGGGTCTGTGGTCAAGATAAATAAAAATTAAGGGGTATGAAAAAGGAATAAAAACGGTATGAAATAGTAAGGTATAAAAACGGTATAAAAACTATATGAAATAATAAGGTATAAACTATTTGAAATAATGAAAAGGTATAAACGGTATGAAATAATAAAAAGGTATACAAAATGTATAAAAACTATATGAAATAATAAGGTATACGCTACACGATATGAAATAATAAGGTACCAGTAAAAAAACGTTATGAAATATAAGGTATAAAAACGTTATGAAATATTGAGGTATAAATACGACACCGGGTATGAAATAATAAGGTATAAATACGATATGAAATAATAAGGTATACACGATATGAAATAATAAGGTAGCCTATAAAAACGGTATGAAATTATAAGGTAGCCTATAAAAAAAACAGTATGAAAAAATAAGGTATAAAAACGGTATGAAATAATAAGGTATAAAAACGGTATGAAAAAATAAGGTATAAAAACAATATGAAATAATAAAGTATGAAACGGTAGGAAATTTATCTATCTATCTATATGCTCAGGCCCAATCCCCATTTTGGGGGTAGCCGACTCAAGACAGAGCAAGAACAGGGAAAACACAAAAACAACATAAAAACAAAAAATAAACACAGATAAAAAACACAAACTCACACATCCAGGTCACCCAGGAGAAGACCCAGAGACCAGGAAATTTATAAAATATATAAAAAGGGTATGAATGAGGTATTGTATGTGCTTACCTTCACACTGTAAAACATCAACGGTATGATAAAGGTATATAGAAATAATTGGGTATACTGATGGTGATTTACCTTTCAATAGTACTGCATGTGCTTATCAAGTACTGCACTGCCCATTGCTAAATATCAAGGGTATGAAAAAGGTGTATACAAATCATTGGGTAGCCTATAATAAAAAGGTCAATATTCTGTGTTTAACCCTTTCACTACCGATGCCGTCCTTTTATCTATATTCTGGCTACTATGAAATGATATTATTCAGCTTCAAAAGGGCCTCCAGCAATTAACAGGCTTCGAACTATCTAACTCAACCCTTTTTAATACAACAGATCCTTCATAAACTGCATAAAATCGTCTAAATATAGCTAGAATATAATCAAAAGATGTGACCGGTACAGAAGGGGTTAAGAGAGAGAGAGAGAGAGAGAGAGAGAGAGAGTCCGAGACTGTGAGATGAGATAGCGGGAATACTGTTTCGAGAAGTCAGAGCTTGCATCGGGCTACGAGGAGACAACCAGGGGTCTCCGTAGGTCTGCAAAGGTAAGACCACGAATAGTGCTCAATTCCAACATTCCAACTGTCTCACTCACACTCTAGAATATGACCTCCTGACTTCACCGTGTTGAGCGGTTGAATCTACAAGCTGTTAGCCCTTTCAATAGCCCCTGTAATATAGGAGGAACGGGGCATTTATCTACCGAAAAATGCACTAATAGATCTTGATGATGGGGGGGTCTTGGGAGTATTTTACATAGCTTGGTGGAGGTCTAGGAAGGATACTAAACAAATAATAATAATAAATACATAAATAAATAAATAAATAAATAAATAAATAAATAAATACATAAATAAAAATATCCCCTTAATACGAGAACAGAAAGGCAAAAGACTATCATAATATCCAATGATTTTATAATACCTTTTTACGTATATTTTTATTTTTATTTATATATGTATTGTTATACTAATTTTTTAGCTTTCATATTTTACAGTGTTTATTATTGCCAAAAAAAATATATATATTTTATTATTATTATAATGTATTATTATTATTATTAGTTTTTGTATTATTATTATTAAGATTATTATTATTATTATTATTATTATTATTATTATTTATTGTATTATATCTAGTGAAGATAATGTGTGGGGTGATAAGCTGTCGTAATATGATAAGGCTAATCCTTGAACTGCAAGAGAATGTTGGTGTGTGTGCGTGTGTATGGGCTTATGTGCGTGTGTGAGGGGGGGAGGTCCTGTGTGGGTGTGTGTGTGTGGGTTTGTGTGTTACTCAGTTACTTGTTCGTCAAGGGGAATCCACGCAATGCGAGCTAAGCTCATTATTATCGCGCCTCCTTAACTGGGAACGTATTGCGTGAAATGCATGTTAAGTGTTTTATGTACTGTTGGAATGGCTGTGGATGTGTGTAGTCTGTATTTTAGCCAATTGGCGACATTGGAAACGAAGGCTTTGGGTGGATCTGTATGGTACCATTCTCACTATAGACGGTACCGTCTCGCCCGAAGGCTTAGGTAGCCATCAGCTTAGGTGAACCATATGATACCCATCTCGCCTTGTACCATTTTTGCGAACCCCAGATGGGACGTCACAACGTCGTCCACTTATTCCAGGTACCTATTTACAGCTAGGTGAACTGAGGCTAACACATGAAAGGAGACAAGCCCAATTTGTCTCCGCCCGGCCGGGGATTGAACCCCCGACCCCTCGTGTGTGAGACGAGAGCTCTACCTACTAGGCTACGGGCAAGCTGTCGTAATATGATAAGGCTAATCCTTGAACTGCAAGAGAATGTTGGTGTGTGTGCGTGTGTATGGGCTTATGTGCGTGTGTGAGGGGGGGGGAGGTCCTGTGTGGGTGGGTGTGTGTGTGTGTGGGTTTGTGTGTGTGTGGGCTTGTGTGTATTTGTGTCTATGGGTGGGTTTGTGTGTATGGGTGGGTGGGTTTATGAGTGTATGGGTGGGTTCGTGTGTGTGGGGGTAGGGGGGGTGTATAGGGGTGCTGTTAATTTATTTATTTGTTTGATCTTCACCAAGCTTAACAAACACCTCTAAAGTCCCCCTTGGAGATCAATTTGCTGACCTAATATGATAACGGTAATCCTTTAACTGCAAGGAAATTTTTTATATGTTTTCTTCTTGATATTTTAGTATTTTTCTTTACCTATTTTACCAGATAATCCGGCATCAGAAAGATTAAGCTAATACTCTGATAGATCTTCTGCTTGAGAATATACAATATATTATAATAGAAATCCTGTACTAAGAGAGATTGGGTAGAGTATTTATTATATATATATATATATATATATATCTATATATATAATATATATATATATATATATATATATATATATATATATATATATATATATACAGTATATATATTTTGTTTTTCTTATTTATGTATATTTTCATTTATACTGTATATTATATTTATTTATTTATATATTTTATTTTATTTCACTTATGTTGGGGGGTGCACCATTTCGGTGCCTCAATTATCAAAGAAAAATATTATGACCAAATGCCGATTCCTACTATATTACCTGCTCGGTATCGCTCCACAGGAAAAATCGACACCTTAACCCAAGAATGATGAGTGTCCTCATACGAGTCTTAACCCTACAAGGGCGAGCGTCCTCATATGAGCCAAGGCCTAAAAAAAAGCCTTTCAAAACATCCCACTGGCACTCAAAACAAAGAAATGTGTGATTAAGTGAGATTCCCCTCCATACCACCTATCACTCCTCCACATGTGTCAACACCCCTCCCCCCCCTTCAATTATCACCTATTTTTCCTCTTATTCCCTTGTTTATCGGTTTATTTTCCACGGCAATATCTCCTACCCGGTTTCAAGGTCATCTGGGACGCATATACAGAGTGTGGGAAGAGAGAGACAGCACTAGCGAGACATCAGTCTCGCTTCAGGCCTCGAGAGGGGAGGGTGTATGGCTCGCGCGCCTCTCAGCCCATGACTGGACGGTCAGCAATCATTAGTCTTTTTCACCCCCCAAATACTATTCCCACTTGTTTTATTGTTGTTACATGTTATTATCTTCATATTAAACGAAAAATAGGTGCATATGAATAAGTAATAACGATATTTATCGTAAAATGACGAAATTCGTTGGGATTTACCTACAATACCTTCGCCCAGCAGGACGTTTTAAATACCATAGGCTCACCGCGATCAGGTTAATGGCACAAAAGGTCTAAATATTGACAAAAATTAGGTGAAAGGTCTTAAAATTGCCAAACTAATTAGGTGAATGTCTAAAAAATCTCATAACTAATGGGGCTAAACATGAGAGAAGGGGGGGGGGGGTATTTCGAAAGCGCGGATTCAAAATAGAGATCTTATAATCAAAAGAGCGGCGCGGTTGTTGAATTCCACTTGGGCTTTCGTAAAACGACCGTATGGGGGTCCAGAAAAAACAAATAGCCTACCTCCCCTTTAGTATTCCCCTTTTGCTACCCATCCTGCTAACATCTGAACCGTAAAGTTCCATTAGTTTGGTGATTTTATGACCTTTCACCCCATTACTTTGGCAATTTCAAGGACTATATATACAGTATATATATATATATATATATATATATATATATATATATATATATATATATACTCTCTCTCTCTCTCTATATATATATATATATATATACAGTACCGTATATAACAAATGTGACGAGGCCATAGAACGCCTACCTACTGATCTTTCCATTATTTCTGATTGGGGCAGAGAAAATCTTGTTACTTTAAACGCTTCCAAAACCTAGTTTCTCCATCTATCTCTGCATCAGAATATTCCATATTCCACAAGACTGTCAACTATTTTTCAACAATACACAACTCAACCCTTCATCATCTTTCAATATTCTAGATGTATTTTTTTCATCCGACCTTTCTTGGAAAGATCATATTACCACTCTTGCTAAAACAGCTTCCCAAAAGTTACGTGTGCTCAACCTTCTCTGTGGGTTCTTCACCCCCGCACAGCTTCTTGCTCTGTATCGGGGCACAGTGCGCCCCTGCATTGAGCATTGTTCACATGTGTGTGGAGGCTCCACCCATACCGCACTTCTCGAAAGAGTAGAATCAAAAGCATTTCGCCTCATCAACTCACTTCCTCTCACTAGTTCCCTTCAATCTCTTTCTACATGCCGCATTGTGGCATCTCTTTCACTCTTCTATTGCTATTACAACAGTAGTGTTCTTCAGAGCTCTCTCAGTGTACACCCCCTCCCTTTCGGCGAGTGCGAGGCACTCGCCTTTCAATACAGTCCCCCTCTTATTCTGTTCAGCTCTCCAACCCAAGAATTGGCAAATTTAAGTCTTTCTCCTACTCAACACGTGAACTCTGGACTCTCTCCCTTAAACAATCTTTCCTTCATCCTATGACTTAGACTGTTTTAAACTTCATGTGTCTAGCCATTTTGACTCCAACGTCCCTTGAATTTGACTCTGTCTCTCTTTTGGCTTTGGGGGAGACACTCATTACAGGCAACCTGCCTTTGTCTCTTCCATACACATACTGTACTTGGAAAATGTATTTCAATTCATGCACTTCTCCTTAATATTATATAGGAAAGGGTTAAGATTACTTTATCACGCCGTGGTGTAGTGGATTAAATGCTTAGACACTCGTTCTGAATGTCGGAGGTTCGACCCCGGCTGGGAGTGTTAAACATTTATTCGCTCACGTGTATTTGTGATATATATATATATATATATATATATATATATATATATATATATATATATATATATATATATATATATATATATATATATATAATAATTATAATATATCAATAAATGAATTAATAAATAAAACAAAATCCCCTTAATCCTTTGACGACAAGGGAATCCGTGTTTTAACCAAATAATCTGGCATTAGACAGATTGTGATAATACTCTGACAGCAGTGAGGGAATGTGGGACAAACTCTTACCCAATGATTTATAGAACTTTTTTAATACCTTCTTCATATCTTCTTTTGTTTCTACACTAGGCTATAGACTGCAACACCATCACAACTAGAGGTCCCCTATAATAAACATACGGGAATAGGCTACTGGTACAGTATATATATACTGTATATATATATATATATACACAGAGCGGTCGCGAAACATTTCCCCATAGGGAATTCCTGTGTATTTGCAAGAGAGAGCTGAAGAATCTATTTTTATTTATTTCACTCCAACACCAAACACCTCCCAAAGAAATTAATGAAAGCAAGCATGTGATCCACCGGGATTCCAACCTGGGTTACCACATACAGATGCAGATCAAATATATAGGAATACCCTATGGGCAATAAACAGGAATTGCCTATGGGGAAATGTTTCGCGACCGCTCGGTAGGCTATATATACAGTATATCCGTATGTATATATTTTTTTTCTATGTGAGTGAGGGAGACAAAAGGCAGAACTGCCTTTAGAGAGTGCCTCCCCCAGAGTTGAAAGAATGACAGGGCCAAAATGGCAAAATCAAGGGATGTTCGATCCAAAATACCTGGATACACGGAGTGTGAAGCAATTTAAGTCATAGGAAGAGGGAAAGACTGATTCTGGGAGAGAGTTCCAGAACTCAGTAGTTTAATAGAAGAAAGACTGAGAATAGCATTTCACTCTTGGGTTGGAAAGTTGCACAAAGTAGGGGTGGGATTGTGTTGCTAGACGGGTAACACGTATCCTACGTAGAGGAGGTGGTATATAGCCTACACTGGGAAAGCTCTGAGGAACACTGATTATTGTAGTAGTGAGAGAGATGCGACATTGCGGCAAAGAGAGAGATTGCAGAAAGTTGGTGAGTGGACGGAAGTTAATTTAATGATACGGAAGGCTTTCCTTTCTACTTTGTCTAGGAGTGCGGTGTGAGAGAATCCTCGGCAAGAATGTAGTTACCGGGCGTACCGCCCGTCTTGCTTACACTACGCGGACGCTCACCATCATGTTCCCGTCTATTATGACTGCCTTTGGATACAAAAATGCATTACCCTAACCAAACAACCTAACCTAACCTAGTATTATAGATTTATATGTATTAATTTTATTATAAGTATTTATAAATGATTTATGTTGTATGTTGGTAGTGGTACACCCGGTAACTACATCCATCCCGAATCCTCCCCATACATGTGAACAATACTCAATACAAAGACGCACTGTGCCCCTGTACAGAGCAAGAAGCTGTGCAGGGGTAAAGAACCCCTTGAGCCTGTTAAGCACACCCAGCATATGGGAGGCTGCCTTAGCAAGACTGGTAATATGGCCCTTCCAAGTGAGCGCAGAAGAAAAGGAGACACCGAGAATATTGAGAGAAGATGAAGGATTGATTTTTGTATTGTTGAAGAGTAAGGGATAGTCCTCTGGAGGTTCTGAACGGGTAGTAAGATTAAGAAATTGGGTTTTGGAAGCACTAAAGGTAACAAGGTTTTCTCTGCCCCAATTGGAAATAGTAGTTAGATCAGAAGATAAGTGTTCCATGGCTTCATTACGTTTGGTTTTTAGGGATTGCTGGCTGGGGCGTTCAGGAAAACTAATTGAGTAGTGAAAGGTAGGGTCGTCTGCGTATGAATGGATGGTAGGCTACTGGAGGTAGCCTACAATTGAGATCATTTATGAAAATTAGAAAGAGAATGCGAGATAGGACAGAACCATGAGGATTATATATATATATATATATATATATATATATATATATATATATATATATATATATATATATAAGGCGACAGCTGTTATATATGATAACTAATCAGACATTTTAGCAGCAACAACAATCTTATACACCCGGTAGAGCATATACATCATTGCTATATATGTCATTAAGAGCTGAAATGTATTATAAGGGAGAACAAAATAAATAATAGTTTAAAATACGTGACACAGCTAGCAGTGCAATCTTAATGGGTGATGGCAAAGTAACATCAAGATTAAGATGTTTTCACATAGTTTTAAACTTCCGGAAATTAATGGGTAATAAATAAGATGATTTCTTATTTTAACTTACGTCCGCCGCCGCACTCATGTTATTGGTGCGAACCTCAAGGCCCTCTCACTGCCACTCGACGTTACCGGAGTAAGGTATGTCCCATAATACTGTTTTTTTTTTTTTTTTTTTTTTGCACTGTTACCCAACCAGCGGGGGTTTGGGGGCGGCAGCCCCCACCCATAACACTAGGATAGGTTAAGTAAGGTTGTTAGGTTAGGCTATTGTCTTTTGTACCTTTTACCCCTCATTTTCCCTGAACTTCATAGCCCTCCCCACGAGTGGGGGGCGTGCTTTTAGATTGTTGGATAATGGGTTAACAGTAATTTCAGCTCCTCTTCAGTATAAAACAACACTATATCTGAAGGAAAAATTCAAAAAAACAAAATAGAACTTACTGAAATCGCTGTCGGTCCAAAAAGTCAGGGTTACCTAATTTTCCCATGGTTTTTCTTGTTGGCTTTAGGTAGTTTTAATCATTATACAGTAGTTGAAATTAGTTACAATCCCCGGAAAATTTTATTTCTCCCATTATCCAACGATCTTGCAACATTCAGATGTAAGTAATTTTCAGAGTAGGCCTATAGGCCTACTGTATATACAATTTGTTTTGCCTTGGGATACAGGATGGGTTGAGGGGGGGCTTTGCCCCCTTCACGACTTGTTGAAATCATCATCTATTTTGCCAGTAAGGGGGTTAATAAGATTTTCACTGCCGTCAATAGGGAGAATTATAGGGATTTTTTTGTTTAGTGTTTTATATAGTGCACATAAACTGTATTTCCGTAGGTTGAAACAAATATTAATGATTTTTGCAACATCCTTATTCTATAATAGCCTTCAAATATTGAGAAATAATTAGTGGTAGTTTCGGTAATAAGTAGGCTACTTCGTATAAAATAGTATAATGTTGTAATATTAAAAGGGCACACAACCTAGAGCTAGAGAGAGAGAGAGGGAGAGAGATACCTGAGGATTTGCGAGGGCCTGAGGAACCAACAACGACCCCAGCACCAGCAGGAGTGTAAGGGCACGGCAGCAGCAAGAAATTGAATAAGTCCTCCTCCCAAGGGGCGCCATGGCAACAGGGGAACTCGGGAGTCAATCCCCAAGTCAAGTGACACAGGAGCCCAAAAATGTAGCCGAATGGAGAGACCAAATCCAACGGTCTTCACCCTACCAAGGTTTTCGTGCTACTGGCCTACTATTGCTGATTTGCTGCAGCAGCTGCACCTGTTGAGTGTTGTCCGACTCAAGCAGTGTTATCAAATCAGAATCACAAAATACTGATAGAATTAAGTCGGATTAAGCCGCTTTTTCTCTCAACTTTTATCGTCGACTCTGGGTTATGTAGGCTATGTGCCAAGACCAGTTCAGTTCAGTTGGAATTCGGGAAGTTTAGCCTTAACGTCGGCACTTCCCTAAGAGGTTTTGTTATTTTTCTTTTTGTGACTTTGCGACGTGCTCATTTGTTTAAAAATAAATATATCTCATTTTTCATCCCCTTTTCTGAAATCTTCTTTCTTCTCTCTTCAGTCTTGTTTCTTCTCTCGTCTTCCTTCATTCTTGTTTCTTCTCTCTTCAGTCTTCTTATTTCAGTTCTTTCAATTTTTTCTCTCGTACTCTCCACATTCGATAGATTGTCTGTTTCACTCCATCGCTCACTTCTTTGTTAAATAAAAGATGTCCGATGACTTGGTTTTCATTTTCAATATAAGGCTGTTGGAACCCTGGATCTTTTATTCTGCATGCTTTATAAAATGAACAGTGTAGTAGAAAATGTTTTAGGTCTTCTGTTCCTTCCTTACACATATCGCATTGTGTCTCTCCTCCCACATGCCTATTTCTATCTTTTAGATTTAAGTTATTTGTCCTACATCTGTAAAATATTATAGATGCCTGTGTGTTGTCATAAATATCTTCCTCGCTCTTAATCTCCTTTTTATAACTCCTATACACTTCTAGGCTACTCTTCTCTGCCAACTCCTCTCGCCATCTTCCCGAATCCCAGTCCAGAACTCTTTTTCTAATGTCGTCCTTCTTAATATTTGCTAAATTTGTTTCTCCTAACTTCAAATTCCCTACATACTTTCTAATTTCTGCAGTCCAGGGATCTTTACTATTTCTAAGTTTTTCCTCTGTGATTCTTCTTAGCAAGTCATTACTTTCCTCTCCTACTAAATATTTAAGATATTTTATGTTACCTTCCATAATTCTTGCCTCCATTGATGAGGCTCCTATTTCACCCCTTAAGGTTACCTTTTGGGCATATCTGGGTGCCCCTAATATGTGTCTAAAAACCCTATTCTCTATTTTTTAATTTATTTATTTCTGTTTTTGAAAAACCTATAACATTCGAGCCATACAGGACTGCTGGTATCACAATACTTTTCCAATATGTTTTTCCAATAAGTATCTTATTACAACTTTGTGATATTACCGGGTATGTAAGGTTAGCCATTCTATTTGCTTTATCCAAAGCTTCTATTTTCTGGGTTTTAAAACATTTGTTATTATCATTAATTTGTATTCCTAGATATTTAATTTGTTTTACCACTTCTATTTCTCGTATGTTGTTTGGTTTGTTTTTCATATTAAATATTAGGATTTTACTTTTGTCTTTATTTATACTTAAGCCACACTCTCCCCCTATCTCTATTAATTTATCTATTACTCTTTCTGCTTCCTGGATTGTATGAGCCAAGAGTAGCCCGTCATCGGCATAAACAATGAATTTATTTTGAAACACTCATCTACAAACCCTCTTTTATTTCTAACTGTTTAATTATCTCATAAGTTATTAATTTAAATAATGTTGTGGACCCCGTACAGCCTTGTCTGATGCCGCTTGTTACCTTAATCTCCGTCTCATTTACTTGCCCCTTATTTATAATTGTACTATCTTCTTTATATATGTTACTTACTATGTCTATAACATTTGAATTTATATTGTAATCTTTTAATACTTTTATCAGTTTCTCCCTTCTGATTGAGTCGTAGGCCTTTTTAAAGTCTATTGAGATTACTATGAGTGACCTCTTTTGTTTAAATATTTTATCTATACAGTATTTCAATATAAAAAGATTATTTTCGATTCTACCCTTATTTGTAAACCCACTCTGTGTCTCCCTTACCTCTCCATTCTCCCTAATGTGTTCTTCTATTTTATTTTTAATTGCTGTCGTCATGAAAAGTTTATATGATATGTCTGTCAGAGCGATTGGCCTCAATTCATTTACCTTTGGTTTATTTACTTTTGGTAACAACAGTTTTTGACTTCTTCCACTCTTCTGGAATTACATTTATGTCCATAATATTATTAAAGCACATTGCAAGTTTTTCTAAGCACTTATCACTTTTTGACAATGCTTTATATAACTCAGGTTTCATTGCATCAAGGCCTGCTGCTTTTCTATTCTTTAATTTCTTTATATTTTCCTTTAATTCTCCCACTGTAATGTTTGGTTTCTCCATGTAGTTTATGTTTTTATTAACTCTTAAAGCCATTTCCATGTGTTCCCGTAACTCCTCTTTAACTGTGACTGATTGTATGTTATAATTGTGTTCATCATTTACATTCATCCCTATTTTAAATAATTTACCTTCTTGCCTGTCCTCCATTTCTTTCTCTTTTAATTCTCTATATTCCCTATTTATATCCTCATTCCAAACTTCATCGATGTTATTGTCATGCATTTTATATATACCACTCCAAAACATATTTAATTCTTCTACAGCCCTTTTATCTGACAATACTTCTCCTTCATCGTTATAAAGTTTTAATTCTTTTATTTCGTTTTGACTTTTGTTTCTTAGTTTATTTATATATTTCCACATCTTTTTACTCGCATCTCCTCCCTCTATTATCTCTCTAGTCTTTTTCCTCTCATGTATATAAATGGCTTCCCTGATCTCTTTCTGTACTTTACTTTTTTGTTCCAAGAAAAGTATGTTACTTCTCTCCTCTTCCTCTCTATTTTTAGCATTTCTTCTTAATCTATTATAATCTCCTCTTTTTTATACCTTTTCTAATACTGTCATTCATCCATGGTGCCTCTTGTTTTATTTTGTCTCTTCCTAATCTCCTCCTATAGGTAGTTTTAAGTATATCATCAGCTGTCTCCTTCATTACTCTATTGAAGACTCTTATGTCGTTACTCTCTTCTCTCGTTATTCTATTTTCTAGTTCCCTAATAAATTTGACTATGGTCTCCTCGTTTATTTTATAGTATTCTTTTGTTTCCCATTTTTTCCCTTTAAAGGATTTACTATTTGAATTATTCCACTCAAAATATACCTCAATAAGGTTGTGGTCTGACAGATCATAAACGTCTTGCTTTTCATCTATTTTCATATTTTTAAAATCTTCATACATTTTATCTGAAATTAAAACATAATCTATTACGCTAGATTGCTCGTTTCTTCGCCATGTTATCTCCCCATTACACTCCTGGTCATCATTTAACATATTTAATTTAAATTTATCCATCAAATCTAGTATAATGTGTCCATTATAATTTAGTTTTTGTTTACCTTTGAACCCTACATGGGCATTCATGTCACCTAATATTATAACTCTTTCATCTTCCATTTGGTCTAAATGTCTCTCTATCTCCTTTTTCATTTCATCATTCCTTACCTTATCATTTACAGAAAAGTATAACAAGAACAAGTGTACAAATTTCCCATGTATAGATCCTTTTACATAAAGTAAATCTTTATTTTTACACTCTACCTTGCTTAAACTTACTTTATCTGTTGTTTCAAAGAGTAACATTAAACCACCACCCTTCCTATCATTAATATTCCTCATACTTTCAATTACTTCAAATCCATCCACCAAAATGTTTCGTATTTTAAATTGTGTCTCAGTTAGACAAAGAAAAATGTTTATTATTATTATTATAGGTAACTAAACCCTTTAATTCTTCATATTTTGCTTTAGTCAATCCTTGTACATTTATTAATTTAAATACTAAATACTCACTTCCCTTCGTCTTTTTTCAGTCTTTGTTATCTTCTCCTCATCCTCCGATTCAAGTTCTGGCATAGGTTCCTCCTCCTCCTCCTTCCTCTTAGGGACCTCCTGCCTTGGCCTAGGACTAGGGTTACCGATATTGTATTCAAATCTGGGTCTGCCATCTTCTGTAACTCTTATCACCTCGTTCCTTCGAATTATCCACCTTCCTCCCATCTGCCGTTTGGCTTTAAGTTCTACCACTAATTCCTTGTTTTTCAACCTTTCTTCCTTTGTTAGATCTGGTGATATTCCTATCTTCTTTGCTCCAGGTTCTTCCCTATTGCTAAGTCTTTTGGCATTACTGAGCATAGCCCACTTCATCCCCTCTTTCTCAAATGTTACCAACACTGGCCTAACCCTACCGTCAAATTTCTTTCCTAACCTAATTACTTTCATCATTTTATATTCCTTCACTTCTAAATATTCCTTAAACAGCACATCACAGCTCTTTTTGTCATCAGTTTCCCTCTCCTTCCCATCTAATTTTTCTGACTCAGATATGTTATACACCACTAAATTATTTCTACGCCGCTCTCCCTCTTGTTTTTCTTCTATTTTCTTCATGACCTTCTCTACAGTAGCTTCTACAACATCTTCCTTCTCATCCCACTTTTTCTCCATGTCCATCATCCTCCTTCCTAACATTACATTCTGTTCCTTTATCCTACTCATCTCCGTTCTCATTTTATTATTTTCATCCTTTAGCCTATCCATCTCGGCTATCATGTCTTTCACCACCCTCTTACATCCGTCACAGAACCACGAACATTCTCCACTCCCACTGTTAATCTCATCATACAACTTGTCACTTATTTTTGTGCACCCTAGATGATACCATACTTTACATTTTTCGCATTCCACAGCCTTATCAGAACCCTTGACATTGTTGTTACACTTGCCGCACGAATCTCGTCTGGTCATTCCTCCATTGTTGTTGTTGTCTCTCCTCGATGGCGTCCCGGTCCCCGCAGCGCCACCGCCGTTCTCGATGTCCTTGCAGTCGTTACATCTCTTATCTTTGTCAACTACAGCGAAATATCCGCAAGCCCCACACTTCTCGCGTTCGCTTGCTATTCTATTTGATTTTCTTGTCATTATTTGTCTGTTTGGTCACTGTTTATGGATATTTTTTTTTATCAGAAAGTTTAGAGCACGTCACGCAACCCTCCGCCTTGTACTTCCTTGTCAAGTCCCTTTACAAGAAAATGTTGCTCAAACGCTGGATACAGGACGTTTCGTCACCAACCCGTTTCGTCACCACCTCTTAGACCCGTTTCGTCACCGCGATCTCGGACGTTTCGTCACCATAATTAGCCACTAGCATTTCAAGGCCAATGGATCTTGATTTAAGTATTTATGGTTATAATTTGTCATGAACAGTTAATGGTTGGTTGCTTAATTGTATTATGGGACGGTAGATAGGCCTATTTATCTGATATGGTTTTGTTAGATTCTGATATCGTTTGTCAGAATGTTGGTATAGTTATAGCCGGCCATACACTTGCATGCTCGGCCTGTCCGGCCAACATAAAGGGGCGGGGCATCGTCCGCCGGACGAGACACACACACACAGGCCCGGCAGGCCGCCTCACGAAAATTCACAGTATACGTCGGACCACCGTGTCGATAACATGAGTCAGTTGTCCGATAATGATCGGGGATGAAGCCGTTTGGGGGCGAGTTTTTAGGGTTTCCAGCGAAGATTGATAGAATAAACACAGATTGGGATAGAATTATGTATATTAGTAACATTAATTAACCCACCTATAGCCTACTATATGCTTTGTTAAGTCTTGTAACCATATATCCAATGTACTAGGTAGGTGGTAGGTAAGGATATTAGTTGATCTTGTAATTCCAATTGTAGGCTACTAGGTGATAGAAAAGGGTTAGTTTTGTATATGTTTTGGGTTCTTGTCTACCATAAACTAGGGTGGATTGTGTGGTGACAGGTACGAAGGGAGTAGGCCTGTATTAATTGAACATATTAGCCTATTTGTTTTGGGTTTTTGTGTACCTATTATGTTGTGTGACATCATTGACATGCAGGTGAGAATGTTAATTGCATATAGATATAAACGAATGTTCTGTAATCTATTTGTTATCCTCAATACATTTCAAACAACACGGCTGACAGCGATAGTCTGGCGAGGTAGGGGCGGACCGCGCCTGAACGCACCCACACACACACAGGCGGCAGGCCGCAACGGACGGAATTTTCAAGCGCAAACTGATTTTCATCCGGCCGCTGCGACAGGCCTGGCCGGATGAAAAACACCCCCATACACACAGAGGCCGCCTCTTGCCCCGCCCCATTTCGTTGGCCGGATAGGCTGGGCCTGCAAGTGTATGGCCATCGATAGTGTCGTGGACATTTAAATACATTGCTGGGACATCTATACTGTTGGTTGCTGTAGCCTATCTGTTCAGGAGCAATTTATAGCGAGGCCTTTCTAAGGGTTAAGTGCCCCATTAGCAGAGCCCTTACATGCCTAAGTGCCGCCCCAGGGCAAAGTTCTCAGTGACGCCCCCCCCCCCCCCCCATCACCACTTCCCACCTCCACTGCTTACTGCCTATGACCCTAATTTGGGCAACGTGATTATAGGATACCGGTATACATAATAAACATGCATTTGTTGTGTGTGACGTATAATTAAGTGAACATTAAAGATTAAACATTATTTTTTCATAAATAATAGACAAAAGCATTCCTCAGACTGCAATGTGGTTGTGTTAGTATTTTCTTAACAATATTGATTTCAAAATAAAACAATTGCCATAAGAATGATAAGATTGATCATATGGTTTAGTATATTACATTAGCAATTTTCTTGCTTTGCTTCGGGCAAATTCATGAATTATATCATCAAAGCTCATATCCATCAGAGTGTCAGATTCAATGCTGAGGAGTGCGAGATTTGACAGTCTATCCTGGCCCATGGAACTCCTCAGATATGTCTTAATGAGCTTCAGTTTGCTGAAAGACCTTTCACAAGAGGCAACTGATATCCCCACAGTCAGTAAAAGTCTCAGTGCAACACGAAGGTTAGCGAATCCTTCACCATATTTCTCAATGAAAGCAAGGAGTTCTGGAGCTGTTTCTGGAATTCTCTTCTTCACTAGGAACTTTAAATCTTGCACTTCTTGACAGAGCTCTGAAGCTGATATGTCTTCATCATATTTTGGGGCCATGTCCTTGCAAACTGCATCAATTTCTTGTTAATTTTTACAAAATAACTCTTTAGGGCGCAGAACTCCCAAAACGGCCATCTATCTCCTGAAGTCGAGCACTTCTTGACTGCACTTCTTCAACAAGTCGATCAACTGCTACAAGACGTTTTCGCTTCATGTCAAGCTGAGGGGTGAGTGGTTCATCCCTGGCCAATTCTCCAGACATACACTTTTTTCGGCGCACTCGTTTAATTTTGATTTCTACCTCCCACTTGTTGCACAGTTCTATGCTTTTGGTGACTGCTCGGGCACTGATATCCCGGTTCTCTTGTAACCATGTGGCTAATGCTTCAAGGTCTTCATGAGCATCCTTAAAAGTCATCTCAGGACACTGGAGGCGTTTTTTAACAATATCCACCTTTCTCAAAACTGGGGTCCAGAATGAAAGAAATGCCAAGAATTCAAAGCTGAGATACAACTGAGGTTACAGATTCCCTTTCCGAAATCTAATTTGCTTATTGCCCTTTAGGTGAAGTTTTGTTGCAGTTTCATGTGATTAGGGAACTACAATCTTATTGAACGAATCTTTTAAATAGTTTTATTAAACCAATTCGATATATATCCTATTAAGCTATAGGCCTATTAAATTACGGTACACAAATAATAATATATATAATCATATATAAATGCATATTGCATTTTATTCGATTAGTAGGCCTAGGCCTAGCTGCTTCAATACGATGTGCTTGGTATATAGCCTATAGGCCTACATATAGGCTAATCTTGCATAGAACTGAGAAACAAAGTAGGCCTATTGTACTTTAAAAATGTAGGCTATGTATGTATGGACCTGAGTACTGTACATACTTTTAAAAATAATCTAGTATAACTGAATAGCCCATCAGCCAGCTAGGCCTATGCCATGCACTTTAAAAAGTAATGTTTTATATGCATCACAAATATTATTGGAAGCTAGAAAACGATTGTAGGCTAACGCAATAATTGTTTGAGCTGTCAAATTCGTATCAACATTTAATTAAGACATGATTAATTAGTAGGCTAGGCCTATTGTGATCTTTCTTAAAGACAAATCATTGGATCGAAGTAGGCTACAGTCTTTTACTAGCTAATAATTAACGTTTCTTTGCAAAATAATTAATATATTTCTTATACTCGTAATCTGAATGTAAATAAGAATCGATACTAATACGTTACTGCCCATATAATTCCTTGGGCCACAATAATTGTTCAAACTCGAATTCCTTTTGTTGTAAATAAGATGGGGAACCATCAATACTTTGTCTATTAGCCTAAAGAGAGTAATACCATGTGGCATGAGTACACATTGAATACCGAACATCTATGTGACTTCATCTATCGGCATTATCAAAGATTCGTCAAAAAATATCTTAAAAGAGTAGAAAAAACTATATTTACCTAAGCAGCAGCTCTGCTGTTTTCGGCAGTGCGCCAAAACCACGAATCAGCTGAGCTTGAGTAAACAAATTAAAAAGAAAACGTAGATATTTTGAGTCAAACTTAATAAAAAAAAAAATTCATGTAGACATTTTAGCTATTGGCTTGCGAAATAATTAAACAGATTTTAAAATTTGTATTTAATGTTACTATAGCAGAAAGGATAAGGGAAAATATTTAATTTTTGTTGATTTTAAAGCAAAAATCGTCGATTACGGTAAAATATTCAGGGCTTCTTTGAGCTTTTTTTTTTATTATTGTTGTTTTGTCAGCCTTGTGGGCGGCAAGTCCAGGCTAGAATTGCCGTCCCCCTAAAAGTGCCGCCCCCGGGCATATGCCACACAAGACCTTCAAATTCTTCCTTCAGGCAAGCGCTACAGGCATGCTGTCCCCCCTTCTCTCGCCCCGCGCCCCCCTCCCTTACGCTTCCACGCTCAGCACACAACTGACAACACCAACCAATCACAGCCACCCACAGCCAACAACCAACCACCGATAAGATTTAGTGCCCGTCTCGCGAATAGACTGCCTTCCACCAATGAACAGCCACCACACACCCAGTAGCTCCGCCCACCTCCCTCTACTTGATCCTCGAATTTTGTATAAATATGATGCTTTGTCCCTATTCTAATCATTACCTCTCCATTCCCTGAAGATGCAAGATGTTTACTTGTGAAACGTTGGATCCACCATGAATTTTGCTAACCTTTTGTACCTCATCTCTGAACCCCAGAGGAAAATTGTTAGAACTATTGAAAGCTGTAACAATTAAATCCTGAATGCTGAAACTGCTATTGCTTTTAACCTCATCTGTTTAAAAGAGAATATATATATATATATATATATATATATATATATATATATATATATATATATATATATATATATATATATATATATACCGGTATATATATATTTTCCCCAATGGAAGGAATAACATAACTTGTATTTTCATATATATTGTAATTATCTTCTTTGTATCAAGAATGTGCAACACTTATGTTATTTTTGTATAGTTAATGCTCATTTTATGTATACGGTTGTCTTTGTTTTACATGAAATTGGGGAAAAGAATATATTCACAATAGATGAGTGTCTCATGAAATAGCAATGCTGAGTCGATCACGGGTGGAAAGGGTGAGGTGTGAAACCTGTAGGATTAGGTGGGACAATGGGAGTCATTAGGATACCTGGGGGGTTGGGGGAGAGGGAGGCCTATCAGCGCCATATATATATATATATAGTGGTGACCTTTGAACTAGCCAAGGAATGTCACACCAACACTCAGGGGAATGTCCATGGGAAATGGTATTGGGAATTTCAAATCTATTGGAAGGAATATTTCGGAAATTTGCTGAAGTTTTACTCCACAAAATTAAAAGAAGTAAATTAAATGTAGTGGAGTAAAAGTATAAGTACTTCTTATAAATAATACTCAACTTAGAGTAAAAGTATTGGGCAAAAAATCTACTTTTTAAAAAGTAGATACTGAGAAAATTTACTTAAGTACTTTACTTGAGTAAATGTACTTCGTTACCTTTACACCCCTGCGTAAGATAAGTGGGTTACTAGATTTGCTGATCGATGATAGGTGAAAGCAAAATGCAGGACGAAGCAGGCACCAAGGTGGCACAAAACATCCATCCTCTGAAGTATTCGGGAACTGTACATTGTAGATGGAAAAGAGACTCTGGGCCACAATGGGAAAAGATGGTGACAGACACGCAAGTGGATCGTCAGAATGGAAATACTTAATTATAGTAGTTGATGACGATAAGCGGATGGCTGAGCGCATAACTAATTGACGATGATAGTGGAGGGGCATCTCACCAGCCTCAGCTAGTAAACTACTAATGCGGGAAGATCTAAACGCACCAGAGCTAAGTCGAATTCCTAGGTGGTGGATGGAGTCGAGTCTTTGCAAAACCTTGGGGGAAGCAGTACCGTAGATCAGACAACCATAGTCAAGCACCGATAGGATAATGGCTTTGTAGAGGAGAACCAAGGTAGGCCGATTCGCCCCCCACTGGATCCGAGCGATAGTCTTGATGATGTTCATGCACTGGAGACAACGAGCTTTTAGACTGTTGATATGATCAATCCTATTTAGGTCAGAGTCAAAGGTCATTCCCAAAAACTTAACGCTGTCGAAGAAGGGGATGCGTAAACTCCCCATTCGTAGGTCAAAGAACTGACCACGTAAGTGACGTTTATCGCGATAAAAGACCATGGCTTTATCTTTTCAATGGAAATCTGGAATCCAGCCTTGGATGCCCACTCATGAATGTTGGTCAAAGTGGTTAAGTCGACATAAAATGTGGGATAAGGTGGGGGGAGGTGTAGTAAATTGCAAAGTAATCGACAAAAAGACTGTGAGAGACTCCCGCAAAAAGGCATTTGGAAATCTCATTTATAGCAATTATGAAAAGCGTACCACTGAGGACACAGCCCTGAGGAATACCAGAAAGGAGAGGCATGCAGCGCGATAGCTGGCCACCTACCTTGACCTGAAAGGTACGATCGGACAGTAAAGCCTTTAGAAATATAGGTAGGGGGCCTCGCATGCCAGAGTCATGCAATATCTTGAGTATTCCGCATGAGCTCCTCCCCATAATGGCGAGTGAGCATTGAAGTCCCCAAGAATCAGAAAAGGATGGATCAATTGATCAGTGATACACGATAAGTCATGGGTGGAATAGTGGCAAGACGGTTGATTATACGAAGAGCACACCGTGAGGTGTGACAATTTGGGTAGTAATATGACAACAGCAACAGTTTGGAAGGGGGACGGATCTAAAGTCAGAATGGAGGACGTATGATCGTTTCGGACTAGGATAGCCGTGTCCAAGTGCCCCTCAATAGAGGGGGAACAAGCGGCCTTGCGATATCCTTTTGGGGGGACAAGAAACGAGCCAATGTGTTGTAAGCAAATGCATACTGGCATGTGCATCTTTAACAAGCGCTGCAGTTCACCAGAATGCAAACGTGCTTTGTATCCGTTCATGTTCCAGTGTATAATATCACAGGTCATTGGTAGGAGTAATGTATATCAGGTGATTGTGATTCTGATTTCTGAGAAGGGAAGTAGGTGAGGAAATAAGAGATTGAGGCGTAGAAGATGACGATCCAGGAACCGGCTGAGCCTGATTACTGAGGGGCGGGTGTAAAGGAACCCCTGGATCGCTGGGAGGGATGGTAATGGAAGGTAAATCGGCAACAAGGTGGTCAAGCTGAGATTGTAGTTGAGCAATAAAATCAGGTGTCTCAAGGTTTAAGCGTAAATGCTCAACGCAGACACAGTGTGGTCCATGTTGAGATAGGGGCAACGACGGACTGTGCCGCAGAGAGATGAAGGAACGCACTCGGGAGGTGATGTCGTGTTCTGTTGAGGTCAACGAATCCCTAATGTAAGGTAGGAAACATGACGAACAACCGCAGTGTGGGTCATGGGAGGAAGTGTTTTGTGAATAGGTATCGTCATTGCGGTCGATTAGAGCAGGGAATTCTTGAGTGCTTTGGGGAGTACCGTCAACATCAGACATGTCAATCTGATTATTAGAATTTTCAGCATCTAATCGCGGATCCAGAGATTTCCGACCAACTACCACTGTGGTGGTGCCTACCACCAACTGTGGAGGGTCGTCACCCTGGTGCAAACTAGAAGGCTTGGCCAGTTTGGTCGTCACTGGGAAATTCGTGGGTGAAGAGGCAGAGTCAAGCGACCTCTTGCGGCAGACAGGCTCATCATGTAGTTGGACTTGTGAACTGGAGATGTGGTACGTGACCAGGCCAGTATCCACGAGACCATGTTGTCGCTTAAAACGCTCCCATCAAAGCATCAGGAGAAAGGGTAGAACGCTGGAGATGGTCGATACACACGCACCCAAGTTTGTGTGAGGAAAGCAGGACCTTTGATGATGCCGTCCGACCAAAGAAGATCTCTGGATCTTTTGTCAAAGGGCATGTTGGAGAAGAGATATGATTGAGGAAGAACCGTTTACCACAATCATTACACCCACATGAACTGTCATGATCAGGTAGGGACCAGGGGTCTGGAGGTGGGGCAAAGCCGTCAAAAGCAGCAACCGCCTGCTCAACATCGTCAGGACTATCATTGGTGGGAAAAATAGGGCTCGCGATAGTGGATTTCGTGGCACCCCGGGGTGCGCGAGCTTCATGGGGTAACGTCTTATGCAACTGGGACTGAACCGCAAGGGAGGGGCGTAACCTAGATTTTGAAACGGAGGTCACCAGTGTCTGGGAGGAAGGTCGAGATCGGGGATCAGTACCACGACGAGGTGGGCGCTGAGGTAGAGGAGGCTTGGTCTTGGCAGTAGAATCAAGGCCCGCACGCACACAGCCTGTCGAGGCAAATTTAGGTATATTAGACCGGGTGGAAGACCGACCAGGTACATGACACGACTGTGAGGCAGGTGGAGATCCAGGTTTACCAAGAGAAACATCAGGGAGAGGATCCGTGGTCACAACCTCCGTCGCAAGAGCCACGAATGAATTGTGTGTAGAGATCGGAGAAGTAATCAGGGCAGGTGTCGCGTCGTTGGTGGAGTATGTGGTCGATGCTCGACGAGTAGATGGTGATGGGATAGTCGAGCGAACCGGAGTACGTGTAATGGCAGGGGAGGGTGATGGATCAGATGAACGTGCCACAGTGGCATACCTGCGCTTGGGTGCCGTCCCAGACTCTCGCACTAGGCGCGCAACAGCCCGGTAAGGAATGCCTTTCTTCGATTGTAGATGAAGGACTTCCTTCGCAAACACGTAATGAGAACATTGTTTATCGGAGGTGATGTGATGTTCACCACAATTCGCACATGTTGGAGTAACAGAGGGGCAAGGGAAAGATGATTACCATCCCCCGTCTCCTCTCCACAGTGGAGGCAGCGCATTCCAGAGCGACAATAGGCTATTTGTCCGGATGACCAAATTTCCAGCAGATAAGGCACTGACGAGGCCGACATACAAACGGTCACACACGTAGCAACTCAGCACCTAAAGTGATGGTGATCAAAGTAGAGTTTAGCAATGCGAAGAGGTGGACGATCGCGGTCAACATCTTTCTTGGATGACACAGTGTATGTCTCGACTTTTTGTACAGCCGGATAATCAAACTGCAATGCACGACACAGGCGAGGGACTGCATCCTTGAAGTCATACTTCTTAACAAGGACGCTGAGGGGGACGACGACTGTACCAATGCAATGGTTTAAAGTCTCCTCCGGGTGACCTAATAAGGAGTCACTGGGAGTGTCTAGGAGGGACAATATAGTGGAAGATTGTTCCTCGGAATGAACCTCCAGTATGCGGGAGGTCTCTGAGTGGTGGAGCATTGTAACATGACCCACTTTTTGGCAAAGATATATTTGAAGGTCAATGTCATCATGAGGGCAGTTTTCAACTTTGAAATACTTCGGCCATCTCGGTGGCTCAAACACTGTGCTCAGTACCGCAGGAGGGGTGCGTAGTGGGCATTTTGAACGGCGAAGAGAAGATTTGGCATCAAAAGGTAAGAGTGTCATAATTGATGATGGAGTCACCGTAGTACCGGGAAACGACACCGCCGGTGAGGGCCGAGTGAACAAAGCGGTGGGTTGAGAAACGTGTGACGAGTCGCGGGCAACTCCGTTAGGTGGAAGTGGGGCGTCATGATCGGTAGGTATAGGCTGTTATGAATGAACCACAACCGACCCAGTGGGAAGGTTTGGTGCGATGGTGCTGGAGGAGTCCGAGGCGTGCTCTCGAACAGAGACGCCAGAATGGGAAGTGGGTGGAGGAGGGTTAGAAACAGTAGTCAAGGTTTTGCCCGAGATGTTAACCAAAGGGGCAAGAACTGAGTCAGTGGCTAGTGAGGGAGCGATATTATAGGAGGTAGACGTGCCAAGAGAACTGGACACGACTAGGCTCGGTACTGTATTTGGAGCAGAGGTCGGTTGGTTGTCCAAGGACGGTGCAGGTGTCGGTAAAGTACCCGGGATAGAGGCAGGTAAAGAGCTACCACCATAATATCCATTTCCGCGCCAGCGCCGGTGATCGAAAATCCAGAGGGAGTCTCCATAAGACGAAGGTATTACGATTCATACGGGATAAGCTCCACACCCACCATGGAGCCAAGAATTAGAGGACTTGGTATATGCCCTAGGAGTCAAACCCAGATATACACCTCGACCCCCTGTGCCTCATGGACGGTCAACTCATCAGTTTCGGGTCAAGCACAGAGGGCGAGGTTTGACGGTAAAAGTTTCCCCTCGTGCGGGCACGTCAGGTACTTCAGTTCTACGGGTGGAGGGAACGCCGTCCACATCCACCCTCCATCGAAGTATATAGAGTAGTCTAGCCGTCAACGATAGAAGAAGGGGAAGCAAAGAAAAAGACAAAGGTCTATCTATATGCTCAGGCCCAATCCCCATTTTTCCTATTTTTATTTTTATTTTCTATTTTATTCCATTTTTTTTTCATTTTTTCTTGGAGGTGGTAGACTCAAGACAGAGCAAGAACGGGGAAAACACAAAAACAACATAAAACAACGAACAAACACAGATAAAAACACAAATTCACACACATCTATGTCATCCAGGAGAAGACCCAGAGACCAGGGTCACCAAGGTCGCTCCAGCACTCCCCCGGCACCTCGACCACTCGGAGAGGTTCCGATCTCGGCAGGCAGACATGCAGCGGAGCCGAAGCCACTTTCTGGTGCAGATAGCCTCCTCTGTGGTGGAGGGGTGAGAATTTTCCACCACCGTTTTCTCCTGCGAGACATAGAAGTCGGCTAAAGGGGATGGGGGTGGGGGGCCTTGTATCCTTCTCTCCTTAAATAAATCTACCAAAAAAACAAGGACAAAGGTAGAGGGAAAAAAAAAAAAAAAAAAAAAAAAAAAAGTGGTACCTCACAGGCCTCTGTAAACCAACGAGGAGGGAGGTCTTGGCCCACAAGGTCGGTGGAGCCCCAATCCTAAGAAGGTCTGTGCCCCCCCCCCCCCCCCAGGAACAGAGACCACCGGTCACGCTTCAAGCCCCGCCACCGAGACAAGGTGGTTCCCTAACAGCGGGGCGAACATCTGGTACCAAACACAATGCCGATTAACGGAAAAACATAAATATGATAGAGGACCAATAAAGTTTTGCCTTCTGGCCGAAGTACAATGGCCTGATGTAAGGAAGCCATTATCTCTTTCTTTCTGTTATATTCTAGTATTGGCCCAACATCTGGCAACCACCAACTATCCCATAGGGAAATTCATCTATGAATTCAATATTGGGTCGATGTAATTTGGCCATTTATTTGCTGCTATGCATATGCCCAAATTGCCCAATACAGGACAACTATCCTTTAGTACTGCAATATGCCAGCATTGGTCCTACATAATATAGAAGACTACCTTAGGCCGGTTAATGTTAAATAGTAATGAACATAATTTAAAATGTAAAACTTGCAACAAACTAAACAAATAAAAACCAGGACAAAGACAATATAAAGGCAAAATAACTTATCAAAATCGCCATGTGGAAACTACGCTTACTAAAATAAAATTTATGAAATAAAAGAACACAAGAATACATTACTACATGAGCAAGTTAATCTGTTTCCCAAGCAAACTAATCACACACAAAACAATGCACTATCGTCACATTCAAAGAATTAGTCAAGTTTGGAAGTCCGGGACGTTCTGGTAAATTTGACTAAACTCTGCATGAATAAAGAAACTACAATTAGTGTCAAGATGTTATATTAAAATCAAATTTGCAACCTGACAAGACATTAACAATAGTACAAAATACAAATAGCACTCACTAACGATAGTGCTATCGGGTAGGTACCTGTAAGCATAGCACTATCTTTGGGCCTTTTTCTGGGCTACTTACAACGGCCCGATATAGGCAAGCCATCATATCTTACTTTCCGTTATATTACAGTATTGGCCCAAGGTCTGGTAACCACATCAGTCTCGATGTTTGAAAATATTTATTACAATAAAGTTGGGCCGATATAACTTTGCCACTTCAAGGCCGTTACTTATTGGCCCAATACAGTGAGTTCATTATCCATCATTACTAGCTGATGCCAGTATTGGCCCCAATTATTGAATACAACCAATTACCGGTTAATGGAAAATCATACTGAAAATTATATTGGACCAATACAAGCTTGCCATCTTCTGGCTGAAACGCAATGATCAGGTATAGCAAAGCCATCATCTCTAACCATTCAATATTTGCCAGTATTGTCCCAACATCTGCCATCCATCTACTATCCTATGATGGAAAACATTTATTTATTCAGTATTGGGTCGATATAGATTGGCCGAATTTTGGCCGCTATACTTATGCCCAACACAGGCAAACAATATCCTTTAGTAATACTATATGCTAGTATTGGCCCAACACCTAGAATCCAATCTAATGCCAGTGAACGGAAAACCATTTTGAATATGATAATGGACCAACAAAGTGTTGCCTTCTTATTGCCAAAGTACAACTACCCAATATAAGACAAACATTGTCCTTTTCGTTTTGCTATATAACAGTATCGGCCCGACATTGGGCATCTTATCCATATCCAATGATGGAAAACATTTATTCTATATTGGGCCGATATAATTAGGCAATTATTTGGCCGATAGACATTGGCCCAATACAGAAAATAAGTTATCCTGAATAGCCTACTGTTAAGGGCCGGTGCTGGCCCAACACTGTAAACCCAAACCAAAGACGGACAAAGGAAAACCTTTATAAATTTAATATCGGACCGACATAGTTTCAGAATATTCTGGCCAACATACATTGGCCCAATATGAGAAAGCCTACATTCCAGACTTTCCGGCATTTGCCGGCATTGGCCAATGTTTGCTGGGTACTAGGACACTGGTCTTCATCACTGTTATCAGGACAGTCTTGGTCTTGGTCACAGTAGCAGGCTTGGTTTATGCAGGACCCATCATGACACATCCACTCATCAGGACCACAACCTATACCAACAAACACCGGATAACAATATGTCAAGAGATTTACAATACATTATTTATATGTTCTGCATACAGTCCTTAAATACAAATATTTTATAATTAATTTCAATAAATTAACCTTGGCTGCTGACAATGAAATATAAATTAGCTTTAAAATTATTTAAGAGCAACTGGATCATCTTTTCATCTCAGTTTTTAGCATTGTTAGTGAAATATGTTGTGGTCTGTCCAAAGACTTCTCTGGACTGAAAAATACCATAAATATTGGTATCGCATTAGATACATTATGAGAAATAGTGATATTTCATAGCCTTTATAATCTATTTAAATCAAGATAATCCATTTAGTAAGAATGTTAATATTGAACATAATTTAGATAGTGGAGACTATTTTAGAAAGGGACAAGGTGCTGGCATAAGGACAAATTTAGTCACCGTTCCCTTTTCACCACAGTGTACACTAAAAATAGAAAGGCATAATAAAGGTATAAGATAATTGGGTATATTGATAATAATATAGGCCTACTTTTATAATCATATATTTAACCCACTGAGCACCAGCTGATATACTGTATAATAAATGTACATCGAAGGACCAGCAGGTACTCGCCCTCGTAGGGTTCAGACTCATAAGAGGACAATAATCAGTGTTCTTCTTTCTCATGTATTCCTCCTCCCTTACAGAGAGTGGGGGGCACATGCCATTCAAAACATTCCTATCCCTATTGTGTTCGACTCTCCAACCCAAGATGGGTCTTTCTTCTACTCAACAAGTAAGCTATGATAGATATTTTGACTCTAAGGTACCTTGAATTTGGCTTTCTCACTCTTTCAACTTTGGGGGAGACACTTGTTACAGGCAGCTTTGCCTTTTGTCACCTTCATTCACATAGAAAAAAATAATCTTAAATATTAGGCACCTTACATTTAATATAGCTTAAAGGCCTACTGACATTAGAATTCATCCTGTATTTACATAACTTAATTACTTTGATACTCTATGATGAGTATGTCCATCCATCCATCCATATACTAAGGCCCCAATCCTCACTTTCTTTCTTCTTCTTTTTCTGGGGATGGCCGACTAAAGACAGCCAGAATAGGGACAACACAACAGAAAACAATGAACACACAAAAACAAAATACAAATTCACACACATCTAGGTCATTCAGGAGAAGACCCAGAGACCAGGGTCACCAAGGTCCCTCCAGCACTTCCCCGGCCCCCGACCACCCGGAGAGGTTCCGATCTCGGCAGGCAGACATGCAGCAGAGCGAAACCACAAGCCCGCCCACCACATGATGAGTATGTACTGGTACTTAATGATCAATCACCATACTTTAATGCTTACCTTAGTATAAATGGGTGAATAATTAACTAGTGGCAATTAGGAGGTAAGACTCCACCGAATTCATCCTGTCAGGATTCATGAAGATTGGTCTACTGTTCAAAATAATAAACAAGGCACTATTACTTACTGACTTAGTTTGCAGAACTCAGATTTCATATTATGCTTTTTTGTTTTGCTGAGAAGATTGTATGATCATTGCTAATCTATTTGGGACGCAGTAAAGGTGTTGCCATATCAACTACCTTGAATAATCCGAGTTTTTGTTTCTATGTAGGCTATATGAAGGAGACAAAAGGCAGGTTGCCTTTAACGAGTGTCTCCCTCAAAGCCAAAAGAGTGACAGCCAAATTTAAGGGACAAAGTTTAAAGCAGCTTTAGTTATAGGATGAAGGAAACATTGATTGAGGGAGAGAGTTCCAGAGTTCACTTGCTGAGTAGAAGAAAGACCAACAAATTTGCCAATTCTTGGGTTGGAGAGCTGGACAGCATTGTGTTAATATAAGCATTCCAAGATAGGTCAGAAGAATAAGAAACACCAAGTCATAGGGAAGATCGTGACGGGTAGATAAATGGAGAAATTGGGTTTTGGCAGCATTGAAAGTAACAAGATTTTCTTTGCCCCAATCAGGAAATAGTTGATGGACCAAAAGATAGGTGTGCTATGGCCTCATCGCGTGAGTTTTGGAGTGATTGCATGCTGGGTCGTTGTGGAATGCTAGTTGAATAGTGTAAGATAGAGTCATCAGCATATGAGTGGATTGGGTTAAAGGTACAGTTGAGAGAATCATAAGTATTAAGCCAAGAGAGGACAGAAAGTAGCCTACATCCTTAGAAGATATTATGATTGTTATGCCCTGTTTTTCTACAGGTTTAACTTGGGTAATGTGAGTTCTAAATTGACTGGGTATATAAGGCTGCATGCACAATACAAGATATGAGGAATAGAGAACACAAAGAAACAAATGGTAGCAAGTTACATGATCACGTTTATTGATATACCACTGCAGAATACTTGTGTAAGACAATATAATAGAATTGAACAACACTAGCATAAGTGGATCTGGATGGAGCCTAGTCTCCCACTTACAACGTTCAGGTATTAATCTTCTGATCACTGGCTTTGATTTCACAGGTTTATATACCGAAGACCATCCATGTTACTTATAGATTCATATTCACTGTTAGATTTATTACTGGTAGCTCTGGTGCACAAGTAGTAGTTCACAGACTAGATTAGACACACGTATTTTTAGAGCACGGGAATTCTAGTAACCTCAGGGAGTACTGATCTAAGTTTTATATCCTTGTCTCAGAAATACATAGAACGCAAATCAGTGGGCGAACGTTAGATATCACTAGAGTTTTAATATCTGAATAAAGTAATTACGAGAGTCAAGGTCGCCTGTTAATTAACGAGCACTGATCGCTTAGTACGTCCCAAATGGAATGGTTAAGTATGAATTACACTGGGCAAGGTCTTAGCCACTTCGTAGAAATATTAATTAGTGAATCTAAAACAGCACAGTAATATGTAGTACTGCTAAAGGGAATCTTGGGTAGTATCTGATGGGTCTGGTCCTGGTTATCTTGCGTCCATGATGTTGGGGGCTAACGACTGGTTCCACGGCCGTCCAGGGGGGCCATATGTGTGAAGTTCTTCAATACGTGGGCAGGTCCTTCTATCCAAATCTGCCACGGAGTCTGCCGGTTCTGGGATCTCACTCCGGAACAACACAAGGGCAGAGCTAGAAATTAACTGCAGGGTAGTGACCCCTGGTTGGTGTCTAGCTTTCAACTGATTTGACTGGGGGCGGGAGTTAGATTTATAGGCTCGGTTCTGGACCCTGTAGACAGTAGGGATCTCGAGTCTTATGGACTTAATTGAGCTCTCAATAGATATGGGGACTAGGTAAGATGGTATTTACTGTTGTGGCACAGGGCGATAGAAAGGCTTTATATTTTCATATAACTGAGCCTTAGTAAGAGGTACTATTTTGGCTATACTGGACGTATTTAGGGGAGAGAGACTGGATCTACTTTGCGAGGAGGATGGGGACAGCTGTGATAGGAGCGTCTCTCTAGATTGTTCAATCTTCATTCTATGGTATAGCTGAGGTGCTAATTTAGTGATCAGAGCATGCAAGAAAGGTAAATGGTTTATTGTGAGTTAATAGAGGTTAGTAAAGGTGTTAGTCATTCATGGTTAGTTCATTGATAGGAAGAATTCCTGTGCTACCTGGCAATGACTCGAAAGTCAAAACAGGGGCCAGATATACCTCCGCGGGGGTGGGGGTCTCCCTCCTCGGGTGGGCAAAAAGGGGGAGCTGGGCGCCCTCTCTCTGATATAGTCGTCCGGCGGCTGTGGCTAGGGGCTTGCCATATCACCAGTGTTTGTAATAACCCTCTGTGTATGAGACAGATGTGAGTGTCTTTAATACCAAAACCGAAGGTGCCTTAGCTAGCTGGTTTTACTCGGCTGGTTGTTAATTGTAGGGTTTGCTGGATATGGTGGAGACTGGGTTGCTAACTCTGCCACATTTATCTGGAAGTATGGCAATAGAAGTTAGTTACTGGCGGGGCGGCTAGCCTCGCACCGACGACCATTGGGTGCAGGGTTGTGAATGTGTTGTAAGAGAATAGATGGCATGCAAGGGGCTAGTAAAGTTCTAATGTTGTTCTGGCCTACTAAGTGAAGGTAGGCTGGATAGGAGTATATATATAAAAGGTTGGAGAGCGTTAGTAACGGACAATTCAAGGATCTTCAAGAGAGACTAGGTCGGACAAGAGTCGAGAAGCGCGGGTGTCTTAATGAGAGGGGGGGGGGAGAGTTCAAGGGCTACAGGGAAATTTTGGCCCTAAGGTCCCTGGGCGTGGGGGTGGCATTAGGCTACAATTGATATGGAAGTTTGAAAAGGCAGTAGAATACGTTAGCCAAATGCTACCGGGGAATGCAACTATGGGGTGGTATATGAGTCTGGAAAAGATAGAGTTATGTGATCAGTCAGAGGGTTATGGATACTATTAGTTGGCCCTGGGAACTGCGTTTTCTATTAAATATAAAATACCAACCACAGCAGCAGTTCGTAGGGGTACTTAGTTATTGTTTCGGGGTACTTATGACAGATACTGGTAACCAGGTTATCTTATACAATCTCTGGTTGGGGTAAGAGGTGTAAGACACGAAATAAATTGGCGTAGTGTGGGCTGTGGATACGAAGGAGGCAAGGGGAAGACGTATGGCAATTGTGGAAAGTAAATGGAAAAAGGTGAACACAATGGCGGATAAAAATACTTAACCTAAGGATTGCATACATAGATTTATGGGGCGATGGGTCTTCAGAAGCTTAGTCTGGCAAGACAAGATGTTAGGGAATGTTAAAATTAATACTTAGTTACTAGAGGAGCAATGCAAGGGGCGACTGAGCACGGGTTACATATATCTATACTCGTCATGGAAAATGATATACGAGGTCTAGGGACAAGCGTGGGTGTTTGAACTTCTAAGATATATAACATCTACTTCTCGGATGTAAGAACATACATAGATATATTTATGGCTGTCTGATGTGTTGGCATTGGCTCAACGTCGGGACAGGGCATGTTTTTAATATGAATGTATATTCCTATTCATCATCTTTGTAGCAAGGACAGTGCCGCTATGTCGTATCAATGCTGGTGGCAGTTAATATTATAGACTTAGTTACTAGAGGAACAATGCAAGGGGCGACTGGGCACGGGTTACATATATCTATACTCGTCATGGAAAATGATATACGAGGTCTAGGGACAGCGTGGGTGTTTTAACTTCTAAGATATATAACATCTACTTCTCGGATGCAAGAACATACATAGATATAATTATGGCTGTCTGATGTGTTGGCATTGGCTCAACGTCGGGACAGGCATGGGTGTTTTTAATATGAATGTATATTCCTGTTCATCATCTTTGTAGTTAGGAGTGTAGGACACGAGGGGGTTAGTGTACGTGAGGTGTGGAAAATGGTCAGTTTTAGAAAAGGTAAATGGGTGTGTCCTGGAGCTGTTTAGCCCTGCGGGCTTGGGCCTGTCTGAAATGGCTGGCTCGGTCAGCTGGTCCTTTCGTTCTGTGGACCTTTCCTTTGGTGTTTCTGTGTGGTGTTCGTTCATGGCTTCTGTGGTGGGCTTCTCGTTCTGGGCATTTTACTTCCCTCTCCTTCATTATAGGCTCGTCCTCGAGCCTCAAGGGTGAAGTAAAAAGAAGCATAGTCAGAAAAGTGTAGGTTAACAAGAAAAGTAGTATGACTAAGGGAAAAAAAATAATATATACAGTATATGGAAAACATGTAAATTTAAGAAAGGACAGATACTTAAGAACACAGGAAATTAAGAAGAGGTAAAGTGTTTAACAATGTATAAAGCAAATTTAAAAGATAGTCAGAAAAGTGTAGGTAACAAGAAAAGTAGTATGACTAAGGAAAAAAATAATATATACAGTATATGGAAAACATGTAAATTTATAGAATCATGCCCAATCGCTTAGGAATTGAAAACATTCGAAACAATTTAGTACAATAATATCCTCATCATCATCAGGGGGGGGGGGGTATTTAGGGTCGCCGTTAGTCTGGGTGACGGTCTGGTAATAGGGGGTGGTGGTTCACTTTCACTTTGGAAGGGCGGGGTGGATATACCGTTAGTTCTTGTCGTTAGGAATGTGGGTCTGGGGGCGAGTTGGCCCGGGGCCAGTTTTGGAGGGGGGGTCTAAGTGGTTTCGGTCGGGGGTAGTGATAGGGGGGTTTTAAAGATGAAACGGGGAGGTCGAGTCGGGGTTGTTGTTGCGGAAGAGGTTGGTGCTGGGGAGGGGTTGAATTGTGTAGAGAGTTGTGGTCGTGAGTGGGGTTTGGGGAAGGGTGAGTAAGGCTGAAGGTTGAGAGTTTACTATGATCGGGTGGTTTGGAGGTTTGGTGTGTGGGGATTTGATAGGGAGATGGTGGGGGGGGTCTGGGCAGGCAGGGTTGTGGTTTGAGAGGGGTTGAATTTAGACTGATTTTATTTCCGGGAGAGACATGGATGGGATTTCGAGGAATGGTTGAAGTTGAGAGGTTGATTATGTTGTTTGGGGCGAGAGAGAGAGTATTTTGGGGTTTAGCCAAGGTGGAAAAGTTTTGTGGTTGGATTGGGATGGGAGTGGTATTTCGTCGAGCGGGATCTTTGGGGGGGGAATTTGGGGCGGGTGGGGTAACGGTGAAGAGGGGGAGGTTGAAAGTTTAGCTGGGCTCATGATGGTGGGGGACCGACTGGTGAGCAGGTGTTCGGTACACATGAGGGGGGAGAAATCACTTTGGTGGGGGTCACGCGTGAGGGGGGGATTAACGGCGCGTGTGGGAGGATCAGAGTGGTGGGGTGTGTCGGTGGCAGTGACGGTTTGCTTAGAGGTTATCTGGGGTTGGTGGGTTTGTCTGTCATGAGGGGGTGAGTCAAGTGTGGGGTTTTGAAGTTTATTAGGGGTGTGAATTGTGGGGGGGTGGAAGGGAGCTACTGACGGAAAACTGTCACAAGGGAGATTTTGTTGGTGGGGGAATAGCTGAATATTTCTGGGGGAAGGGGGGGAACATGGTTGGGTCCTTAGGTCGTCACGCGTGAGGGAAGGATTAACGGCGCGTGTGGGAGGATCAGAGTGGTGGGGTGTGTCGGTGGCAGTGACGGTTTGTTTAGAGGTTATCTGGGGTTGGTGGGTTTGTCTGTCATGAGGGGGTGAGTCAAGTGTGGGGTTTTTGAAGTTTATTAGGGGTGTGAATTGTGGGGGGGTGGAAGGGAGCTACTGACGGAAAACTGTCACAAGGGAGATTTTGTTGGTGGGGGAATAGCTGAGTATTTCTGGGGGAAGGGGGGGAACATAGTTGGGTCCCTAGGTCGTCACGCGTGAGGGGAGGATTAGCGGCGCGTGTGGGAGGGTCAGGGTGGTGAGAGGTGAGCGAGTTAGGAAACGGGATTTGTTGGGGGGACTGCGGCGGGTTGGTGGGGGAAGAGTTAGGTGTAGAACAGGGGTTATTGGTAGAGGACTGATGTATTGATTTGGGGTTGTTAACAGGACGAATTTTAGGAATCTTCTTGGTGGCAGTCACGGTCTGGTTAGCGGTTATCTGGGGTTGGTGGGTTTGTTTGACATTAACAGGACGAGTTTGGGGAATTTTCTTGGTGGCAGTCTCGGTCTGGTTAGAGGTTATCTGGGACTGGTGAGTTTGTTTGACATGAGAGGGCGAGTCAAGTGTGGGGTTTCGAAGTTTTCTAGGGGTGTGAATTGTGTGGGGGTGGAAGGGGGCTACTGACTGAAAACTGTCACAAGCTACCGACGGAAAACTGTCACAAGGGAAATTTTGTTGGTGGGAGGATAGCTGAACATTTCTGGGGTCATGGGGAAAATATGTTGTGGTAGGCCTACATAGGTAGGCATAGCTAGAATACGGGGCTTGTTGGGGGGGCTGCGGAGGGTTGGGGGGGGGGAGAGTTAGGTGTAGAACAGGGGTTATTGGTAGAGGACTGATGTATTGATTTGGGGTTGTTAATAGGACGAATTTTGGGAATTTTCTTGGTGGCAGTCACGGTCTGGTTAGAGGTTCTCTGGGACTGGTGAGTTTGTTTGACATGAGAGGGCGAGTCAAGTGTGGGGTTTCGAAGTTTTCTAGGGGTGTGAATTGTGTGGGGGTGGAAGGGAGCTACTGACTGAAAACTGTCACAAGCTACCGACGGAAAACTGTCACAAGGGAAATTTTGTTGGTGGGGGGATAGCTGAACATTTCTGGGGTCATGGGGAAAATATGTTGTGGTAGGCCTACATAGGTAGGCATAGCTAGAATACGGGGCTTGTTGGGGGGGGGCTGCGGAGGGTTGGTGGGGGAAGAGTTCACTGGGGTTGGACTTTCACCGGAAGTCATTTTGGAAGGGTGCACGGAGTCTTGGATAGGGGCTAAAAGGTTGGATAGGGGATTCATCGAACTGCGTAGGCAGTCTTCTCTGATGGCGAGCATATGTTCTTCGAATAAGCCATACGGGTCGAGATGGGCGGTGATGTGGGGTGGGAGGATGTTTAACAATGCGGTGAATAAGAGTTCATTTTGTTGGTCGTAATCTTCATAGCTATACGTGGTCCTCACGTATCTGTAGAGTTGTATGAGGGTCACATTTATATCCCCTTCATACTTGATCTCGTCGACTTTTATTATTTTGGGGGCGACGGGGGAACCCAAAAGTGGATCTAAGGTCCGGATCACGAAGGATCGAAACTGGTTCCAGGTACTCTCTGGCGTATTCTGTGTCACCATTTGGTGAATAAATTCTTTAAAGGTAGGCTTATCAACAAGTTGGGAAACGGCTTCTCCCAACTGTATAATATGCAAAATTGCCATGGCGATTTTTTCGCGGTCATTATGAAGTACCACATCGTACACTGGCTTTATTATGTCCAAGTAACTGGTGATATCATATGTGTTTACATCATACTTGGGAATGTGTGCGAGTGGCTGAAGATTTCGCGATGTTGCCATGCTTCTACTGTTCCAAACTTGCAGTGTAATGCAACCTTTTATCCGAATCAAGAACCACCGCTGCCGCCAATGTTATGCCCTGTTTTTCTACAGGTTTAACTTGGGTAATGTGAGTTCTAAATTGACTGGGTATATAAGGCTGCATGCACAATACAAGATATGAGGAATAGAGAACACAAAGAAACACATGGTAGCAAGTTACATGATCACGTTTATTGATATACCACTGCAGAATACTTGTGTAAGACAATATAATAGAATTGAACAACACTAGCATAAGTGGATCTGGATGGAGCCTAGTCTCCCACTTCCAACGTTCAGATATTAATCTTCTGATCACTGGCTTTGATTTCACAGGTTTATATACCGAAGACCATCCATGTTACTTATAGATTCATATTCACTGTTAGATTTATTACTGGTAGCTCTGGTGCACAAGTAGTAGTTCACAGACTAGATTAGACACGCGTATTTTAGAGCACGGGAATTCTAGTAACCTCAGGGGGTACTGATCTAAGTTTTATATCCTTGTCTCAGAAATACATAGAACGCAAATCAGTGGGCGAACGTTAGATATCACTAGAGTTTTAATATCTGAATAAGGTAATTACGAGAGTCAAGGTCGCCTGTTAATTAAAGAGCACTGATCGCTTAGTACGTCCCAAATGGAATGGTTAAGTATGAGTTACACTGGGCAAGGTCTTAGCCACTTCGTAGAAATATTAATTAGTGAATCTCTAAACAGCACAGTAATATGTAGTACTGCTAAAGGGAATCTTGGGTAGTATCTGATGGGTCTGGTCCTGGTTATCTTGCGTCCATGATGTTGGGGGCTAACGACTGGTTCCACGGCCGTCCAGGGGGGCCATATGTGTGAAGTTCTTCAATACGTGGGCAGGTCCTTCTATCCAAATCTGCCACGGAGTCTGCCGGTTCTGGGATCTCACTCCGGAACAACACAAGGGCAGAGCTAGAAATTAACTGCAGGGTAGTGACCCCTGGTTGGTGTCTAGCTTTCAACTGATTTGACTGGGGGCGGGAGTTAGATTTATAGGCTCGGTTCTGGACCCTGTAGACAGTAGGGATCTCGAGTCTTATGGACTTAATTGAGCTCTCAATAGATATGGGGACTAGGTAAGATGGTATTTACTGTTGTGGCACAGGGCGATAGAAAGGCTTTATATTTTCATATAACTGAGCCTTAGTAAGAGGTACTATTTTGGCTATACTGGACGTATTTAGGGGAGAGAGACTGGATCTACTTTGCGAGGAGGATGGGGGACAGCTGTGATAGGAGCGTCTCTCTAGATTGTTCAATCTTCATTCTATGGTATAGCTGAGGTGCTAATTTAGTGATCAGAGCATGCAAGAAAGGTAAATGGTTTATTGTGAGTTAATAGAGGTTAGTAAAGGTGTTAGTCATTCATGGTTAGTTCATTGATAGGAAGAATTCCTGTGCTACCTGGCAATGACTCGAAAGTCAAAACAGGGGCCAGGTATACCTCCGCGGGGGTGGGGGTCTCCCTCCTCGGGTGGGCAAAAAGGGGGAGCTGGGCGCCCTCTCTCTGATATAGTCGTCCGGCGGCTGGCTAGGGGCTTGCCATATCACCAGTGTTTGTAATAACCCTCTGTGTATGAGACAGATGTGAGTGTCTTTAATACCAAAACCGAAGGTGCCTTAGCTAGCTGGTTTTACTCGGCTGGTTGTTAATTGTAGGGTTTGCTGGATATGGTGGAGACTGGGTTGCTAACTCTGCCACATTTATCTGGAAGTATGGCAATAGAAGTTAGTTACTGGCGGGGCGGCTAGCCTCGCACCGACGACCATTGGGTGCAGGGTTGTGAATGTGTTGTAAGAGAATAGATGGCATGCAAGGGGCTAGTAAAGTTCTAATGTTGTTCTGGCCTACTAAGTGAAGGTAGGCTGGATAGGAGTATATATAAAAGGTTGGAGAGCGTTAGTAACGGACAATTCAAGGATCTTCAAGAGGTATGAGAGAGAGGCTAGGTCGGACAAGAGTCGAGAAGCGCGGGTGTCTTAATGAGAGGGGGGGGAGAGTTCAAGGGCTACAGGGAAATTTTGCCCCTAAGGTCCCTGGGCGTGGGGGTGGCATTAGGCTACAATTGATATGGAAGTTTGAAAAGGCAGTAGAATACGTTAGCCAAATGCTACCGGGGAATGCAACTATGGGGTGGTATATGAGTCTGGAAAAGATAGAGTTATGTGATCAGTCAGAGGGTTATGGATACTATTAGTTGGCCCTGGGAACTGCGTTTTCTATTAAATATAAAATACCAACCACAGCGGCAGTTCGTAGGGGTACTTAGTTATTGTTTCGGGGTACTTATGACAGATACTGGTAACCAGGTTATCTTATACAATCTCTGGTTGGGGTAAGAGGTGTAAGACACGAAATAAATTGGCGTAGTGTGGGCTGTGGATACGAAGGAGGCAAGGGGAAGACGTATGACAATTGTGGAAAGTAAATGGAAAAAGGTGAACACAATGGCGGATAAAAATACTTAACCTAAGGATTGCATACATAGATTTATGGGGCGAGGGTCTTCAGAAGCTTAGTCTGGCAAGACAAGATGTTAGGGAATGTTAATATTAATACTTAGTTACTAGAGGAGCAATGCAAGGGGCGACTGAGCACGGGTTACATATATCTATACTCGTCATGGAAAATGATATACGAGGTCTAGGGACAAGCGTGGGTGTTTGAACTTCTAAGATATATAACATCTACTTCTCGGATGTAAGAACATACATAGATATATTTATGGCTGTCTGATGTGTTGGCATTGGCTCAACGTCGGGACAGGGCATGTTTTTAATATGAATGTATATTCCTATTCATCATCTTTGTAGCAAGGACAGTGCCGCTATGTCGTATCAATGCTGGTGGCAGTTAATATTATAGACTTAGTTACTAGAGGAACAATGCAAGGGGCGACTGGGCACGGGTTACATATATCTATACTCGTCATGGAAAATGATATACGAGGTCTAGGGACAGCGTGGGTGTTTTAACTTCTAAGATATATAACATCTACTTCTCGGATGCAAGAACATACATAGATATAATTATGGCTGTCTGATGTGTTGGCATTGGCTCAACGTCGGGACAGGCATGAGTGTTTTTAATATGAATGTATATTCCTGTTCATCATCTTTGTAGTTAGGAGTGTAGGACACGAGGGGGTTAGTGTACGTGAGGTGTGGAAAATGGTCAGTTTTAGAAAAGGTAAATGGGTGTGTCCTGGAGCTGTTTAGCCCTGCGGGCTTGGGCCTGTCTGAAATGGCTGGCTCGGTCAGCTGGTCCTTTCGTTCTGTGGACCTTTCCTTTGGTGTTTCTATGTGGTGTTCGTTCATGGCTTCTGTGGTGGGCTTCTCGTTCTGGGGCATTTTACAGATAAACAACAACTCTGCCAGCTGATTCCCTATCTGCTGTCAGTCAACAAGCTGCCGACAATCACCATCCCTGAGGAGGCTCTCTCCACGACCTCAGCAATCACCAAGAGGTCGTCGACAAGGAAGAAGAAGCCCTCCAAGAGACAACACCGAGCTCCAGAACCAACACCGCTGGAGGCGAGGAGTGCTCCCAAACAACAGCTGCTTCTGCCAAGACCTCTTAGTCTAAACAGAAGCAAAGTGGAGCACTCCTCTACAACAACAACAACAACAACAACAACAGCTACCAAGGAAAAGTCGCCTCCAATAACTCCAGGAACAACATCACCTGGATTCTTTGGGGAACCAACCTACCAACCATCCTACATCAACTCTACCAACAAGACACCTAAGAAGAGGAACCCTGCCCCTGCTGAAGATCATCCAACAACTCCAGCAATCTCCCCCGAGCCTTCCTACCAGCCTTCCTACCACCTCTCCAGTCCTAAGCCGAAAAAGCAGAGAAAACAGCTGAAGAAGACCAAGATGCTCAACGTTTACTCCCAACAACCAAAGAAAAAATAGCAAGGTGGTCCAGCCCACCATCTTTCATCTCTACAACTCTTCCTACTCACCACTTTACCTTGCACTTCAACCTCTTCTTTCATCACTAGTGAGACCCTCTATCTCACAATAAACTAAAACTAAAACTAAACTTTATATCATTCTATCCTTACTTGATAATGCTGGTTGTCCAGTGAAACGCGTCGTATATCCTGTATCATCATGTACATTAATGTAACCCTGTACCACCATGAATTTTGCTCATCTCCTTCATCTACTTCCTGCCACCCAGCGAAAACTCATCAGAGACCTGGAAACTTTGAATAATAAAATTTCCAATGCAGAAATTGCTATTTCTTTCAACCTCGTATGTATTAAAGAAAATGTATTACCTGGCTTTACTAACATATATATATACTGTATATATATATAATTATACCAATAAATTTACCTTTCCCCCTTAACATGTTTCTGTTAACGGAAATAACTTATCATTAGAATAATGGTAATGATAACGGTAAAGACTATCTTGGCGGGTGCCCAACCCCGAATGAGGTTGAAATAGGGGAGCTATCCCCCCGCCAAAGGCGGCTTTCTAGGGCCTTTCCTAGCTGATGCTGAGAGGAATGGGTTCTAGTCATGTGGTGATGGGCTGGTCTACCAGAGTGAGAACTGAGCGATCTCTGCCATACCCATAGCTTACTCTGACTGTTCCTTTTACTTGTATATTTTCTAGATCTCGAGTGACGGCGTCTCTTCCGTGGATTGACCTCCCGATCTGCCAACCTAGAAGTTGGCAGATTGGAAGCCAAAGCGTCACATTTTTCCTTTGCCCCTCAACTTTCTCTTCATAATTGCTGAGGGGCACATGGCCCTGGGTGGGGCTTTGGTTTCCCGGGCGTTTCCGCGCCCTCCTCAGCTTCCCGACATGGAGTGGCTTAGGTCACCCAGGATTTTATTGTGGTAGGCAGGGAGGGTTGTGTGGGGGCGCTCGGTTGTGGCCTTGGCCTTGCTCGGGGCCTTGGGGCGTTCGGCCAGGCATCCTGGGGAACAGGAACAACAACAACAACCCTCTGACTTCCATATACCCTTCCTAATCTGAAGAAAATCGTCTAATAATAGCCAGAAAACAGAAAGGCGTAATCGGATCTTGAAAGGGTTAACTACTGCAAAAGAACCTATCACCTATTATCCAGTCATACCAATTATCCTTCCATACATAATATCACGGACGTATGCAAATTTATGTGACCAGCTGTACCATGGCTGATAGATAAGGCCCATAAGGGTTTTATTTATTTGTTTACCCTATTCTCCCTCATGTATAGCTCCATTAATCTGTTGTAAGACCTTTCGCCCTATTTCTTTCTCATTTTGAAGACCTTTCGTGCCATTTAGGTGTCAATTTTTTCCTTGTGAGTGACAACGAGCCAATTTAGGAGGAACCGGCCTTCGAAGAGGAGTCTTGGGATTATTTGTTTTAAAGGGAGACAGACCGTTTTTCTGGACCCCTTTCTCCCTAATGTTTAGCCCCACTAGTTTTGAGATTTTAAGACGTTGGTTCCATTAATTTGGTGATTTTCATACCTTTAGCCCCAATTCTTTCCCAGTATTAGGACCCTTCGTGCCATTTAGGTGTTGATTTTTTTTTTTAAAGGCAAGCGATAACTTCGGCCTTTGGCCGGGACATTTTTCTACCGAAAAATTTACAAAACTATCTTTAACTAGGGTGGTTTTTGTCTAAGCTTGATGGCGGTCTAGGGAGGAAACTAAAAAAATAAATTAATAAATTAATTAATAGACCAAACAAACAGCCACTGTCCCCCTTAAGCATGATGGAGGTCTGGTAAGAAAATTAATATATTTACTAAATGAAAAGAATTATCCCCTTGAATCTGGAAACTTGTTCACAGGCATGTGAGGAGTTGCTGGAACTCCTGTTTAATTTGTCTGGCTTTCCTCACTGTTTATTTTTGTGCCTCACATACACAGACACATACACATAAAAATAATGTAAGATCTGATCAAGCAAATTTTCTTATGAGGTTATAATATTCTTTAGGGCAGTATAGTATGTTAACAGTATTTGAACCGAGGCAAGTCTTTATGGACCTTCCCTGATCCGCTCCATTAGTTTGGAGTGATTAAAGGACTGCATTTTCTTCATGATTCTATAAAACAATCCAGTGTCACACGAGCGCTTTTCCCGGCAATATTAGAAGAACGGTTTTTTTTTTCTCGTAATACTTTGAGGCTTTTTCGCAATGGAATCGGAAACTAGACTGAAGGTAGATTATGCTAGGACGTGGCTGAAGTCTGATATAACTGAGTTTTTTAAGCTGTCAGACTACAATTGGTCTTAAAAATTGACGGAAAATTCGCTCGTGTGACACCCCCTTTAACGCATTGTAAGACCCACGTAACTGAGCCGTGAATTAAGGGGGGATGGGCTGGTTTTTGTGGCCCCTTCTCCCTCGTGTTTAGCTCCAATTTAAGACGTTCGGCCCATTAGTTTGGCGATTTTACGACTTTACGCCCCATATTTGTGTCAATATTAAGACCTTTCGTGCCATTTACTTGTCGATTTTTTCCTGGCGAGCAATAGCGAGCCTGTAATAATAAGAGTAATCGGCCTTCGGCCGGGACATTTTTCTACCGAAAAATTTACAAACTTATCTTGAAGGGGGATCTAGGGTTTTCTTTGTAGGCTACAGCTTGATGGAGGTCTAGCGAGGAAACTAACAAATAACAAAAAGATATAACAATAAGCACATGTATGCGCCCCTCCCCCCTTAAACCTACAAAGTTTAGTAGTAGCCTACTGTATAATCTATTCATTATAACTTGGCCAAAACTCTTGACCGCTAACCTCAATAGCTTAAAAACGACTAGAGTATTCGAGTTAATATTTCTACCATTTGTGAAGAGTCAGCCAGAGAATAGGTGTGGAAATGTATAGCCCATTTGCTCTAGCCCTATTTCAGTTACAGAGGTTAGGGGTTACAATGTTTGCCCTACCTATACTGAATGGACTATAGTTAGCCCCCAATCAGGGCTGGGGTCAATTATGAATTGAATTGGAATTGATTAAAAAATTCTGTGAATTGGAATTGAATTGAATTGAGAAAAATATAAGCACAAAATTAATTTAATTTAATTGGGATTGATATCAATGAATTGATATGAATTGATGAAATACTATTTTATACTGTAATATGCGAATTAATTATTGTACAATAATTAAGTTACAGTATTTTCAAATAATCAATAAAATATAGTGATTTTCGGCATGTATTTACTATCTATAGGCCGTCTAGCGACTTTTGAGAACGAATCTAGCGGTATTTTGAGTCATCATTTGGTAACCCTGCCTGCCCTGTTGGTGTGCGATTGACAATAATGAATTTAATTTAATTGGAATTGAAAGCTTGTGAATTGAATTGAATTGGAATTGAAGATTCATTTTTTACGAATGAATTGAATTGCATTGGAATTGATTGATTCAATTTTTATTCTGAATTAGAAGTGAATTGAATTGACAAAAATTAATTGACCCCAGCCCTGCCCCCAATGACCACCCATATACAGTATGTTTAGAATGTTGTACAATTTATGTATTAATAATTAGTGTATGTATTAACAACTATAAAACATAGTGCCTGAGTATATACAAACAATACACATTTAGAGAAGCATGGAGTCTTTGCCGCCGATTTGAATTTGTTGCTATGTATGTATGTATTTACGTACTGTATATACACAGGCACATACCCCATAGCTGGGGGTAGCCGACTCGAGACAGAGCCCGAACATGGACAGCACAACATACACACACAAACATAAAAAACACAAACATCTAGGTCATGCTTTTGACAAATCTAAGTTGAAACCCCAAATGGTTAAATATGCATAAAATTTTCTCTGTTGCGATTTTTATAATTTCATTACTGCGTATTTAATTAATACAGATCAATAGATTATAAGCTTATCATGCAACTTGAAGTATATATTTTTATATTGTATTTATGTGCTACAGCCCTATATTTGTTCAACAATGGTTTTAATAAATAATATTTTCGTTTAGTGTTCAGGTTTTTCAAGTAATCAAAACTCAAAGCCAGCATAAATTCATCGTGTAGCTGATAAACTTAGCTATATTTTGAGTGGTTTTAAATTTCTATATGTTCTTTGATTTAGCCACCACGACCAGCTAAACAAAGTAAGCTCGTTCTTAATTTGAGGGTGGCTTGGGCCATGTGCAATTTTGACAAAACCACGATTTGCGAGATAATTGCCAGAATCCAAATTGTCCATCCTCGCTATTATTATACCTTAATGAGGGTGACCTGCTTTGTTTTTTATATCTGGGTTGTATCCATTCGGCCCCATTCAGCCTACCGTTTTAAGACGTTTATCCCTATACAGGTGTTGATTTATACCTGGCGCACGATAGCGAGCCACTATATTTTGGATAATGAGTTAGACAGCTGGATATTTTTTGTAAATTTTTCGATAGAAAAATGTCTACGGGGAAGCCGGATTTCTCCATAAAATGCTGGCTCGCTAGCACTCGCCAGGAAAAAAAATAAACACCTGGATGGGGCTAACTATCTTAAAACAGTAGGCTGACGTGGCCGAATGGATACAACCAAGAAAGTGAAAACAAGCAGGTCACCCCCCGTAAGTGATCCCGTATCAATAACAGGTGGGTGATCTCGGTGCCCTGCCATGCATGCAAACATCCCTTTGCTTCTGTAGACTGCTATTGAATTTGGCTCTAGCATCTATCCCTCTTTCAACTTTGTATTGATTTATTTATAATAGGCCACTCCAATAGAGACCGCGGTCAACTTTCACCATATTGGTACCACGAATGTCATTAGTTTTTCAATCTTCACATACATACACTTCCATACCCATACTAAACATTTGAAAATGATGGTATAGGGCTACAGAATATAGCCTACTGTATATATAGGCTATCTTTAAAAAAAAAAAAAAAGGAAAGTGAAGATTGGGCCTGAGTATGTAGAATAGAATAGAATATATTTGGAGGATCTAAATTCTACGTGATTAAACATTTCATATCACACCGTCGTTTGACAATTACATCATCAAAATCGCGTCCAAACAAAAAGATGACCTCTCTCTCTCTCTCTCTGCTAGTGGACCTGTGTAATGTTTTATTGGGTGTATGATAAACAGTGGCGGATCCAAGGGGGGGGTGGGGGGGGGGGGGCCCTTAGTGACCAAAATTGCGCCCTTACATCTGATATATACTGCATTTTATATGAAATACAATACATATAAAGTTATGGCGCCCCTCATGTATATACAGTATATCAGCCTCCCCCCCCCCCCTTTAAGCCTGAGCTGGATCCGCTCCTGATGATAAACATATCAAATCAAATGATAAACAATGATTTATCTATTTGTGTGTGTGTGGATGTGGTAGAGATCCTGTTGTAAGAGAAGGTGGCCATCTTTTTCGTTGAACGCCATTTTGGTGCCTCAATTATTGAAGAACGAGGTTTTGTTTTATCCCTCATCGTGTACGATGCATATCCAAAGACCTAACTATATAATATATTGTACCAGTATTCTCACATGAGTATGAAGATATTTGAGTGCAAAGAAAGGAAAAATCATTAGTGGCACCAAGATGGCGGAATTTGGCCGATCAGTGAGTTACATAATCAAACTGTTATCATTACGTTTTCCTTCGGACAAACTAATGACATCATATATGAACAGCTTATCTTAACTTTGGGTACACTAGTTTGAGGAGATCCTGTTCGTCGCTGAAAAAAACAAGTCTTATACAGGTTTAACATTATTGCATGTTAATATATTCTTAAAGATACAAAAACAAACAATACCACATACGTATAAGAATATTGGTATTTTCCAAATTTGAGACGACTTTTCAAAAGGATTTGTTTACATGCACATACTTTCTACTTTGTATGTTCCTATTATTTCGCCATTGATGCTTACTACTTAAATGAAATAGACTATAACCCAAGAAATGATTATTATTTAACCCTTTGTGATATCACTTAGCAGAACATGACTATATGCACTTTATCCTAAACTTGTCAGGAGAAATATTGTGTTTTGTAGATTTCGGAAGCGAACCGAACTGTCAAAGTTGCGTTGACAAATATGGAGGAGGAGGATAGAAGGCGATCTGAAAGTTTTGCAAGTCTATTTTTATCCACGGACGACACTCAGTCAAGTCATGGTATATATTATATCGTTGTTATTATGCTGAAGGGTGTTGGGTCTACATTTTTTTTTTTTTTTTTGGCTAGGCTAGGCCTATAGCCTAGGCCTAGGCGGGGCAGTCTAGTCTAGGCTAGAATTTTGGGTTTAATTCTAGTTTCGCTTTCACAGCATAGGCCTACTCATAAATTTCTATGGCTACTTTAGAGTAGTCATATACCATACTTAATTCCTATATATGTCCAAAGCGGCGGAAATGCATTATAAGGAATTATACCTAGGCCTACTGTAAAAAAAAATAGGTTTAATTCTAGTTTCGCTTTCACAGCATAGGCCTACTCATAAATTTCTATGGCTACTTTAGAGTTGTCATATACCATACTTAATTCCTATATATGTCCAAAGCGGCGGAAATGCATTAGGCCTATAAGGAATTATACCTAGGCTACTGTAAAAACAAAATATATTTTCTCCCCATATGCGGCACCATAGCGATTACATAATACTAGGTTAGGTTAGGTAAGGTTGTTAGGTTAGGCTAATGTCGTTAATGTAGTTTATTATCATTATATTACGTCTTTTACCCAGCCAGGGTGTCAAACGACGCTGCTTTTTTTAGTGATAACGCAATGAACTTTTTGTATAATGATAACAGAAATCCCCCCCCCCAAAAAAAAAAGGTAGGCTAGGCTAAATTGACACAATTTTGGTCTCCATATTTTCCATCTTGATTGTTTTTTTATTGCAGGAAATACTGTTTTAGACACCTAAATTCTCAAAAAAAAAATCTGGGGGGCATGCCCCCGGACCCCCCTAGAGCTCGCGCCTTCGCCGCGCTATAATGATAACAAAATAGTAAACCATAATGATAACTATCTATCTATCTATCTATCTATATGCTCAGGCCCAATCCCCATTTTGGGGGTAGCCGACTCAAGACAGAGCAAGAACAGGGAAAACAAAAAAATAAACACAGATCAAAAACACAAACTCTCACACATCCAGGTCACCCAGGAGAAGACCCAGAGACCAGGGTTACCAAGGTCGCTCCAGCACTCCCCCGGCCCCTGACCACCCGGAGAGGTTCCGATCTCGGCAGGCAGACATGCAGTGGAGCCAAAGCCACAAGCCCTCCCACCACACTTCCAGGCACACCCTTCATATTAATCGTCTCCCCGGGCCAGGCGCCTGATGGACTATTATCTAGTCCAACTTGCGCCCGACCCCTTACTCCAAATGACCACGTGTTCACTCAACTATTCACAAGCATTCTCCATTCACTCCTGTCCACCACCACTTCCCCTGCCTGATCTATAGTCATTCCTCTATCATCCAAAGCCTTTCTTACACAGTCTCTCCATCTCAATGGGGGTCTTCCTGCCCTTCTATCTCCCCTTGTACCTGACTCACATATTCTCTTTGTAAGCCTTTCATCTCCCATTCGTTCAACATGACCATACCAGCTCAGCACCCTTCTGTCCACTCTGGCTGACAAATGTTCCTGCTGCCCCACTCTCCTACGTATCTCTTCATTCCTCAATCTGTCTCTACGAGTAACTCCACACATACTCCTCAAGCAGCTCATCTCCATCACATCCAGCCCTCTTTTCTCCGTTTTCTTCAGAGCCCATGTCTCAGCCCCATACATCACTGTTGGCACAACAATTCCTTGATACAGTGCACTTTTTACTTTCACTCCGAGATTTCTCGTCTTCCACATACTTCCCATTGCTCCGAAAACTTTCCTTCCTTCACACACTCTCTGTTTTTTAATGATAACACAATTCATATTTTGTGGATTGACACCCTGTACCCAGCAATTTCCCTGATCTTCATACAGGGTGTCAATCCACAAAATATGAATTGTGTTTTCATTATGGTTTATTATTTTGTTATCATTATAGCGCGGCGAAGGCGCGAGCTCTAGGGGGGTCCGGGGGCATGCCCCCCAGATTTTTTTTTTGGAGAATTTAGGTGTCTAAAACAGTATTTCCTGCAATAAAAAAACAATCAAGATGGAAAATATGGAGACCAAAATTGTGTCAATTTAGCCTAGCCTACCTTTTTTTTTTTGGGGGGGGGGGAGTTTCTGTTATCATTATACAAAAAGTTCATTGCGTTATCACTCAAAAAAACAGCGTCGTTTGACGCCCTGTCTTCATAGTTGGTCGGGAAGCTATGCCTTTACAACGGCGCCTCCCTTTTGTCGCTGTGTACGTGAAACTAGAATTTTACCGAATTTTGGGTTTAGCCTACTCAGGTACTGTAATTCTAGTTTTGGATTCACAGCACACTCATCATATTCTATGGCTTCTATAAATTTGTCATAGGCTATACCATATTTCATTCCTGAATCCTAGGCTATGTCTGTAGCGCCGCAAATGGAGTTAGGCTAGGCCTAGCCTAGGCTATAGGCTAACTAGGCTACTTTAAAAAAGTTAATATTTACCTCCTGTTATCCGATCAATTGCCAAGCTGAAGATTGCAGAGTAAACACAGTAGCCTACTAGCCTAAGGCTACTACAGTAGACTTCATTGACTTTTCTTTCGGCGCCCGTCAATCTTTTATTATTTTAATACCCAACCAGCGGGGGTGTGGGGGCGGCAGCCCCCTCCTATATATAATACTAGGATAGGACTACCTGTCAATAACTCCAACTGATAGGCTCTTGCGACTTTGTCTAATGTCTCGTCTTGTAGTACAGTACCGTAATGATTTCTTCTTAAATCTATATTTTATTAATTTCACCACAACACCAAACACCCCCAATGAAATTAATTAAAGTATATATGATCCGCCGGGATTCGAACCCGAATAAAGGTTTTAGTAGGCTAATCACTATCAGTATCATAGCCTACAGGCGACAAGTCAGTCGGCTAGAACTAATCTAGGCCTATTGTCAATTTGTCATGAATAAAAAACACCATCTGAGGAAGAGCACTTTATTGACAATGTTTCGCAGAGAGCTTCATCAGTGACCTGATGAAGCTATCTGCAAAATGTCAATAGCCTAAAGTGCTCTTCCTCAGATGGTGTTTTTATCCATTCTACTTTTCAAGTACCGCTCAACAAATATTGTCATATAAGTGGGCTGTAATTTTCTCAGAGTCGCTTGTTCTTCCTCTGTCCAATTACTCTTCTTTCCTATTTTACTCCAGCCATCTGGATTCTGGTGACTGGTCTGGTCAGAGTCGCTGACACCGCATATAGGCCTAGTTGTAAGGCGATAAACTTATAAAGATAACTTTCTCTGCTATTACAGTCTCACAAAACAGCACAGATGAACGCCTGGGTTCCTAGTTGTAAGATGGTAATTTGGTAAAGATAGCTTTCTCTGATATTACAGTCTCACAAAGCAGCACAGATGAGCGCCTGGGTTTCTCTGGGGAGATGCCCAACGAGTTCGGCAACACCAGCATGGACTCGGACACCAGCGAGTACCGAGAGTTGGAAGAACGTTCTCCACCACCCTTCCCCTGCGTCACCACTAGCTGGGAGATGAACTACCATGAGGCGGCCATTTTTCTTGAGGTAAGCCCATGTTGTTATTGCCATAGCCCCAAGATGCCTTTTATGGGCAATCTTGAATGCATTATTTCCACATACTGTAGTGATTTTGATAAGTTCTTTTGTCTTTATATTGTGCATTCCCTGTTTTGGTTTGTTTGTTTTGCAAGTTTTTCAATAATTGTTATTTCTTGTTCCCAGGAAGGCGAAAATAACGACAAATTCAACAGTCATCCCCGGGACCGGAGCGCCCTGCCGGCCTACTTAGTGACCCACAATCACTGGTTCTACTCCCTCGACCTGTTTGCTGCCTTCCTCCTCATGTTACTGGCGGTCATAGAACAGCCAGCCGTCTTCCAGGTCAGTCCACGCTCATCATTCTACAGCGCCCCATTAGTTTGGCCATTTTAAGGGGGAGGTACCGGTAGTTGTTTTTTCTCATTCATGTTTACTCCCATTAGCTTTGAGATTTTAAGGCACACCAGTGGGAGTTAATAGAACTATTTGGTCTGTTATATATTTTTGTAAGGTTGTCTCCCTTAGATGGGTTGCAGATAAAGGCTAACAAGTGTGTTATATATTTCCAGGGTGTTCCAGTGGGTGTTCATGCGTCCATAGAACTGTTTGGTCTGTTCTTGGTGGGCATATCCATAGTGATGCAGCTGCGATGGTTGGGGCCCCGCACCTTCCTCAAACACAAGCGCTCCGTCATTAAAGTCAGTCAACAACTTTAACCCCTTCTTTACCGGCGACGTCTTTCTAATTTGATTCTAGCTATATTTAGATGATTTTGTGCAGTTCAAGAAGGATCTGTGGTAGTAAAAGGGTTAAGTAAGATATTTCAAACTGTTTTAATTGCTGGAGGCCCTTTCTAAACTGCACAAAATCGTCTAATAGTTGCTAGAAAATATTAAGAAGATGTCACCAGTAATGAAGGGGTTAAGGTTATTTTCATGGATCTATTTCTCTCATGTTTAGCCCCATTTTTTTTTTTAGATTTTAACAAACATAAGTGCTCAGTTGGGTAAAGTGAGTCACCAACTTTATTTTTTTTTGGGGGGAACCCCCTTCTCCCTCATGTGTAGCTTTATTAGTTTTGATGTTTTAACAAATACAAGCTCTGTGGTTAACCCTTGTCTAGCGGGGTGTTTTGGGCTCATTTGGGCATATTCAGGCCCTCCTGCATGATAAATCAAGCATCTGCATGAAAAAAAATATATATTTAGCAAAAAACTAGGCACTAAAAGCTTCAAAATGAGACCAGAACGAGCTACGTAGCACTCGTGGTTCTCTTGCAGTGGTGCCACGAACATGGAAGTTTAGCATATATCGGTATATTTTTCCCAGCTATGCTCACTACTGGCTACACTGCCAGCCTCTCGAGAACACAGGGAACATGAGTTAATGGGCGGCGGTAAGCCCTGGGAGTCGGCTGTCTGGCCCGCTGCTCTCCCGGCCATTTGCACTATTTTAACCCTTTAAAAGCCTTAATAATGCTCCTAACTTGCTGCAAATTGGTGCACGACTTAAGTCGAGCGCCGCTCTTTAAGGGTTAAAGTGAGTCATAAATTTTAAGGGTTTTATTTTATGGATCCACTTTCTCCCTTATGTTTAGCCCCAGTATGTGGCGACCCCAACGCCGGCCACTATGGTGGTGCAATCAACCTCTGTAATGTGGACTGTGCTTGGTATGCTTCCGGTCTGGGCCACCACGGGTAAAGAAAATAGCAAAACAGTGGTGGAACTGTCATCGAGTGATGTTGATTATTAATTAATATTAATTAATCCGGGTGAGGGACTGTTCTGAGTCTGCTCCTTCAGTGCTAATGGTCTTAATCAGTTAGTGGAAATGGTACTGTGGAGTGGGTCAGTGGGGATATGTCTGGGAACCTTAAGGTACCCAGTAATGTAGTTTCTGACATGGCCATCTAATTTCCCATCTTTATAGGGTGCTTCCTCTGGAAGCTAGGCGTCAGATTTATGTATTTATGTATGTTTGTATGTATAACTAACTTGATTTTGTTTATCTTTGCAGTCAATAACCTGGATTATCATGCTTATTGACGCCATTGTTGTTATTATAAGAAGTAAGACACACTTCCGTGTTACCCGAGCCTTCCGTCCCATCTTTATTGTTGACAGTCGCTATTTGGGAGGTGTTCGCAGGTATGTATACACTCTTCATTATACAGGGTGGTGCACAATATGGTTACCCGGTCTAGGCCTCCATTTAAGGGCAGATTTTTTTTTTTTTTTTTCATTTATTTATTTAGTTATTATTTTTTTTAGTTTCCTCCGTTGACCTCCATCAAGCTATAAAAATACCCCCAAGGCCTCCCATTAACCCTTCTTGCCCGGGCTCGCCATCCTAAGGACATCATTGAGATCCGGGCGATCTGGCCGAAAAACGTCTTTAACCCTCCAGCCCCGGCTACGCATTACATAAATATTCCCCGAAACCCGGGTGTTTTGGCCGAAAAATGTCTAGGCTAGGCTACAGTATCTTTGTTATTCTGACTGCTTCCGCATTCCCGCGCATCCCCAAGCGTAGCTGTGTTATTTACCTGTAGAATGGCATTAAGTAGAGCTCTCTAAGTCAACTGGTTCAGTTGTGATGATGATTTCATTGGAGATAACCTTATGGCAACAACAGCCACTTTACACTACTTTTCGATACTTAACAACAACATACAGGCACACACGAACAAGCGACGCTCTCCTTCTTGTGGCCGGAGATGCGGGGCGTCGGTCCAGCCGGCTGTTGTTTACATGCGTCGGACCGACGCCTCGCACACCAAGCTCACAGGCTTTCAACCACTGGGCGTTAAAGAGCCCTTCCGGGCAGCTGTTGTATGCTTTTTTATGGGCGTTCAAGAGCCCTTCCGGGAACAGAGGGTTAATAGGCTACCCGTATCTTTGTTATTTTAACTGCTAAAGAATTCCCACGTATCTCTAAACGTAGCTGTGTTTCGTATCTAGACTGGCGTTGAGTAGAGCTCTCTAGGTCAACTGGTTCAGTTGTGATGACGATTTCCATGGAGAGAGATTCGATGCGATGTTGGCAATATCATACCTTTGCAGACACTAATCTCGTCTTTGTTTTCGGAGGTGCGGTGTCGCAAAGACAGGCTTTGTTTATATGCGTCGGACGCACAGCTTTCAAAAACACGCTTAATAGGCTTTCAAGCTTACGGATTTTAAAATGACACCCGGGCTCCTGACCATCTGCCGCGGTGTCATTTTAAAATGACAACCGGGCAGGAAGGGTTAAAGATACTGTATATTTATATAATTTTTCGTTAGAAAAATGCTCCGGCCATAAGCCGGTTCCTCCTTTATTGCAGGCTTGCTATCCCTCGCCAGGAAAAAAATCAATACTTATATGGCACAAAAGGTCTTAAAATTGCCAAACTAATGGAGCGAATGTCTTAAAATCTCAAAACTAATGGGGGTAACCATAAGGGAGAAGGGGTTCCAAAAAAAAAATCTTAAGTCAACTGGGTAACCAAAATATGCACTACCCCATATTTATGTCACCCCAGCCTTTCTTATATAAAACACGACTATACCCTGTTCAATGTTTTTTCAATAAATCAAAGGTCCTCTCTGTGATTTTCTCCTGTGATATTGACGAGAGCTCTTAGGTCGGTAGAGACCATTTCTATGACAGGGATAGTAGAGTTGCTCTCCATGGAGCTTTATGCTGGCAAGGTGCTGGCAATTTACTGAAAACAAAAAATTGTGCTAAACAAATTTTAAATTTTCACGTATTTTGCTTCTGTTTTGCTATTTTTTGTGTTGAGACTTTAGTAAATGCTTTGTTTGCTGTGTTCAGCATGCATTTCAGTTTGTTTTTTATTTTCATAAATTTTATTGTGTTGTTGTAATGTAGGTTCTTATGTTATATGTTTATATCTGTACAGTATAAAATTTGCCTTCACATATTTCAGCGTCAGATCTTGATGTTAGTACAAACACCTTTCTGTAAAGTAGGTTGCTTTGTCAGATCTTGATGTCAGTACAGACACCTTCCTCCTTCTGTAGGTTCCTGTGTCAGATTTTGATGTCCTCCTGGAGGTGTTGGAAATCCTCTTATTCTCTTCCTTCCCTAGGGTCTTGTGTCGTTGTAATGAAGGTTCTTATGTTAAATTTATAGATCTGTGTAACATTTTCCTTCACATATTCCAGCATCAAATCTTTATATCGTTGCAAACACCTTTCTGTAATGTAGGCTCTTACGCTAAATTTATAGATCTGTGTAAGCTTTCCTTTCGTATATTCCAGTGTCGAATCTTTATATTGTTGCAAACACCTTTCTGTTATGTAGGTTCTTTTGCTAAATTTATACAGTATATCTGTGTAACTTTTGCCTTCGTATATTCCAGCGTCAAATCTTTATATCAATGCAAACGCCATTCTGTAATGTAGGTTTTGACGCTAAATTTATATATCTGTGTAACTTTTGCCTTCGTATTTTCCAGTGTCAAGTCTTATATCGTTACAAACACCCTCCTGTAATGTAGGTTCTTAAGCTAAATTTATATATCTGTGTAACTTTTGCCTTGGGGATTGTGGGGATTGGGCCTGAGTATGTAGATAGATAGATAGAACATTTGCCTTTGCATATTCCAGCGTCAATTCTTATATCGTTGCAAACTCCTTCCTCCCTCCCTCGGTAGGTTCCTGCGTCAGATCCTGATGTCTGTGCCGCCCATCCTGGAGGTGTTGGGGATCCTGTTGTTCATCCTCATAATCTTCACCACCCTGGGCTTCTATCTCTTCAGCCCCAACCCCCGGGACCCCTACTTCACCTCTTTCAGCCAGGCCTTCGTGTCCCTCTACGTCCTGCTCACCACCGCCAAGTAGGTCCTCTTAAAGAATTATTATTTTGCTTAAGCGTTGTTTCCACATAGCAATTTTGATAAGTTATTTTGTCTTTTTACTGTGTTCGTCCAAGTTTTGGTTTGTTTATTTTGCAAGTTTTATACAGGTATTATAATTTGTACTGGTATTTTTGCTTTGTCTTCACCCAGCTTAACTATACAGTTTATATATAGTGTATATGTATGTATGTATGTATGTCTCCTTCATACTCATAGAAAAACAAATATTTGCTCCTCGGTGTGATGTTTGTTTATGATTGTAGCCTATTTTGTGGGTAATTGACCACTGCGAGTTTCTGGCTTTAACCCTCTGTTCCCGGAAGGGCTCTTGAACGCCCATAAAAAAGCATACACGAGCTGCCCGGAAGGGCTCTTAAACACCCATGAGGTCAAAGCCTGTGAGCTTGGTGTGCGAGGCGTCGGTCCGACGCATGTAAACAACAGCCGGCTGGACCGACGCCCCGCATCTCCGGCCACAAGAAGGAGAGCGTCGCTTGTTCGTGTGTGCCTGTATGTTGTTGTTAAGTATCGAAAAGTAGTGTAAAGTGGCTGTTTTTGCCATAAAGTTATCTCCAATGAAATCATCATCACAACTGAACCAGTTGACTTAAGAGAGCTCTACTTAACGCCATTCTACAGGTAAATAACACAGCTACGCTTGGGGATGCATGGGAATGCGGGAAGTAGTCAGAATAACAAATATACGGTAGCCTAGCCTAGACGTTTTTCGGCCAAAACACCCGGGTTTTGGGGAATATTTATGTAATGCGTAGCCGGGCCTGGAGGGTTAAGGAAGTTGGAGCCGTAAACATTGATATAAAACAGAAATGCAATAATAATGTAGATTTTTGATGGATAGAAAGTGTGTTGAATTTGGTTTTATGTATTATAATGTAAAACTTGCAAAATAAACAAACCAAAACTTTAACGAACACAGTAAAATGAAAAAAAATCATCAAAATCGCTATGTGGAAACGCTTAAGCAAAAGCCAAAAAATGGATTGACCCCCCTACTGCCAACCTAGAGGTTGACAGATTGGGAGCCAAAGCGTCACATTTTTCCTTTGCCCCTCAACTTTCCCTTCATAATTGCTGAGGGGCACAGGGCCTTGGGTGGGGCTATGGTTTCCAGGCGTTTCCACACCCTCCTCAGCTCCCCACCTTGGAGTGGCTTCGGTCACCCGGGCTTTGTTAGTGGTAAGCAGGGAAGGTTTTGTGGGGGTGCTCGTTTATGGCCTTGGCCTTGCTCGGGACCTTGGGGCTGCTCGGCCAGACAGCCTGGGGAACAGCAACAACAAAAGCAACAAAACACATATAGCACTCACTAACGATAGTGCTATCGGGTAGGTACCTGTCAGCATAGCATGGACAGTTGACCCCTACCAATTTCTACCCTACAAAAAACCCACATTTATAGTACAAAATAAATTATGGGTAACATAATGGCAAGCAATTGATACTATCGGCAGTGAATAGATACAATATAATAAAGAATAATAATTGCAATATATGAAAAAGCAACAACAGATTTAAACAAAGAGTACTGTTTTAACAAGAACAATGAATTTTAGAAGAAAAAATATGTTGTTATATAAAATAAACAAACACAAAAACCTCTAAGCTAATAATAATATTATGATTATGTTCCCGGACATGATGATGCCGCCGTCGTACGTCAAGAGTCGCTGGAGCGCTGCGTTTGTCATCACCTTCCTGGCAGTCTGTCTCCATCTATCTATCTATTTACTCAGGCCCTATCCCCACTTTTCCTATTTTTTTGTTTTAATTTTCCATTTTTTTTGGGGGGGGGGCAGGGGGGCGCCCCGACTAAAGACAGAGCAAGAACAGGGACAACACAAAACACAACAAAAAACAATGAACACACAAAAACAAAATACAAATTCACACACATCTAGGTCATTCAGGAGAAGACCCAGAGACCAGGATCACCAAGGTTCCTTCAGCACTCCCCCTGCCCGCGACCACCCGGAGAGGTTCCGATCTCGGCAGGCAGACATTCAGCGGAGCCTAAGCCACAAACCCGCCCACCACACTTCCTGGCGCACCCTTCATATTAATCGTCTCCCCGGGCCAGGCGCCTGATAGACTATTATCTAATCCAACTTGCGCCCGACCCCTTCTCCCAAATGACCACGTGTTCACTCATCTATTTACAAGCATTCTCCGTTCATTCCTGTTTCGGTCTCTACTTTATCATATTTTATAATAACAATAATAATCACAAATAATAATGGGTGACCTAGATGTGTTATGTTGTCCCTGTTTGGGGTCTGTCTCGAGTCGCCCACCCCCAGCTATGGGGTATGTGCCTGAGTATATAGATAGATAAAATAATAATGATATGTTTTTTACTACCATGCAGTCCCTGCTCAAGAGCTGGGCTTGGGTGGATGCCCTGATGATCAGGGACAACAGTGAATAGTTGCCACAGATTGCTATACCGCGCCGTAATAATAATATGTAATAATAATAATAATAATAATAATAATAATATTGTAATAATAATAATAATTAAAATAACAATAATAACTGATAGGCCTAATAATAATATGATTCAGTTTCCCGGACGTAATGATGCCGTCGTACGCCATGAGTCACTGGAGCGCTTCCTTCTTCATCGTCTTCCTGGCCGTCAGTCTCTACTTTATTATGAACTTGGTGAGTCGGCTTATTATATTTTAGAGTTGGCTTAGTATATTTTAGAGTCGGCTTATATTTAAGAGTTGATTTGATATATTTTAGAGTTGGCTTATTATATTTTAGAGTTGGCTTATTATATTTTAGAGTTGGCTTAGTATATTTTAGAGTATATTTAGAGTTGACTAGATAGGGTTGTGTAATGTCTCTGTAGTAAGTGCCAAAATATATACATACATACATACATTTTGCAAGTTTTACATTATAATTATTATATTTTAGAGTTGGCTTATTATATTTTAGAGTTGGCTTAGTATATTTTAGAGTTGGCTGCCTTATTATATTTTAGAGTTGACTTAGTATATTTTAGAGTTGGCTTATTATATTTTAGAGTTGACTTAGTATATTTTAGAGTTGGCTTAGTATATTTTAGAGTTGGCTTATATTTTAGAGTTGGCTTATTATATTTTAGAGCTGGCTTAGTATATTTTAGAGTCGGCTTATTATATTTTAGAGTTGGCTTAGTATATTTTAGAGTTGGCTTAGTATATTTTAGAGTCGGCTTATTATATTTTAGAGTTGGCTTAGTATATTTTAGAGTTGGCTTAGTATATTTTAGAGTCGGCTTATTATATTATATTTGTTCTCGTTTACAAATTCTTAGGCACCAATCAAACATGGAGGTAGCCTAGGGTGTCAAACCGGAGCATTTTTTTTTTTTTTTGAAAACTTGCATGAATATAAGAAATAGGCCTACATGAAAATTAACATGAAATAGCATTGTTTTGGCCATTTTATCACCTAATGATATAATTTGAACTATAAATAATAATATACTGTAAGGAGAAATACAATAAAATAAAATTAAATAACATTGTTTTGGCCACTTTATCACTTCCAATGACATAATTTGAATGCTAAATCATAATATGAGAATGAATTAAACAAAAGCAAAACATGAATTAGCTATTGTTGTGGCCATTTTATTACTTCCAAAGACACAATTTCAACTATAAACCATAATATTAGAAGGAATGCAAGAAAATTAACATGAAACAGTGTTGTTTTGGTCAGTTTATCACTTCCGGGTAGTTGGGGGCCGGGGGAGTGCTGGAGTGACCTTGGTGATCCCTGGTCTCCGGGTCTTCTCCTGGGTGACCTAGATGTACGCCTACTGTATGTGAATTTGTGTTTTATTTTTGTGTTTTCATTGTGTTTTTTTTGTGTTGTCCCTGTTCAGGCTCTGTCTCGAATTCCCCCCCCCCCCCCTCTAAAAAAAAAATGGGGATAGGGCCAGAGTAAATAGATAGGCATAGATAGATAGATAGATCACTTCCAAAGGCTTAATTTGAACTATAAACCATAATAAGAGAAGGAATACAAGAAATAGCATTGTTTTGGCCATTTTATCTCCCCCAAAGATATAATTTGAACTACTGTATAATCCACAATTTTATTGCATACATGTATACGTACAATAATAAAGGAGAGAAGAAAGCTGGATGTGATGATGATGAGCTGCTTGAGGAGTATGTGTGGAGTGACCCGTAGAGACAGATTGAGAAATGAAGAGATACGTAGGAGAGGGGCAGCAGGAAAATTTGTCGGCCAGAGTGGACAGAAGGGTGATGGTCATGTTGAACGAATGGAGGATGTAAGGCTTACAAAGAGAATATGTGAGTCAGATACAAGGGGAGATAGAGGGGTAGGAAGACCCCCATTGAGATGGAGAGAATGTGTAGGACAAGCATTGTATGATAGAGGAATGACTATAGATCAGGCAAGAGAAGTGGTAATAAATAGGAATGAATGGAGAATGCTAGTGAATAGATGAGTGTAAACGTGGTCTTTTGGGAAAGAGGATCATGCGCCAGTTGGACTAGATATAGTCCGTAAGGCGCCTGGCCCAGGGAGCCGGTATATATGAAGGGTGCGCCTAGAATTGTGGTGGACGGGCTTCTGGTTTCGGCTTCGCTGCATGTCTGCCTGCTGAGACCGGAACCTCACCAGGTGGTCGGGAGCCGGGGGAGTGCTGGAGGGACCTTGGTGACCCTGGTCTCTGGGTCTTCTCCTGGGTGACCTAGATGTGTGTGAATTTATATTTTGTTTTTGTGTGTTCATTGTTCTCTGTTGTGTTGTCCCTATTCGGGCTCTGTCTTGAGTCCCCCCCCCCCCAAAAAAAAAAAAAGTAAAGTGGGGAATGGGCCTGAGTAAATACATTAATACATACCTACATCTATTTGCTCAGGCCCATTCTCCATTTTTTTTTAAATGGGAGTGGCCGACTCAAGACAGAGCCCGAATATGGAAAAAAAAAAAAAAAAAAAATAATGAACACACAAAAGTGAAAACACAAATTCATACACATCATCATCATCATCTCCGACGCCTTGCTTCCCCCTGGGAAACCCCCACTAGAGGATGGCCATGACAGAAACGTCTCCAAGCTACTTTGTCAAGACATGCCTCCCCTGCCCGTGCCACAATGCCCCTTCCACTACGTGGAAGTTTTTCTTCAATATATTTTTCCACTTTCTTTTCCCATACCATAGGTGGTCTTCCACTACTAGCGGTTCCACTCACCTGACTCCCATATATCTTTCTTGGCATTCTGTCTTCATCCATTCTCTGAACATGACCATACCACCTCAAAGTACTTCTCTTTATCCACTCAACCACACCACAATCAATGCCCAAAGCCTGCTCTTCCATTCCAAAGGACTCGTACACTTCCCTATTACTTGGCCCATCTAGCCTATTCATGCCAGCTGCCATTCTGAAAAAGCTCATCTCCACAGCTCTTAGTTTGAAGAGGTCCTCGTCACTTGCTGTACATGTCTCGCTTTCCATACGAGAGTGTTGGGAGCAGCACACTGTTTCTCAGTGACTTTTTGACTTCCTGGCTAACCATTCTTCCTTTGAGAATACTATCAAGTTCTCCAATCACTTTTCTCCCTTGCATTTTTCTCTCTTTTATCTCACTCTCCATTTTACCATATTTGCATAGTACAGCTCCCAAATACTTGAAACTTTCAACCTCTTCTAGTACTTCATTTTTCAATTTTATTTTACAACTTTTCTTGTGTTCTTTCTTGATTCTATATTTTTCCTTAAAATCTATAGTTTCATGCATTCTTCTCTCAAACACCATTACCTTACATTTCCCTACATTGACCTTTAACTTTCTCTTTTCACATACCCTGTCAAAGTCAGTGACCACTCTCTTCATACACATCTGGGGAAATATAATCATAGTCCAAAGAAGCAAGCTTGAACCAAACTCATAAGAATGACACTAACATCCCAATACGAAGGATCCCTCATGTTTATTGGCGCCTACAATGAGCGGGATGTCCTTCACATCACCGTCATTGAAATAGTCCAGCGGTGCCTTGGTGATGAGCCGGGAGTCAGCTGCCATGCCGCGCCCTTGCAGCACGGGGGAGGCACCACGGAAAACAACGTTACCCTTTTGAGTTTCACTTTTCTGCAAGTGATGAAGTATGACAGTTCAAGCCTGCTTGAAGCTGGACAATATTATCAATGTAAGTATAAAAATGAACATGTTTTGTCTTTTTACTGTGTTCGTATACATTTTGGTTTGTTTATTTTGCAAGTTTTACATTATAAGTATGCTAGATAAGTCTGCTTGAAGCTGGACAATACCATCAATAAAATTCTAAAAATGAACAAGAGTCAAATGATTAGTAACTGGCCAAGAATCTGCTGACCCAGGTACAATTCCCAAATTAGTAAACTGATACCAAGCCAACTAAACTGACTGGCCTATCTATAATGGACATATTGATACTGAGAAACTGGGATTAATAAACTGGTCAAGGTAAGCTGTGGTAATTATAATGTAAAACTTGCAAAATAAACTAACCAAAACTTGGACGAACACAGTAAAAAGACAAAACAACTAATCAAAATCGCTATGTGGAAACAACGCTTAAGTAAAATAATAATATATTAATAAAAAAACACAATCCACCACATAGGGTGATAGACTTACAAAGAACAGGTCCATCTTCTGGGTCATATTGGCTACATCCATGTCCCTCATACAGACGTACAAGAGGTCGGGGTTCTCCCAATTCTCGCACCCCAAGAACTCGCCCACCACCTTGGCTGATCCAAGTGGATCTTGATTGTAGGCCCAGTGATCCAGAGCTGTGCCACTCTCACCAATTGCTCCGTGCATCAAACCTGTTAGTGTTAAATAAGTAAAATAACAACAATGGCAAATGAGCGTAATGAGCAAAATCTGTTAAAGAGTATAACTTACTAAATTCACATGCATGTTCCTTTGAATCACATTTTTATCCATTTTATCTCTGGTACAATCGTCTGTACTAGTAGATGGTACACAACTTTATCACAAATTTGAGACAGTGAACATAAATTGAGTGGTGGGCAGGATCTGTCGGAGTGAGGGTTGGTGTCCTCTACTTCCCATAGCCAGTTCTGACTTTACCCTTTTTCATCATTCATATTTCTATCTTTTTTCCTGAGAGTGGTGAAGGCAGTGGGGATATAATGGTGTGCCTCATGGCTCCCTTGTGTCTTACTCTCACAGCCCACTGGCACAAGTCGGCCTTTCTCTCTCTGGCGTAGGGATGCAGTGACCCCACCGCTTGCCACTTCGGTGGTGCAGTCAGCCTCTGTAGCAGTTACGGTGATTTCTTGTTACTTCCTTATTGTAGCACAGTTAAGGCTGGTGTGGTGCAGATTCGCCAGGTGCAAGTGCTTCAGGGGACTTTGTTGATTATTGCTGAGACACTGTTAGCGATATACCAACATCAGCTACTGTGATGATATGATAGGGCTGTGTTGTGGCAAGACTGTATTGTACTGTACTGTACTACAGTACATGCTTTTATTAATTTATTTGGGATGTACTGTATTTGGAGTTGGAGTGAAATTAATAAAATAGATTATACATAAATTCATGCAAAATATATATTTTACTAAGTATACTGCTTATGTTTTTCACATTAAAAGGGGGTCTGATTGGTTTATTTTTTGTTTGAAGGGGGTCTAGGGCTTTTTTGGGTTCAGGGGGGAAACAATAATACTTTGTACAAATAATAAATAAAATATATATAAATAATATAATAATAATAATAATAATAATAATAATAATAATAATAATAATAAGCGATGGAACAGGTAGTGTTATTGGTGGCATTAAATACAAGTAAAGTACAGTACAGTACTGTATATATAACAAAAACTAACCTTCTGTTTGAGGCAGTAGCAGCAGCCAGTTGACTGAAGCTGAACCGGAACCTTCCCCAAATATTGTAACTCGATTCTTATCTCCACCAAACCCTTCAATGTTGTCTTGAATCTGTAAGAGAGGTGGTCTTCAGAGGCTAATTAAAAAAAAAAAAAAAAACATTGTCTGTAAGTGTCAACATTATCTCCGCTCTAGTCATTAAAAACAACCATCTAAATTATTATGGGATGGCTGTAGTGTCCGGGCGTACGGTCATCATATTTACATAGGTCAATCGCCGCGGTTAAGTTCGCGTCTATTTTTTGGGTTATTTGCCCCCTGCTGTATATATGATGATGACAATATGTCATGGGGAGGGGGAGTGGGGGCAAAGCCACCCCCTCAACATATTATTGTATCCAACGGCAGTCAAAATAGACAGAAACATGATGGCAAGCGTACGCCGCCCCTCCGCATAGTGTAAACAAGGCGGGCGTACGCCCGAGCTCTATATTCTTGCCATTATTCTTATTCTTCTTATTCTTATTATTATTATTATACATACATACATACATAAAATTTTAAGACTGAGTGTTCCACACATAAGTGCAGTTTCAGTCTCTTGTCCTAAAGGCGGCGTTCCAGGCAACCCTGTTAAGGGCTGCTTCACTTGTCAAGTTCTTGGATTTGAGATCGGCACGTATAGTCCGATCCCAGGTCTTCCTCGGTCCACCCCTTGGTGCAGCTCCCTCCACAATCACAGACCTGCATTTTTTCACCCAATTTTGTTCATCAACTCTCTCCACATGTCCATACCATCCCAGTCTACTTGTACTCATCACCTCGCTAATACTCTTTATACCTAAACGTCTCCTCAGCTCAACATTTGTTATTCTATCCTGTAGCCTGGCACACACATCCACACTCACCATTCTCATCTCATTACGCTCCATTCTGTTGACATCCTCTACTTTAACGGCCCATGTTTCTGAGGCATACGTCATTGCACTTCTAACACATGAGGCATACACCTTTCCCTTCAGGGGGAGAGGCATTCTTTTCATGGTCAGGATTGGCATCAATTCTCTGAACTTCCCCCAGCCACACCTAATTCTAGCAACAGTGGCAGCCTCGGCCCCACCACCGGCAGAGATGGTATCTCCTAGGTAACAAAACTTGTTCACCAGCTCCAAAGACTCCTTTCCAAAATTCACAGCCACAGGATCATCACCTAACACAAGCTCGCCTTTGCACACTACGCACTCAAATTTCTCTATTTCTGACTTATCCTTCGGCAGGGGTCCCTTTATTCTACTACAGTTCTTACTCCCATGGCGTACCCAACATCGACAGATGCTACATTGCATTGAGTTAGCGCCAACTCCCTTTCCACACACTGCACATGGGTATGCACCACTCTTTTCCACATTGCCTCGTCTCAATCTACAATGCATAACCTTGGTTTTGTTAATATTGACTCTCAAACCCTTGCTCGCCATGCCCTCTCTCCACTCTCTAAATTTGGCCTCAGCATCTTGCACACTGTCAGCTATTAGGACTAAATCGTCTGCATAAAACCGTTCCAACGGGAGTTCGCCTCTAAAAACTCTAGACAGTGCGAGGGTTGCCAGGCCCGCATGAGCTCTTCTCGCCCAATTCCATCCAAAAAGTCGCCCAATCTGTCGAAAGTACCCCCTACCCCTTCGGTTTTTTTCCATTTTCACCCCACTTTTTCTTGACAAATATTATTGTACCGGTATTTTTTTTTTTTTTTTTAAATGACAGGGCTATAATTAAACTTAACCTATAGCCTACCTATATTATTATAAGAACATAAGAACATAAGATCGCGGGAAAATGCATAAGGCCATGCAGCCCTTACGAGGCAGCTCCCATTCACACCCAGCTCATATCATCCATATGGGAATCCAACTTACCATTGAAGCTTTCAACTGTTCCTGAGCTCATCACTGCTCTGGGCAGTCCATTCCACATGTAAACAACTCTATTCCCAATTAACCAGTGCTTTCCTATATATCTTTCCTAAAGCTAAACATATATAACTTGAAACCGTTCTTTATCTTTAATACCTCATTTATATATCCCTTATTTATACCTTTTATCCATTTAAATACCTCTATCATGTTTCCCTTACATCTTCGTCTTTCTAGTGCGTGCAAGCCTATAAGGCTTTCAACCTCTCCTCATACAAGTTTCTAATATTATGTATCCTTTTCGTAATTCTTCTTTGGGCTGCCTCTAAACTAAGGGTCGATCTATTCTGTAATAAGGGCACCAAAATTGGACAGCATAGTCTAAATGGGGTCTTACTAGTGTTAAGTATAGCTTTAACTTCTTTAAAAAAACTTCAGCAGTCCTGTTGCTAACACTCCTAGATATGAATCCTAGAACTCTATTTGCCCTGTTCCTAACACTTATACATTGTTTTCTGGGTTTCAGATCATTACTATATAAAACTAGCACCCCCAGATCCTTCTCACGTTACTCTGAGTTATCCAATTCTACATTTTCTAGTTTGTATTTCGCTTCTAAATTACGATTTCCAATCCTTAATGCCTTACATTTGTCTACATTGAAACTATCTACCAATTTATGGACCACTCATGCACATAATCGAGATCCATTTGAAGACATTCCCTGTCGCTAGCTGACTCTTATTATCGTACCCATTTTAGTATCATCAGCAACTTTACTGATCCTACTGTTTATGCCTGAGTCAAGATCATATATATTTTCTAAAACGAAATGTATTCAATCTATATCTCTTTCGAGATGGGCTGGCAGTGAAAGGGATCTAGCTGTCATGATGGTACAATCAAGATACATAAACTAGTCTATGTATCTTGGGTACAATATAGGCTCTCTGCAAACTCCCATTTTCTTATGTTCTTATTTTTCTCTCTCTGCTGCACTATGCAATCTCTCCTTCCACTTCGAACGTCTCCCCGAAATGGACCAGCGAGGTCATTGAGATACTAAATATACCTTGTAACTCTCTCTCTCTCTCCCTCGTTGAAGTGGGATGTTGGACAGTTTTAAATTAATAAGAATTTTGGACCCTCCCTAAGTCTTGTAACTCTCTCTCTCTCTCTCTCCCTCGTTGAAGTGGGATGTTGGACAGTTTTAAATTAATAAGACTTTTGGACCCTCCCTAAGTCCCCCAACCTTTAACGGGTGCATGCTAATTGCTGTATAGTCCCACCCACGGTCTTAAGAAGCCAGATCAGAGAGCAAGCAAATATCGACCAATTCCACATAGCACAAAAAACTTGGGTTTCCCCTGTTCGACTATACAGTACTCCCCTGCCTCACGGCTAGCAGCTAGTTTGTGCCTATTTTCATCCTCGATCAAGGTATATTTCATATTTATTAGCTAGATATGATTTTGGTACCATTGATGCATTCATATTTAAATAATTAATGAAAATGTAAACGAAAACTACTGATTGTTATGCTGAAAATACGAAATATACAAAAATCGCCCAAAAAGTCGCACATTCTAGTCAAAGTCGCAGCCCCTCAAAATTTGTCGCACATTCTCTCCAAAAGTCGCCCAATTGTGCGACAAAGTCGCGGACTTGGCAACTCTGAGTGCCTCCAAGACCATAATAAAGAGGGGGCTTAACACTGAACCCTGATGGACTCCAACTCGGACTGCGAACTCATCACTCAGTACACCCTTCACCCTCACCGCACTTCGCGAATCCTCATACATCTTCATTATCATACACACCAGCCACTCTTCCACACCAAGTTTCCTCATAGCCCACTGCACAACATCTCTAGGCACCCTATCAAAGGGTGTAGGTCTACAAACACAAAGTAAAGATCCTTGCCTTTTAGTAAGTATCTTTCCTGTATCTGCCTTACTATTATTATTTTTGTATGTGTATGGAGACAAAAGGTAAAGCTGCCTGTAACTGGCGTTCCCCACGAAAATGAAAAATCTGATAGAGCCAAGTTAAAGGTACATTAGAATCAAACATCTGGACACATGGAGCTTGAATTTAAATCATAGGAGATTAAGGTAGAGAGTTCCAGAGTTGACTTATTGAATGGAAGATAGACTGGGAAAAACAGTAATTAACTATTTTTATGCTATCACATTTATTTTGGCAAACTTGGGAGGCAAATGATCTCTATGAATACAATAAATTAAGGGGGGTCACCGGCTTTTTTTATCTTTCTCTCCTTTTCTGTCTTTCCCTAGCTTGTATCCAATCGGCCCCATTCAGCCAACTGTTTTAAGACGTTTATCCCCATCCAGGTGTCGATTTCTTCCTGGCGAGCGATAGCGAGCCAGCATTGTATGGAGAAATCCGGCTTTGCCGGAGAAATTTTTCTATCGAAAAATGTACAAATTTAGCTTGCTGTCCAAACAAAAAATATATGTATGCTGGCTCTCTACCGCTCGCCAGGAAAATATTGACACCTGGATGGGGGTAAACTTCTTAAAACAGTACAGTAGGCTGAATGGGGCCGAATGGATACTAGCCAAAGAGAGAAGGAGAGAAAGATAAAAAAAGCGAGGTGGGCTCCCTTAAAGTTTTTTTGGGATGACCTCGACCATCTCCACTGGCTTTGGTTTGTTGTCAATGTTGCATATTAACCCTATTTGGTCCAAGGGGATCTTTTTGGACCTCTCCTGTTCTGCCCCAATTTTAAGATGCTTCACCCATTATTTAAGCAATAATCAGATCATCCCATTAGTTTGGCAATAATAAGATGTTTTACCTCATTCAGGTGTCATTATTTTTTTGAACGAGAGACAGCGAGCCTGAAACTTAGATGGAATCGGCCAAGACATTTTATTTAAACAAACAAAAATTACAAAATTAACTTGAAGGGGGTCTAACACTGTCTGAGTAGGCATTTCTGTAGTTTCAAGGAAGTCTGGGAAGGTGTTTTTGCTATCCTATGGGACAAACTAAAATACATTGCTCAAAAATGGCAAAAGCAAACAAACTCCTCAATAATAATTAAACAAAATATCATAATAACCCCCAAGAGGTCAGACCACAAAGTGTTAACATGGAATGCTGTTCAATGTGCAAAATCTAAAGGTTCTCATATACATATCTACATCTACATATATATCATATCTCTATACAGAGTCAGTAGAGGGAACTTACAGTAGGCTGTACCCACAAAACCTACATGTACACATAAATACAATACATATATTCATACATACACATACACAAACAAAACTCTCTCTCAGTTAGACCACCTACCAAGCTACCCCCATTACTGCAAAATTTTATAATTAATGATACACCTGGATCAACTCAGTATTTACCCATTTCAGTGCTTCAATCTGGTCCCACATGCCAGCATTGCCTGGTGCATCGTCATTGTCCAAGCTGAAGTATCCTGAAAAATAAATACATACAGTTCACTCTCGTTATCCACACTCCAAACACTCACAAAAGTCGTTATTCACAGACACCCCTAATTATCCAATGCTTGTCATCCGTGCACGAAATGTCATACATTCACGAATTTGAATCGGAGCGGGAATGGGCATCTCGTATGTTCGTTCTTGTAGGATATCTTGCGTGACGTCAGAGCGTCCCCGCCGAGTAGTCGAACCGCTCCACAGTCAACACTCAGCCATTGTGTTCTTTTATTGTGTCCATTCACCTGCCCAGCTATGCATTGCGGTGCCCATTCCCCATCCCTAGGGTCTGGAGGTCGTAGAAAGAAGGCAGTGTTGCCAATAATCAAGGAAGGGGAAATTCTACAGCGGTTATATAAGGGTGAAAGCCTTTGATCGATTGTAGATTTACTGTACCCTGTACCTTTGGATTGTACCTGACATCTACTGCCTTGGATTGCACCTGGAGCTTCGTGGAGCAGTGGAGCAGTGATTGTGGATCAATGTATGTACCCTTTAATCATTCGGTTCATATTAATGTCATTCGTTAGGTCAATATTTGTTAGTAGTCTTGGCAAATCCAACGTCAAGGCTATTAACCTAATTGCAATGACGACTTGTCTATTTTGACTGCTATGTCGTCATTCCAACCGCGGTTAAAAAGAAAAACGTCTAGAGTCTACTCCTTATCTTGCTCTAGGAGACGTTGTACATTAACCAAAACTACCACCGAAGGTGAAAAAAGTATAGAAGAGAAGAAAAAGGGGTTTACCTTAGTTACTGCTCAAGGCCCATCCCGTGTTCCGTCATGCGCCGATCCCTGTCGAACGTGCGCATGAGCGACCCTCTCTTGTTATCATTTTTTCACGCGTCGCCATTGTTGAGTCCGCTTTTGTTGTGCTCCTTCAATTCACCCTGTTTTAGGTTCGTTTCGGCTTTTCTGGCCTTCTTTTTGTTAGACAGATGTTACGTGATCTAGGACACACGTAAATGGGCTACTCAGTGTGTTTAATGGAGACGCGTGTGGAAATAGCTACCGAAGGTACGGGGGCGCCGCCTGGCGTTCCTCGTATGTGTTTTTCATTCCTTTCTCTTTTCATATTCTTTTTTCCTGTTAGTCTGGGCATAGTTTAGCTTATTTTAGCCTAGCTTGTTTCTCATTCAGGAATTGCTATGCCCTATGAGTTTTTCATATTTTCATAGCCTAGGTGTACAGTTGGTTCACAATCTGAGATTTCGTGGTGGCGGTGCTGTTTGTAGGGTTTGTGTCGGCCGCATTATTAGCGTTATTCCCGAGTCCCCCCTTTCGAGCCTTCACTGTGTCTCAAGGGCCTGGGCGCTTGGTGGTTCGTGATATCCAGGGGTACCCCACGGGGGCCTCTCCCTCACACCACAGGGTTTTTCGCCCCTGACACATTCTCTCCTCACGGCTAGGCCACCCTTTTTCTCGCCAGTTTCATTTACTGGTTTTTGTGTTCCCTTACTGTTTTCACCTCCATCCTTTCATTCCCTTTTGCCCAATCCTGGGGTACCCTACGGGGGCCCCTGTTTGTGCCAAACCACCCTTCCTGCCACTTCTCCTCATGGGCTTTGCTCTATCTCTGTGGGTGGGGTGGTTCCTGGGGGATGTGCCTCCTCTCCCCTGGTGTGTCTTCCTTGCCTCTCCCTTGACCGGTTGAGTCAGGATATTATCAAGGAAGACACTGCTCAGCTTGATGGCCATCGTCGCTTGGAGTCATAAGGAGTTGACGCTTTTTTCTGGGCCTGTGTTGGTATTCCCTAGACGCTCCTCTCGCTTTTTCGGCGCCGGACCATCTCGGCCGGTCCCGCAAATTTGCGGAGTGCTCGATTCGGTCCACGGACGATTCGGCTCCCCGCAAATTTGCGGAGATCGCTGGGGGGTCTCGCGGTGAGGCGGGAGGGTTGTGTCGGTACGGTTATGCCTCCATTGGCCCGCAAATTTGCGGTTATAGTTGGTTTTCCCGGTGACCCTTTTTTGTGTCATCTTGTTGCCTGGTACTATATTGGTGTATGCACTTGCCTGGTGTTATGGACCCTGCATGTGAGGTGTTGAGTGGTGGTTAACACTTTCTCCATCTTTGCAGGTTCTGCTTGTGCTCTTCCGCCTCACCCGCCCTCCTCACCTCCATCGGTGCTCCCGGTTTAGAGTGAGTACGACTTCCAGTTTGCATGTGTGTTCCTGTTTACCCATGCTCATTCCCTGGTTTTTATTGGACATTATCTTCACTTACTCCGTCAACGTGCTGCTTATGGTGTGTGTTCTTCCATTGCAGGTGGGATGCCTTGCTTTCGCCAGGGCTGTGGCTCCCCGTGCTTGGACTGCCACAGGTCCTGCTTGCGGCATTCGCAATGTGTGTCCTCTACGGCCTACCTCCCGGCTTTGTGTGGCCCGTGTATGGACCTGGTGGATGTGGTGGACCATCACCCTGGTTCCTCTGACGCGGCAGTGGCCTCTGCATCCCTTCAGTCTGTGTGGGCGGTGGTCTCCCCCACATCAGGACTGTGGGCCACCGTTCCCCGGCCTTTGTTGACGACCGGATCCGCGTCGCCCTGGGCATCCCTGACCCGTCTGGGGGCCGTTTACCTGGCCCTCTCCCTGCTCGGGCCCTCCTCCCTGGGTCCCGTGGTCGGTCGTCGCATCGTCGGGTGGATCCCCAGCTCCGTCCACGCTCTCGCTCTCCTCGTCGCTCGTCCTCTACTGCCCCTCCTCGTCCTCCTGCTCACCTTGACTCCGCCGTTCGCCCTCGTCATGGTTCTCACCCTGAGGCCGGGGTTAGCGTCTCTGCCCCTGTACGCCCTCCCCTGGCCTCTCCGGATAGGGGCTCTACTACCTTCCGCCCGCTTCCCCTGCACAAAAGACGTCCTCTTCATTTGTCCTCTACGCGCGCGGATGTTCATGCTGTAGCTGGCCCTCTGCTCCCTCCTTCTACTCTGTCCAGGAGGGTCCGCCAGGATGTAGTTGCTTCTCCTCCTACTTCTCCTGCTTCGGTGCCTCTTCTTCCTTCTAGGTCTCGTCCCAAGGTGGAGGTTCCTCCCTCCTCCGCCTCGGTGTCGGGCCGCCCTGTTCTCTCAGCCCCGGGGATCCTTGCTCTGTTTCCCCCCGCGGCTCCTTCTGACCTCCTTTCACCCGGCCAGCCTTCCCCCTCCCGTCATCCTGCTCCTCTTCCTTCTTCTATTCCTGATCTTCGCTTGCCGGCTCCCCGTGAGGGTACCCCGCCGCTTGACTCGGTAGAGTATAGCGAGGTTTCGGGGTCCCCTTTCTCGGGGGCTGACGTGTCGCTGGAAGAGGGGGATGGTGATGTTTCCCCCTCGGGCGTTAGTGATCGGGAACGAGACCCTCAGGACCGCCACGGCTGTCGTCGCTCGCCTTCTTTGGGCCGCGACGCTGCTGTTTCGTGTCATGGGTCTCGCTCTCGCTCACGCTCGCCCCTGCGGGCCGAACTATCTTCGGGGGGGTCGCCTCTCTCGGATCGATTTTCGGCTATGCAGGGGTGGGTTGTGTCACACTTCGACGCGCGCTTGGAGGCGATGCAAGAATCCCTCTTATCGCGCTTCTTGGCGGTGACACAACCTCAGCGCCTCACCCAACCTACCCCTGCTTTGGTCCCCCTCCCCTCTGCGGTGGACCACATTCCTTCTCGCCCTGCTTCTCCGCCTGCCCGGTCGTCGGCTAGTACTGCTCCTGCCCTGGCTCAGGTGGTTGCCCCTACTGTCTCACATGCGGGGGTCCTCCGTCTGCTAGGGCAGGGTCCGCGCTTGCCCCCCATCCAAAAGGCCAAGGTCCCGTCGCGGACTATGCCGCTCCTCTATGGCTCCTTGGCTGTTTGGAAGGGGGTGCAGGCCTCCCACCCGGAGCGTGCTACCGACTTCCCGTCAGGTGAGAGGGCCCTCCCTTTGGACTGGTCGGTCCAAATAAATGATAAAATGCAGTTCAGGGCGATCAGGGTGGATGGTCAGGTGGCCGACGTGGAGGTGCGGGCGTACCCGACAAGGACTGACCTTCAGTACTTTTCGGTTAAGCCCAAACCCCCGTCTGCTCCTCGAACTAAGCTCTGGTCAGACTTCAGCCGCCAGGACATCCTTCAGGATGTTCAGTCCCTGGCTGTGTTAACGGGACTGTCCTCCTATGGGACGGGTTTGTGCGACGACGGTAAGCCTGGCTTAGCCGTCGTGCTTGATAACCCTCTCCCATTGGAGGCCTGGTTTGCTGAGGCCTTAGACTTTGCCAACCGTTCCGTCGACAGATCTATTTCAGTCCCTCCCCCAGAGTCGTCACTGCTTTTGCCTCCTCTGGTATCTGTCGGCGGATTGGATGGCAAGTTCTGGTCCTGGATTAGCGCTCCCAAACTTGAAATTTGTGCTATTGCTAACCCGTTCTTCTCCCACCCAGATAAGTCCTCTGTCGACAGGGATTTTACCTTGCGGCAGAGGGTGGCGAACTTATTGTCTTGTCTTCTAGGTTCCCTCCAGACGTCTGTTCACCACCTGCGACTTAGCGAGGCGACTGCACCTGGCGATCTTCGCCCCTCGAGGGCTTTGGACCACGTTCGGCGGATCCACCTTCAGCTCGCGGTGTCTTTGGTTCCCGAGCTGAAGGCGGTTTTGTGCGAGGCAACTCGACAACGCCAGACGGTAAGGTCCTCGTTCTGCCGGAGAGCCCCTTTGGATATTCGTCAGGGTCTGTTATACTCTGAGCTATATACATCGGGGCTTTTTGCGCAGGATGCTTGGGAACGCTACGCTTCTCTGTCAGCGGACCCTGCTTACGACACGCAAAGACGCGCTGTGTCGCGACCAGGGTCTTCGCAGTCCCGTCCTTCTGCCGGTCCCCTTCGGGGTGCTGCCGCCACTGCTGCCGCCAAGAAAGGGCGCAGGAAAGGGAAGTTGCCGGCCAGAGCGTCGGTTCTGCCTCGCACTTCTGCTCCTGCTCCCTTTCATCCCCGCCGAGAAGGGGCTGCCCAGCCTTCCACTTCCGGCCGCCCTTCGACGGGGTCAGACGCACGACGGACAGGGGATGGGGTGACCCGCCCTTTTCGGCGAGGTGGGGGGGGTAGGGGTGGTCAACGTGGCTCTTATGACCGCAGGGACCGTACCGGGGGACCCTCCACGTCAAAAAATGTGTAGGTTCTCCAGGTCGGTCTCCTCCTTGTTCTCCTTCTCGCCTCGCAGAAAGGGTCGCTCACCTCATCTCGGGGGCTCCCACAGGTTATTTTCGCCCTTGCGCCCTTCGGTGGCCACGAGGGACGTGGGGGCGGACGATTGCACGGAGGGGTCTAACCTGGAGATGGAAGTCCAGACCCCCACTCAGCTCTTGTCAACGAAGCCGGCCTGTCTCTTCGGAGGTGGCCGACGTGATTACATCCATGCACGAGCAGGGAATCGTCAAGGAGGTGGAAGCCGGTCTACCGGTTTTCCTCTCCCGTGTTTTTCTGGTACCAAAGAAGGACTGCGACGCGATGCGACCGGTGGTGGATCTGTCGGCCCTCAACGGGCACATCGTGAACACACGGTTTCGGATGCTGACGGTGCACCAGGTACGACTGGCCCTGCGACCTCTGTCGTGGGTAGTGTCGCTGGACCTCAAGGATGCGTATTGGCACGTTCCGATCCATCCTCGTTTCCAGCGATTCTTGGCCGTTCAGACTTCCGATCGTGTGTTCATGTTCGACAGACTTCCCTTCGGTCTCAACATCGCGCCGCGGATCTTCTCGAAACTGGTGAAGCAGGCTCTGGATCCTCTCCTCAGGAGCGGCCTCCAGATCCTGTTTTACTTGGACGACTGGTTGATTGTTTCAGACACCCTAGAACAGTGCGTCCGCGACACCCTCACAGTAGTTCGACACATCACACAGTTAGGGTTCAAAATCAATATTCCCAAGTCCCGCCTGACCCCGTCGCGTGTCGTGACGTGGGTAGGTCTCGAATGGGATCTGACCAACGCTACAGTGACCCAGAGTCAGCCAAACGCGGTGAAACTTCGCAGGAAGGTCTTCGCCGTGTTGCACTCGGTCTCCCTCACGAGGAGGATCTGGGACTCGTTAGTGGGTTCACTGAATTGGGCCGCTCTGACCATTCCCTTAGGGAGGCTCAGGCTGCGCCGCCTAATCCTCATGGGCAACAAGGTGTTTCCGTTGGCCCCTATGGATCGGCTCATGCCGATCCCGCGTACCATTCACAGACACTTAGGACACTGGGTTGCTCGGGGCACGCTCTCTGCGGCTGTGCCCTGGACCGCCCCCCGCCGACGATCTGGGTAGATACAGATGCGTCGAGCGAGGTGGGGTGGGGTTACCAATCCAACCTGGGACATCAACATCACGGCAGATGGGTGGGACACACACACCTACACATCAATGCCCTCGAACTGTTGGTTCCCTTGTTCTTCCTGAGGGACCACGCGCTGGCCCTTCGGGGAAAGTCGGTGGCCTTCAGGATGGACAATCAGACAGCTGTCCACTGTATCCAAAAGCAGGGGTCCTCCAGGTCTTTGACTCTGTTGGGGATCTCAGAGAAGTTGTTCTTCCTCGCGAACCGACACAACATCTCCCTGCACGCATCCTACCTGCCCGGGACTGCCAACCTGTGGGCGGACGCCCTGTCGCGAGGACAGGGCGTTCTTGTAGAATGGGCGATGAAACAGATTGTATTCGACGACCTCGCAGCTTCCTGGGGTGTTCCGGAGGTCGACTTGTTCGCATCGAAGGAGACGCGCAAGTTGCCTCAGTACCTATCCCTCCGGACTCGCACTCCGGAGGGGGGTCCGGACGCTTTCATGGAAGACTGGAACAGGTGGCAGTCGATATACATATTTCTGCCACCAGACGCACTGTTGATGTGCAAAGTCCTCGCGAGGCTGCGGCTGTACCGCGGCAGAGTCTGGCTAATAGCGCCTCTGTGGCCGGCCCAGGCTTGGTACTCCCAGTTGCAGCGGTGGTGCCCGAGTCCGGTCCCTCTCCCTCTCTCAAACTTCCACTTGAGCCAGGTTGGAGACCTGCGGACCTCGTTGGCCTTCGCATCGTGGATGTTCGTGAGGCACGGTGGCTCCCAGTCCACGGACGGGACCTGACTGACTTCCTGAAGCGTTCATGGACGTCTTCGACTTGGGGGACTTACGAGTCCCACTGGAGGTCTTTTACTAGGTGGATACAGGACACTCACCAGACTGTTAGCTCTCCTTCCCTCGTCCTACACTACTTGTTTCACCTCTTCCGTACACGTCGCTCTCAAGTCAACACTATACGTAACCGCTTGTCTGCCATCCGGGAGGTCTTTGAGTCCGTCACTGGGCTGGTCATTCCACCGAAGGAGCTGGATTCCTTCATGAAGGCTGCCTTCAGGGAGCGACCGCCTCCGCGCCAGATCCCTCCTCAGTGGGATCTGGGGCGTGCTCTGGACCTTCTGGCTTCACACACGTATACACGGGACACTACACCGGTTCAGTTGCTCGAGCGTACACTCTTCCTTGTCGCTCTGGCCACTGGGGATAGGGTGTCTGAACTAGCTGCCATGTCGCGGTCCCAGGAATGCATGCGATTCTCCCCGTCCTTGAATGTCGTCACGTTAGCCCCCTCCCCTCATTTTGTTGCCAAGAATGAGAGAGAGACCCACGTTTTCAAGCCTTTCACCATCCAGGCTTTAAAGCGTGGGCATACTCACCATGTGTTGTGCCCGGTGCAGGCCTTGCACTCCTATGTTGAGTCTGTGGCTCCGACTTCGGGTACTGCTGTGTGGGTGTCTCCTCGGACTGGTAGGAGGCTCTCGAAGGTACAGATAGGACGCCACATTTGTCGGGTCATTCGTGCCAGTAACCCTGCTTGTCGGGGTTCTGCGCACGATGTGCGATCCTTTGCTGCCTCCTTACGGTTCCTGCAGACTCGTTCGTTGCCTGACGTCGCCTCGGCGGGTTTGTGGTCTTCTGTCCATACCTTCGTCTCCTCCTACCTCTCCATGTCCATTGTTAGACCCCCTCGGCCTGTGATAGCTCTCGGGAGTCGTGTTTCCTAGGGCTCTCGCGACGTTGCCTGGTCTTCCCCCCTCGTCACTCTTTCTTTTCCTTTGTTTTATTTCGAAAAGGGGGGGAGGGAAGTATGGGTTTGCAACACTGGATTACAAGTTTGGGGTTATGTTATATGTATACAGTACATAAGTGTTTTTGCCTCATTGATAATTGTGTTTTGTTTTTGTGATCAGTGTTTTTGTTCATTTTGGAAGAAAAGGGATTTTGTGTACAGTACTTTTTGGTTTAAGACAAGTCTATGGTTTTGCATTACTATGAATGACGGGCACGTGTTAAAACTGCTCTTTTTAGCTACTCCTCAGTTTTTCACTCTTTTATTAAACTCTCTTGTTTAAATTGTGTTTCTTTGTCATTCATAATTTTGTCTTATGCATTGGTTTTTTTGGTAGGTTGGGCTTGGATGTCCTCCTCCTATTTGTTATGCAGCCTTGACGTTGGATTTGCCAAGACTACTAACAAATTGGGAGGTTTGACGTACCTCCCAACCTACCAAATAGGAAAACCTACTATTTGGTAGTAGTCTTGGAAAATCCAACGTACATAATACCCTCCCTCACGCCGGACCCCTGCCCATCCGCGTTCTTCTGCTGACGTGAGATGTGATAACAAGAGAGGGTCGCTCATGCGCACGTTCGACAGGGATCGGCGCATGACGGAACACGGGATGGGCCTTGAGCGGTAACTAAGGTAAACCCCTTTTTCTTCTCTTCTACACTTTTTTCACCTTCGGTGGTAGTTTTGGTTAATGTACAACGTCTCCTAGAGCAAGATAAGGAGTAGACTCTAGACGTTTTCTTTTTAACCGCGGTTGGAATGACGACATAGCAGTCAAAATAGACAAGTCGTCATTGCAATTAGGTTAATAGCCTTGACGTTGGATTTTCCAAGACTACTACCAAATAGTAGGTTTTCCTATTTGGTAGGTTGGGAGGTACGTCAAACCTCCCAATAATGATGTCATCATGTAACTTGAGCTCAGTGGTGGCCCCTCCTTCCCTCTTCCAGCTCCTCCCTTCCCCTCACATCATCCTCCCTCCTTCCCTCTTCCAGCTCCTCCATACCAGTCACATAATCTTGCTCTCTCAACTACCATACCAGTACCCCTCAGTCTTATCTATCTATTGCCTGACGCCATGATCCCCGAAGGGGTGGCCACGAACGAACCGCCCCCATGCACCTCTGTCCCCAGTCAGTCGACGCCCCTATTCCCAACCAGCACCGCCTTCATTCATATACTTCCTCACTCCTTTCTTCCACCTCTCCTTCGGTCTATCTCTCCCTCTCTGTCCCTCCACCTCGCTCTCGTACACCCTCTTCGTAATTCTCTCGCTCTCCATACGTTCCATATGGCCGAATCATATCAGGTTGTTCCTTTTCACACTTTCCAGCACATCTACCTCCACACCACACCTCCTTCTTACTTCCTCATTCGTCTGTCTATCCCTCCATGTAACTCCGCATGCACTTCTCAAGTAACTAATTTCCACCGCTCTCACTCTTGGTCTGAGTCTCTTCCCGAACGTCCATGCTTCGCTTCGGTAAGTTAGTGTCGGGATTACCACACTGTCATGCAAGGACTTCTTCACTTCCACACTGACCACCCTATTTCTTGTTACTGCTTTCAACGTTCTTACAACCCTCTCCCGCACTTCCTCATCCATAGTCCCATCTTTACTCAACACACTGCCCAGATACTTAAAAGAGCTGACGATCTCCATAGCCTGACCGTTCAACTTCACCTCACACTCTGTGACTTCACCCCTTTCGAAGACCATAACCTTGCTCTTCCCTGCATTTACCTTCAAATTCCGTTTTTCGCACACTGTTCCAAACTCATTTACCAGACCCTGCAACTCCCATTCATTACCGCTCATCAGAACTGTATAATCAGCAAACAGCAGTATAGGCAGCTTCCACTTATTTCCCTCCCTTTTCAGCGATACACCAACATCCACTGCTCTTCCTAGTATTTCTTTCATGACTCCATCCATATATACAGTAAACAACCACGGGGACATCACACACCCCTGTTTCAACCAAACACTCAGGTCAAAGAACTCGCTCTGCTCATTCTCCACACGTACTGCCGCCTTTGCACCCTCATACGTGCTCTTCACTGCTTTCAGCAACTTGCCATCTACTCCGTATATTCTAAGTACTTTCCACATGCCTTCTGTATCCACTCTGTTATAGGCCTTCTCCAAGTCCATAAAGGCAACATACACTTTTTGTTGCTTCTTCAGATATTTCTCCACAACACAATTCAGGGTAAAAATCTAATCTACACATCCTCTTCCCTTCCTAAAACCTCCCTGCTCGTCGCCTATCCATTTCTCCGTTCTCACTCTCACTCTCTCAATCACTACCCTACTGTACACCTTCCCAACTACGCTTAAAAGATATATTCCTCGGTGATTACCACACACTCCTCTTTCCCCTTATATAGGGCAGTATAGTAAGACCAGGTCCCACTTAATGCCTATTCATGTCTTGTCTCATGTGCTATGTATCACACTCAGGTACTAATATTTTATAAGTTAATTCTGATAACTGTCTTGATAGCCTATACTGTAGTCTTTTTTTTTCCAGCTGAGCCTAAATTGTCTTGTTTCTATCTTTGTTACTCGGCTATAAGGTAGATTTTGTAGTGAAAGATGATGGTTATTCTGAAAACTTGGCATTAATATGACACACAGCCATAGTAGTTTCATATATTTCAATCAAGTATCGAGAAATCAGCTAATAAGAGATTCAATTTACGATCAGCTGGAAACAAATAGAGTATAGTGCTTAGTGTGCGGAATTTCGGTGTGAGTATCCTAGGTTCGAGTCCTTGGAGTACCACATGTATTCATTACTTTCATTGATTTCACTAGTTAGGATGATTTGTAAATTAATTGGTGAGTTTGTGAAAACAAATATGAAATTATATAAGTTAATTTGATAGAATAGCAAACTATAGAAGTTTACTATATTGAAACTATGCTATTTCTACTTCTTAATATTGATATTTCGTTCTAAAGCTATATACTGTATATATATATATATATATATATATATATATATATATATATATATATATATATATATATGAAATATTTATAAGATATGGACCAAAGCATATGTAGAATTGACTGTCCAAGTGTAATCCTGATGTATTTTGAGTCTGGATTAAAGTATAAATATTATTATTATTGTATCAGTGGTGAGACCCCTCTTCTAGTATTTCTCCCAACCATAACCAGTATTATATCCTTATTAGGTAACCACAGCAACTCGCCAAGACAACCATAATATACAACCTAGATTCATATTTTGTTTTCACCAACCAACCAATTAATTTACAAATAAACCTAAGTAATGAAATCAATGCAAGAAATGAATACATACAAGGACTCGAACTAGGATACTCACACCGAAATTCCGCACACTAAGCATTAGGCTATCAAGACAGTTTTCACAATTATCTAAAAGGTTTTATGCACAAGCCTACGATATATTATGCATTCTCGAATACTGCATATTAATTCTTAGCCTGTACATATCCAATACACCAGACCCACCTAAGTTGCCAAGGCGGTAGTGGGGACGACCAATATAACGTCTCGGTCCAAAGGTAGGTGGGGCGATAGATGTACGAGTCCCCCAACAGAAGGCCGCCACCGTGAAGGAACATCATTACCGGCAGCTGGCGGTCCTCAGGTAGGTCCTCTGGCAGCTGGTGAGGAGAGTTACAGTATAATAATGTCTATCTATCTATATACTCAGGCCCCAATCCCCACTTTTCCAAAAAAAATTTGGGGGGAGGGGGTTGGACTCCAGGCAGAGCCAGAATAGGGACAACACAAAACACTACAGAAAACAACGAACACACAAAAACAAAATACAGATTCACACACATCTAGGTCATCCAGGAGAAGACCCAGAGACCAGGGTCACCAAGGTCCCTCCAAAATAAACAAACCAAAACGAGGACAAGACAATATAAAAGCAAAGGAACTAATCAAAATCACTATGCGGAAATAACGCTTTAGCAAAATAAAGTTTGAAATAAAAGAACACAAAGTAGATTGTGCTGTGTATAAGAAGTTTGTAGGAAATATTTAAGGAACACCCTGTCTTACTTGTATAACTTGTAGGAAAATAAAGACGGTCTTCATGGCCGATGGGATCTCTATTAAAATGTAAAACTTGCAAACTAAACAAACCAAAATTGGGACAAGGACAATATAAAGTCAAATTAAATTATCAAATATCGCTATGTGGAAACAACGCTTACTAAAATGAAAATTATTAAATAAAAGAACACAATCCACCACATAGGGTGTACATTACTACATGAGCAAGTTAATCTGTTTCCCAAGCAAACTAATCGCACATATAACAACGCACTATCGTCACGTTTTAAAGGAATTAGTCAAGTTTGGGAAGTCCGGGACGTTCTGATTTTTTTTTACTAAACTCTGCATGAATAAAGAAACTACATGTTAAATGTCAAAATATTATTTAAAATCAAATTTGCAACATGACAAGACATTAACAATAGTACAAAATACAAATATTGATAAGATATCTATACTATTACAAAATAATATAAAATACAGTACAGCACTCACTAACGATAGTGCTATCGGGTAGGTACCTGTAAGCATAGCATGCCTCAAGTGACCCCTATCAATAACTACCCTACAAATAACCTACATTTATCGCACAAATAAACTAAGGAAATCGCAAAAGCAAGCAAATTGATACTATCGACAATGAATACATATATATAAAGACAAATAATTGCAAAATATGAAGTTACAACAGATTTAAACAAAAAGTATTCTTTTAACAAGAACAATCAATTTAAATTTTTTAAAGTAAGTTAATAATAGAG
>CM064580.1:39818209-39908209 GCA_032716605.1 Paralithodes platypus
AGTTCAGTCCCACCTTGGCATTGTTCAATGTGAGTGGCGGTTTATCCCGGCTAGGGCGCCGTGGTTCGGCGCTATATGGGAAAGGGCCATCGGCATTGTCAAGGCGGGGTTGAAGAAGGTGTTGGGACGTGCCTTAATTTCCTTGGAGGAATTGACTACTCTACTGTTGGAAATTGAGGCCACTATCAATGATCGTCCCTTATATTATGCTTCCGGCGACCTAGGGGATCTTACCCCAATAACACCCTCTGTGTTGGTGCGGGGTCATCGGTTGCGGGATCTTCCTGATGATAATGAAGTAGAGGATGGGTTGGAAGATCCAGACTACATAAATAAAGATGTCATTTTAGCCATATCAATATATTCGCAAACTGTCGAAAGATATCTGACGACGCTGGTCTAACGAGTATTCTGGTGACCCTCAGAGAGGCGCATAAGTGTAAGCTGAGACCAATAAATGGTCGGTGGCCGGGTATCGGTGATGTCGTCATCATCCATGATGAGGGTCCGCTTTGGAAGTTGGGCCGTATTGTCGAGTTATTACCCGGTCAGGACGGAGAAGTCAGAGTGGCTAGAGTCCGGACGAAGACGGGAACATATACGCGGCCGACTGTCCGTCTGTACCCTCTTGAGGGGGACATTGAGTGCAAAGAGGACTCCTCGGAGACGCCTGGAGACATTCCCACAGGGGCTACCTCGACCGATCAACCGGTCAAAGTACCCAGTGGACGTCCTAGTCGACAGGCGGCTCAAGCCTCCTCCCAATCATGGCGGAATAAAATAGCCTCCGGGCTTTTGTAGATACTGTATTATATAAACCTGGTGGCGGGAATGTGTCCAAACTCTGATATGGACAGTCTTACTTTAAGTATTACATTAAGTATTTAGTGGGATCAATGGTTATATAGAATAATTAAGAAGTTAATAATTATGTTCTATATTGGATATTGGGTAGTCTATCATTCCTATGAACTTAGGTAATTATAGTTGGGTGAGAAAATATATACCTACCCATTTGCGCATGCGTGATATTGGCGGACCTCTCGCAAATATTGTGAGGGTACCGCACTCTCTCCCTAGCCGCCACCACTACCAGACCGTCTGCTTACACTCTCGTGTTTCACCTCATATTTCGCCCCATTAGTGATAGTACTTATCTCATCAATTCTCCATCTATCCATACTAATCCATAGATTCATTCATCATCATTCCCAGCAATCCTTAAGTATAGGTGGGCCCCCTCTTTATTCATCAACTCTATCCTATCACCCGTTTCAAACACCCATCTTGTAACATCATAACGTCTCACCAGGTCAACTAAGATTCTAGACGCACTAGTTCCAGTCTTCAGGTGATATAAACCATTATATGATATTATTATACAGTTCCACTGAACCATCTAACTAACGAATATTTACGAAGGTAGCAGGTACGCCAGTAAGTGTGTGACAGATAAGAATGGGAGAATGCTAGCCGAGAAGCAAGAGAGCGTCCGAAGATGGAGGGAGTACTTCATTTGATTTGCTAAATGTAATGCATGAAGAGCCCGCAAACATAGCTGGATATGGTATGGGAGGGCGAAGAAGAGAAGTAGTTAGGAATTGGTGGGATCAGGAGGTCAGAAGTGTGGGAAGCCATGCAAAGAGTGAAGTTGGGGAAAGCACCATGAACATATGGATTGTGTGGGGCAATGTTGAGGTATGGTGGTGAGATCGTGATAGACTTGTTATGGAAAATGTGCAAACTAGCATGGGAGAAGGGGAGTGCACCACGATGACTGGAAGACTGGCATAATATTCCCCCTATATAGGGTCAAAGGGTAAAGAGGAGTGTGTGGTAACCCCCGAGGATTATGTCTTCTAAGCGTAGTAGGGAAAGGTATACCGTAGGGTAGTGATTGAGAGAGTGAGAGTGAGAACGGAGAAATGGATAGGCGACGAGCAGAAAGGTTTTTAGGAAGGGAAAGAGGATGTGTAGATCAGATTTTTTACCCTGAATTGTGTTGTGGAAGAAATATCTGGAGAATACAACAAAAGGTGTATGTTGCCTGTAGGGACTTGGAGAATGCCTATTACAGATTGGATAGAGAAGGTTTGGTGGAAAGTACTCTAGAATATACGGAGTAGCGGGCAAGTTGCTGCAAGCAGTGAAGAGCATAGCTGAGGGTGCAATGGCGGCAGTACGTGTGGAGAGTGAGCAGAGCGAGTTCTTTGACCTGAATGTTTGTTTGAAACAGGGGTGTGTGATGTCCCCATTGGTTGTTTATTGTATATAGGGATGGAGTCCTGCAAGAAATACTATCAAGAGCATCTGGATTTTTTTTTGGTTTTTTTTTTTGTGTTTGTTGGTATATCGCTGAAAAGGGAGGGAATTGAGTGGAAGCTTGATCTATACTGCTGTTTTGGGCGGATGACCAGTTCTGATGAGTGATAATGAATGGGAGTTGAAGGGTCTGGTAAATGATTTTGGAACAGTGTTCGAAAAACGGAATTTTAGAATGTAAATGCTGGGAAGAGCAAGGTTATTGTCTTTCGAAAGGGGTGAAGTCCCAGCGTGTGAGGTGACGCTGAACGTACAGGCTATGGAGATCGTTAACTCTTTTAAGTATCTGGGCTGTGTGTTGAGTAAAGATGTGGACTATGGATGAAGAAGTTCGGGAGATGGTACAACAGGGGAAGAGGTTTGTAGGAAAATGCTAAAAGCAGTAACAAGAAATAGGGTGGTCATTATGGAAGTGAAGAAGTCCTTGCATGACAGTGGGTTAATCCCGCAACTGACTTACGGAAGCGCAGCATGGACGTTGGTTGAGCGACTCAGACCCAAGAGTGCGAGCAGTGGAAATGAATTACTTAAGGAGTGCGTGCGGCGTTACCTGGATGGATTAGACAGACTAATTATGAAAGTAGAAAGGTATGTGTGGTGTGGAGGTAGATGTTGGCTGGGAAACAAAAAAAAAGTGTGAAAAGGAACAACTTGATATGGTTCGGCCATATGGAACGTATGGACAGCGAGCGAATGACTAGAAAGGTGTACGAGAGCGAGGTGGAGGGACAGCTAGGGATAGGTAGCACCGAATGAGAGGTGGAAGGATGGAGTGAGTAAGTACATGAACGAAGGCGGTGCTGGTTGGGGGGCGGGGCATCGACTGCCTTGTGACAGAGGTGCATGGGTGCGGTTCGTTCGTGGCCACCCCTTCGTGGATCACTGCGTCAGTCAATATATAGATAGATCTAAGATTGAAACAACAGGAAAGTTAAACATTAATACGATAGCAATGTTGATGTTTGTCAAGTAAACAAATTGTTATCAAAAGATAGAAGAGTTGTCTGTTGATGAGATAAGTTCAAGAACTTAGGTTTTAGTTGAACCTGCAATTAAAGTGTTTCCAAAAGTTAATACTACTGTACCAGAATTATGTAAAAAAGGAGTAATGGTGTCAGCTTATGAGGGGTTACGAATGGAATGAGCTGGATAAGTGCAGGAAAGAATACCACAAAGTCATTAAACACAAGCATACCTTCAATAAGATAAAGAGTAAGGCCAACTATAACGATATGATTGATCAAAAGTTAGAAATACAAAAGGAATTTGAAAAAGGTAAACAACAATGAAAATATAAATTTGGATTAAGAAATTAAGAGAAAAACAAAAGTAAATATCCAAAATTATATTTGGAAGATCTTCAAAAGGACACAGGACCAAAGTGATAAGATTTCCTATTACACTTGAACAAATTTATGAACATTTTAATCCCTTGGCCAATGAAGATGATGCCTAATGTTAATGATAACGAGGATATTTCATGGGGGAGATTAACAATGAAGGAGAAGGGTCTGTCATTGTTAATCCTCATGAAATTATCCATACTAAATGACCCAGATAACTACTGAAGAAATAAAAGAAATGTATTAATAGCTTAAAAACTAATATGCACTAGGAACACTTACATGATATTAAATGAATGAATACGATTAAACTGTACACAAGACAATTTATCTTCCAGTATATGTAAAGCTGCTTACAGTAATAATATTCTTGATACAGGTGACCTTTATTCCAAAACGAATGGCTTTATTTGGCACCATAGTGCCACTGTATTATACACAAGGTGTAGACAACAACAATGTTAACAATTACAGATCTTACAATCTTAGTTGTATGGGAAAGCGTTTTACCTCTCTTATAAATTTAATATATTAAAGGAATTTGCAAATGCTATGCAAATTTATCAGAGAATCACAAGCAGGAATCAGCCCGGAATTTTCTACACTAGATCATATATTTCTGCTTAAATGTGTAATTGATATATTTAACTGGATGAATGTAAGGGTTGTTTTGGTTGTTTAGTGGATTATACAAAAGTCTTTTATATGGGTTTGGCGAGGCAAGGTTTGTGGTACAAGTTAGTAAAGGAGAACGTTGATGGTAAAATACTGTAATGTAATTCCGAAGTATGTACAGTAACAATTAAATACTGTGTTGATGCTAGTGCAAACGGGAAATCCGGATACCTTTGTGTGTGAATATGAAGGCGAGACAGGGTGAAAATGGTATTTCCGTGCTCTTTTGCATTTTATGTTAATTTTTATTGAGGCCAAGGCTTATTGAATGCAACTGTAATTATTAAACTTTAGCGATGATTTGCTCAATGATTTATCTCAAATTATTTGTGGTTAATGTAAGCAGATGATACAATAATAATGTGTGACAGTGAACAGGGGATGATATTTGGTGCATTACTAGCCTTGGATATTTACTGTACTGATTGGAAATTAAAAGTTAATTGCAATAAAACAATAAATTGTAATATTCAGCAGGGGGTAAAGTTCCAAGTTGGTAATATATATTTTACAGACCGGTAGGGAGAGTAGTAGAAATAATGCAGTCCATATAAGTATATTAGCATAGTCATTCAATTATAATTGGTAGAGAGATTTTCGTAAAGGAGAATTGGAATTAAAAGAATCAGGGCAGCAGAGAGGTATCTATCTATCTTATCTATCTATTGCCTGACGGCCTGTGATCCACTACAGGGGTGGCCACGAACGAACCGCCCCCATGCCCCTCTGTCCCCAGTCAGACAGCGCCCCTCCCCCCAACCAGAACCGCCTTCGTTCAATATAGTTCCTCACTCCATCCTTTCCCCTCATATTCGGTTCTACCTCTCCACCTCTGTCCCATACCACCTCGCTCTCGTACCCCCTCTTAGTCACATATCATCATTCGCTTTCCATACGTTCCGATATGGGCCCGAACTATCTCAAGTTGTTCCTTTTCACACTTTCCAGCACATCTACCTCCACACCACACCTCCTTCTTACTTCCTCATTAGTCTGTCTATCCCTCCATGTAACTCCGCACGCACTCCTTAAGTAATTCAGATTTCTCACTGCTCCTCACCTCTTGGTCTGAGTCTCTCAAACCAACGTCCATGCTTCGCGTTCCGTAACACTCAGTGTCGGGATTACCACACTGTCATGCAAGGACTTCTTCACTTCCATACTGACCACCCTATTGTCTTGTTACTGGGCTTTTAGCGTTCCTACAACCCTCTTCCCCCCCTGTTGTACCCTCTCCCGCACCTCTTCATCCATAGTCCCATCTTTTACTCAACACACTGCCAGTATCAGCTTAAAAGAGTGACGATCTCCATAGCCTGACCGTTCAGGCTTCACCTCACACTCTGTGACTTCACCAATTTCACAAAGACCATAACCTTGCTCTTTCCCCGTATTTACCTTCAAATTCCGTTTTTCGGCACACTGTCCAAAACTCTTTTACCAGACCCTGCAACTTCCCATTCATTATCCCACACTCATCAGAACTGTATCATCATCCGCAAACAGCAGTATAGGTAGCGTCCACTCCATTCCCTCCCTTTGCAGCGATACACCAACAATCCACTGCTCTTGTATAGTATTTCTTTCATGACTCCATCCATATAAAAAAAAAAAAAAACAGTATACAGCTATGTATTCAATAATTGGTACCATGTCGTAAATTTTATTTGCCAGTTGATATCCTGATAGAAGTGTTTTAATAGTATGGTGTTACCTTGTGCATGACCCTTATGCATGAGAAATATTGGGAAAAATGTGTATTTTAATACCACGAATTTTCCGAGTGTTTTTTAATACAAGAAATTGTTCAATTATGCATCAATATATAGTGTTTTGTAATTAATTAGAAATCTCCGGGCAAAACCTATTTTCCCCCATTATGCCTATTGATCGTGTGGGTTGAGACACGCCCCCGATAGTGATTTTGAAAAGACATTATCCATAACCTAACCAAACCTTACACGAACCTAACCCTAGTATTTATGGGTGGGGGCTGCTGCCCCCACAGGCCCTCGCTGGTGTGAGTTACCAGCGAGTACCAGGTTGAGTAAACAAAAAAAAAAAAAAAAAATTGGCTGTCGATTAGACTATACGAAGGTGTGCAAGAAGAAAGTCCGATGAAGTCTACGGGTGTTTTTACATTCTTTCAATATCTTCCAGCTTTGGATTGATACATTGATAACGGGAAACGTACCCTTATTGATCAACCTTCTTGTTGCGAAAATTAAATTTTAGTACCATTACTTTCTATTAGGTTTTTTTCCGAGGGTTTAACACATTTTCATATGATCTTTAGAGCGTATCGATAACTGGAAGTACCGTATTGTACAACCATTGTTACGAAAAAAGAAATTTTAGTACCATAACTTTTTTATTAAGTTTGGCCGAGGGTTAAAAACACCTTTTTCTTATGTTTCTTTAGGAGCATAATAGATTCAATAGTTATCTTCAAATATATCAACAAAATTTGTGGTATTAAAATAACATTGAACCGGAAAATCTGGGGCCATTATATGTTAGATAATTGAAATGATTACAAATGAAATTATTTTAAAGCAACAGTTTTGTGTGTACAAATAAAGAGAACAAGCACGGATATGGTATTAGAGCCGCGGCGGGCGAGTGGTGAGAGCACGGCTTACGTGTAAATCTGGCAAGGACCCGGGATCGACTCCCTGCCACGGCGGACATTTAGTGGGTGTGATAGTACGTCCTATTATGTGTCACATGCTCGCACCCAGTCAGGGGAACCATCCTGACGGACGTTATACAGGACTCTAAACACACATAACCCAAAAGCCACTCCAACAGCTTCCTCCTCCTCTCCAACACCCCTTCTCCCCTCTCAACACTCTTCTCTGAGCTAGTGCCAGGTAACTATGACACAGTCGGACGCCGGGCCGGGATCACAGAATCATGTATACAATCGTAAGGATCAGAGTCGTACAGATTCCGTGACCGATGCTTCAATAGACCGAAGAAGAAGAAAAAAGATATGGAGAGCTTGGAGTCTAACCCATATGGAGATGCATATTAAATGTTGGATGATTGGTTACTAGGTTGCGACTTACTGTTAGGAAAAGTATACTAAATTGAGTTACCTTATGTATAAGTGCTTGTTATGTTTTATTTATGACTGGTATTTATTCTTCTCCATGATTAAGTTGCATTACAAAAATATGTAATGGACTGCCGGAATGTCAGGCTGTGTGGTTATCACAAAATATTGCTAATCCAGTATGAGAACAAAAGGCCATTAAATTAAGGTTGAAAGATACAATTGTGGATTAACTACTTGTAACAGTAACTTGTTAAACAAATCTCTATGGAGTAGTTATAAAGTATATCAAGAAGTATATGGCTTGGAGGAATATTTTTTTAAAAGCTACGCAAAGGTTAATCGCATAGTGGTGGAGTTAAACTACGAACCAAGTAACAATAAATTGCCTATAATCTGCTGGTAGATATCAGAATATTAGGAGAGAAAATCGGTATTTGTGGAAAATGTGAGACTGGTGATGTTTGGTGACGAATACCATGTACTGTACTGTTTTATATGTCAAAATTGCTGATAGTGCTAGTATGTTTGAAAAATTAGTTCATTTTTTTCAAGTACCACAATTTTTGTTGATGCAAATAAAATAATTTTAATGTAATTGAATAGTTCCGCATTTTTTTTTTTAGCATTGTCGTTTGGTATTTGTTATGGCCACGTTTTCCTAAGAAACGTGATATATTCTGATTGGCCTTTTTTTTAAAAATTCCCCGGACTGGGAATGTGACAATTATCTTCAACGTCAAGGAGCTCTCTACTGGTTGAGGACTGGGACCGTTCAATCTTCCCCAAATGGGCCAAATTACCACATAAATAAAACAGGTAATATACCATAAAACACAAGGAGAGATTACACAGGTTTTTATTTCTTAACAACTAGAGAACATGGGCATCAAAATAGTAATGTTTGGTATATGGGTCAATTTGGCTTCTGAGATTAGGACAATGATTTAAATAAGATGAAATGGAGACAATAGGTTCTCAGCACCAATAGTATTCGTCCTTAACCCATTGGCTGCGGTTATGTTTGGGCTTATTTAGGGCATATTCAGGCACTCCTGAATGAATAAATCAAGCATTCTGCATTAAATGAACTGTATTCTGGGCCGAAAACTAGGCGAAAATAGCTTCAAAATGAGTACCAGAACGGGCCCCGTACGTGGTCTGGTTCACCCGCAGCGGTGCCAGTGAAACGAAGCGGAGAAACACCAGCTATTTGGTAAGCCAACTCACTCGCTTGGCTACACTGTTGTGAGAGAGAGAGATGAGACACCGAGGCTCGAGAGGACAGTCTACCTCAGTGAGCCGCTCATCTGCTGCTGAGGGACGGAGGTGGGCAACTCACGCTCCCGCCCACTGACACCCTCGATTTTTACGGTTTTTACAACCAGGCTTTTCAAGCCTGGAAAATTGCTGTGAACTTACACATGCCAGTACGTTCCAGAAACCAGGGGGTCAACACCGCAGGCGAATAGGGTTACAGATAGAGCAGAGTGTGCGGACAGATTATGATAGCAATACAAATTAATTAAAGTATACATAATAAATAAGGGTTTATAGCAACAAAATTAGTTTTAACCTCTTAAATACGCATGGGGTACGGTAATTAGGACACCTCTGGCCTGTGTCGCATGTAATTTGAACTGTTTCCCATCACTAAAAGTATTCATTTTAACCATATAAATATCCATTACTACTTATCCATATGCGCTCTATTATAGGGTTGATTATAAATGTATTAATCTGTTACAACAATAATAAACGAGTGGTGTGAAGTGAAAACAGCGTTTTGCATGGTTCAAAATCGGCGCTACAGGCCGCGAGTTGCATAATGTATGGGTGAGGCAACCTGCTTTCCCTCCCGGCCCCCCCCCACATTTCCACTCAAGGCCACTGAGACACTCGATTGAATACTCTCTCTCTCTCTTCTTGCCACTCGCTTGCTAACAGTGATGACCAGTGCCCTGCTTGCAACCTCGCTAATGCTTAGCACGAAAATTATACTTCAGAATAAGGGAATAACAGGGAAAATAGGTGATAACTGAAGGAGGTGAGGAAAGATTGTGGGGAAGGAGGTGGAGGTAGAGGGACTGATAATATTGGCATGGCCAAGGGCCAAACATTTTTTTTTTTTTTTTTTTCGATGTTTAAATTTTTTTTGTTTTTCTCATGACTGCTTTTAAAGAGTCTTCCCGCAGTCACCGCCGGGAGAACTCTTAAGAGTCTTCCCGCCAGTTTCCCGGGTTAAAGAATCAAATGAAGCACCAATAATCACAAACTTATAACACGGGGGTTGGGCAGTCTAAATGGAGTGGACTGAAAAGCATTTAACTCTGCACTGAGATTTCAGTTTCACTATTTTGATATGTTCTCAAGTGATAGTTAAAACCTATTAAACTCAGAATTTTTACACAAAGATTCTCGGATGACGTTGTGAGGTGCATGTATGAATTAATATAGTAATCATATACTGTATGTACAGTATATATATCAATTCTTCTGTGGGTCGCGGGGGGAGCCCGGTAACTGACAAAATATATATATAATTATATATTACCGGTGTAGGATAGGTGTGTGATGTTTCCCAACAAATGGGACAATAGTTATCAAAAGGATGTGGAAATGGAAAGTACAATTCCCTGTAGAAGATTACGTTAACTTAAATATGGAGACACTTGGCATGACCTGGGTCCTAAACCCTCACCATAATTCACTGTTACCACTACGAAACCTAGAGAGGCACTTAACCTCTTAACTGCGCAGATGTATGGTATTTAAATGTGCCACAGCGTTGACGAAGATATTCTAATCCATTTCTCACTAAAATTCGTTTAATTGTACCATATATAGAAATAATACTTATCCATATAGTGCCTATTTTACTTTTAATATGAACATATTGCTTACAGTTTCTTACAGCTAGATCCTCTGGAAAGAAGGCAAACTAGGCCTGTGTAATCCAGCTCAGTACCAGGTACTTGCAACTGCTGCCGGGGTCGTTTCACGGTGTTTGGCGGCGGACGGTAGCAGACGCAACATTTTTGTACTATTCTGTATTTTGTTTTTTATAATCAACAAACTTCAAATCTTGTCTTCCCCATGCTTTATCAAGATTAGCTTTCAAAACTCCCTTATTGATTCGGAATCGACTACATACTGGGGCAGGCGATTCCACTCATTTACCACTCTATCAACAAACTGAGTTCTTTGCCTTCCTCAACCCTATTTCTTTCCACCCCCCTTTTTCCTGTGGTTAAATTTTCTTAAGAGTGTCCTCTCGTTCTTGTTCCCTTCCCGCATCAAGAAGATACCTTCACACACATCCTCCATCATACTTGTCTTCTGACACTATCTTAGAAGTCTCTATCATATCCCCTCTCCTTTCTCTCCTATATCCAGTGTCCGGAAGCCCCAGTTGTCCTCAACCTCTGCTCATTAGGCCCGCGTTCTTCAACGTTTCGGGTACTAGCTTGCTAGATCTCCTCTGCACTTTCTCCACTGCTTCTATATCCTTTACCCTATATGGAGCCCACACCCATGGTTCACCATATTCCAGGTGCGGCCTTACCAGCGCTGTATAGAGATTCCTGAATATTTCTGTCGTCAAGTGAACGTGAATTGAACTAAATGTGCCTTCCTTATCAGCCCTACAATTCCATAGGTGGCTTTGTTAATTCTTTTTCCCGCTAAATGTTCTGAGAAATTTAACTTATTGTCCATCACTATCATACTCCTATATCTTTTTCTGAATTCACTTCCATCCCATCGCTTCATACATACATACTGTCATTCCTACCTTGTCCTATCCTTGCTTGTCCCAATCCGCATGTACTTGCCATTTTTTTGGACTGAAAAGGCATTAAACCAATGCTCAGACCATCCCCTTACATTGCCCTCCACATCTCCTTGAAGCAAAACCCACATCTTCCTTACTCCTCACCTCTTCTACAATACAGCTTAGTGTCATCCGCATACAGGTATACCTCACTTCCAGTTAGTTTATAACTTCAGGTAAGTCGTGTGTAAAAATATAACGGAACAGTAAATTGGTCCCAACACAGATCCCTGAGGTAACCCCACTTGTAATTTCCCTCCACCCGAGCCTATTCCATTCACCAGTACCCTCTTTTCTCCGATCTTGTCAGGAAGGCTTCTAATCCATTTCACGACATTTCTCCCCTATATTTATAGCTTCTAACTTTCTCTATTAACCTTTTATGTGGGACCTTATCGAAGGCCTCATAAAATCGCAATATACCACGTCTATTTACATCACCATCCTCTAGGGAATTTGCATCCAATCATCTACCACCTTAATTAGCTGTAGTTACTGGTCGACCTCCCCGGCAATAATTCCGAACTGTCCTCCCACTGAAAAAAGTTGGTTTTTTTTTTTTTTTTTGATTTCATTATGCTCCATTATTCCTTTCTCTAATTTACCGTTTCCATTGGTTTACACACAACACTTGTCCAAAATGGACTGGTCTATTAATATTTCCTGGGTTCCAATTTCTCTTTCCCTTCTTAAATATATCTGTTATGTTCGAACCTCTCTCCAGTCCATCCACTCGGGATTGTGTCCTGTATATAAACGATACCCTCAAATAAGCAGTTTTCAATGCTCTAAACCAACATCTCACCTCCTTCCTTTTATGATTTCTTGGGTGTATCCCAATCCGTAGTTCCCGGGGACTTACTTCTGTTAATTTTTTCTATAGCCCTTCGTATTCTTAGCATGGTGAAAAACTCTATTTAGTTCTAGTGCCGGTGCCTGTTTGATGGGCAATAGTAGGTCACTGCATCATCCGACTCCACTGTTTAGTACCCCCCCCAAAGTATTTCCCCAGCACCTCTGGCTTTTCTCCTTATCAGTCTCCCACTCTCCTCCCAGCATCCAACCCCCCTACCAGCTCTGGGATCCCTAACTCTTCTTGTTAACTTTTCCTGAATGTACTTCCAGAAATATGTTTGGATTAGCCTTCACATTTTCTAGCAATCCCTCTCTCTCTCTCTCTCTCCTTCACCCCTCCTATAATTCCCACCTTATTTTATTGTTTATTTGTCTGCATTCCAGATCCACTTCTTTAGCTTCTATACTATGAACATATGAACATGGGAAAGCAATAAACAAATTGGTAGAGAGCAATTGGCTGGTGAAAATTGTACATTTTAGGCCCCCGCGAGTCCCGTAATCCTGGCCATTAAGCAGTGAGAGATCGTAATCCTGGTAAAGACCTTACCTACTCCCCTCACTCTCTCTTGTCTCGTGTGGGACTGAGGAGGCCAGGGGAGCTTTCAGGGGACTGGCTTGGAGGGTTGGAGTTTACACCTCCTCCATCACCCCCCTCCTTCTATACCCACAGAAAATACTCGATAATTATCGGGAAAAATAGAGAAAATACCTGATAATTGAGGGGGAAAACGGAGGGGGGGGGGGAGGAGGGGAAAGGGGGGGGGGACACATGTGTTGTAGGCAAGTGGGTAGCAAGGTAATGGAGGGAAATTATCTCACCTAAACACAAATTAATTTTTTTGAGTGCCACTGGGTGCTTTTTAAAATGTTTTTTTTTTTTTAGGGCCTAGGATATTAAGAGTCTTCACCCGCAGCCGCCAGTAGACCTCTTTTAAGAGAAGTCTTTCCCACAGCTGCCGGGTTTAAAGTAGTCAGTTGTAGATGCGGGCCGGTTGAGAACGAGTTAAAACACATGGTTTTGAAGTTAAGTTTCTGGGACGTCTGGGCACAACGTCAGGTAAATGAGACAGTGCAACGTGTCACTTATGTCCCTGTCTCTCTCACGGACTTGGTTACTGGGCCGAATAACTGTCAATCTTTCTTTAGCATAGATCACTATCTCTCCTCGTCTTCTGGCTGGCTCTCCGACGCTCACTCTCGCCTGAACCTGTGTGTTTGTCTCAACTTTTCACCCCTTACTTTAACCCTTTCACACATATGAAGAATTTTGAGCCCTATTGGATTATACATTAAAACCTTTGTTACCGATCAGGGGTATTTAGAAATCTATCTAGAGTTTAGTTACTTCAAAACCTCTTGCAGTTGCCTTTGAGTTAGCTGTGGGCAGAACACTAATTTTGGAGAGGTTACGTATAAGAGTGAAGAGATACTCTATATTTCTTATTGCTAATCTGGCAAACACTCTGCATCAATAAATGTGTTGAAAGGGTTTAAGATCAAGCCATAGTGCTTTTCCATGAGTAAGAGGCAAGCCTAAAACTTATTAGTGGTACTTTGTGAACTAATCACACACTTGCTTTCGTATTTAGTTACTGGACAAGGTAGGGCAAGCGAATGAGGCTGTCAAAAAGCGTTGTGGGGGTCCTCAACAACAAGTACTGTGTTGAACAAGACAATTCCGGCCTTAGAGTTTTGGGGCGGGATTCGTACTTAAAACATAACCTGAGTTCATTAGGTGATATTACAGATCTTGGAGGATCATAATAACTCCTGAACTTCTGAGTTACGTCTGGATTGTTAAATAGAGCAATTGCTCAAAACGGCACTCACTCGAACCTAGTCGATTTTCAGTGTTGCCTCAGGCCCTCCAGCATTATAACTGGGTGGCTCTCGACATCTAAATTGTTCTATGTGTAACAAGCCTCAGCGTTTGGAACTGTCCTTTCTGCCCTAGGACTACAGGGGAAAGAATTAAAAAAATTGAATCTAAGCCAGCAGGCTGAAGTGCTTGTCGATAGGTTGGTCAGCATGTGTAGTGTCTCGTGTTTTTATTGCGGTGTCCTGTGACCTGGGCATCAAGGGCACTGTAGGCAATCCGTGATTTTTCCTTACTGTTGGAGAGCAAGATGCACTGGGTTGCAGCTGGTACTGTTTCTGGTCGGCTGGGTAGTCGTTGCATGGGGCGGGAAGTTGGTTGGGCGTGGTGTAGGGCGGCTTGTGGTGGAGAATTATTGGGTGGTAGAGTTGGTCTGGCAGTTTCCCCAAGTCTCATAGGTTGATTTTCGAACTCCCTTGATTATGATGATTTGGTTTCTGTGAGTCAACTTATGGGTAATTTTTTCTTTGGATGGCAACGTGTGTGGAGGCATTGTCGAAACTGCAACTGGGAATATGAGGATTGCAGTGTAGCGCGTCTATAGGGGTCTTGAAGGGTGGAGGTGTCCTGGAGGCAGCTGCATCCACGATGGATATCATATTTTTTGCTTTTTATGGGAGATACCCGTTTCTTGTTCATTTCTCTGGGTGCACGCACTTGGGTCGAGGAGTGTGGGCGGTGTATCTTTGTTCGTGTATCAAATCTTACCTGAACTTTGGTACATATTTGGCTATTGTAATGCATCCTTATACAATTCCATCATATATTTTCTCTTAAATACTCCTAGCAAGATTCAATCAACCCTCCAACTCAATTTGTTTCAAAATGTTGTCTTAAAGATTCAAAGTCCGCTCTACTGTAATTAGATCTATGTTTCCTTGTGTTTCTTCTACATCTCATCCTTTGAGTACAACAACCAAAACTTCCATTGCAATCACATAATGGGTAACTTTTTTCCCAGAGGACACAGATATTTTCAGGTCTTGCACGTCACATTGGTCGCTTAGTGAAGATCAAGTCCAATCTTGAAGGCTTATCCTCTCCTCTCACGCTGTGTGTTTTTCCCTGATATGCTGGGATTCAGTAACATTTCCAGTTGCCTAAACCTCCAAATACTATGTTTCCCCATAAATTTACATTGTTACCTGCATTCATACCTTCCCCCAGTCTGACCTTCTTTGCAGTTGAATCCTCCAGTTAGTAACAGTCTATTTTCTATGTAGTTAACTGTGTTAGGCCAATTACTTTTAGATATCTTGTTTTAGTCACTTCAAACTCTTAACTCTTCACTTTTCACTCCCCACAGAAGCTCTATTTTTTTTTTTTTTTGGGGGGGGGGAGGGATATCGACACACTGAAAATTCCGTTTGTAAACATTATCCTCTCCTACTTCTACAGCTAAGATTTTTCAGCCCTATTTTTCTCTCAGTACCAAGTATCAATGTTTATCTTCTGAAGTTTCTTAAGTCTTCATTGGTATATGAGTCATGATCAGTAACACCTCCTCCTGTGTTATATTCTCTTAATGTCCTTCCTACCATGTTATAAGTACTCAACCACCCCACCCCATCACAACCCCACATATCTACACCCTGAACTAATAGGGTTTCCAGTGGTGGGCAGTTTTTGCCACCCCCCCTAATAATTATCCACTTTCAGTAATCGCAATACCGCATCTCGTAATCACCGTTGCCCTCCACATCCGCATCTTCCGTCAATTCATTAATTAATACGGTCCCGTTGAACGCTTAACCATAAACGCATTTCGGATTGGTATTTTTAATTAAAACAGTGCCAAAAAAAACTGAGGGTAAAATAATTTGGTAGTGTATTAAATGTTTCTTTACTTATTATTTTTATCCACATGCTTAACCCTGGACAGATGTTGATAAACCCATACTTCACCTCAAGTCAGCCTCACTCACTGATATCGTTATATTTGTTAGTAGTCTTGGCAAATCCAACGTCAAGGCTATTAACCTAATTGCAATGACGACTTGTCTATTTTGACTGCTATGTCGTCATTCCAACCGCGGTTAAAAAGAAAACGTCTAGAGTCTACTCCTTATCTTGCTCTAGGAGACGTTGTACATTAACCAAAACTACCACCGAAGGTGAAAAAAGCATAGAAGAGAAGAAAAAGGGGTTTACCTTAGTTACCGCTTAAGGCCCATCCCGTGTTCCGTCATGTGCAGATCCCTGTCGAACGTGCGCATGAGCGACCCTCTCTTGTCATCATTTTTTCACGCGCTCCATTGAATGCAGTCGCTTTTGTTGTGCTCCTTTAATTCACCCTGTTTAGGTTCGTTTCGGCTTATCTGGCCTTCTTTTTGTTAGACAGATGTTACGTGATCTAGGGCACACGTAAATGGGCTCCTCAGTGTGTTTAATGGAGACGCGTGTGGAAATAGCCTACCGAAGGTACGGGGGCGCCTGGCGTTCCTCGTGTGTGTTTTTCATTCCTTTCTCTTTTCATATTCTTTTTTCCTGTTAGTCTGGGCATAGTTTAGCTTTTAGCTTATTTTAGCCTAGCTCGTTTTCTCATTCAGGAATTGCTATGCCCCTATGAGTTTTCATTTTTTCATAGCCTAGGTGTACAGTTGGTAAACAATCTGAGATTTCGTGGTGGCGGTGCTGTTTGTCGGGTTTGTGTCGGCCGCATTATTAGCGTTATTCCTGAGTCCCCCCTTTCGAGCCTTCACTGTGTCTCAAGGGCCTGGGCGCTTGGTGGTTCGTGATATCCAGGGGTACCCCACGGGGGCCCCTCCCTCACACCACAGGGTTTTTCGCCCCTGACACATTCTCTCCTCACGGCTAGGCCACCCTTTTTCTCGCCAGTTTTCATTTACTGGTTTTTTGTGTCCCCTTACTGTTTTCACCTCCATCCTTTCATATCCTTTTGCCCAATCCTGGGGTACCCTACGGGGGCCCCTGTTTGTGCCAAACCACCCTTCCTGCCACTTCTCCTCATGGGCTTTGCTCTATCTCTGTGGGTTGGGAGGTTCCTGGGGGATGTGCCTCCTCTCCCCTGGTGTGTCTTCCTTGCCTCTCCCTTGACCGGTTGAGTCAGGATATTATCAAGGAAGACACTGCTCAGCTTGATGGCCATCGTCGCTTGGAGTTCATAAGGAGATGACGCTTTTTTCTGGGCCTCTTTTGGTTTCCCTAGACGCTCCTCTCGCTTTTCGGCGCCGACCATCTCGGCCGGTCCCGCAAATTTGCGGGGGCTTGATTCGGTCCTCTGGGACATTTCGACTCCCCGCAAATTTGCGGAGATCGTTGGGGGGTCCCGCAAAATTGCGGGAGGGTGGTGTCGGTACGGTTATGCCTCCATTGGCCCGCAAATTTGCGGTAATAGTTGGCTTTCACTATTGACTTTTTTTATGTCATCTTGTTGCCTGATACTATATTGGTGTATGCACTTTACTGGTGTTATAGGCCCTGCATGTAAGATGTTGAGTGGTGGTTAACACTTTCTCCATCTTTGCAGGTTCTGCTAGTGCTCTTCCGCCTCGGCCGCCCTCCTCACCTACCTCTGTGCTCCCAGTTTAGGGTGAGTACGGATACCTGTTTGCATGTATGTTCCTGTTTCCCCATGCTCCTTCCCTGGTTCTTCTTGGACATTCTCTCCACATACTCCTTCGACGTGATGATTATGGTGTGTGTTCTTCTAGTGCAGGTAGGCTGCCTTGCTTTCGCCTTGGTTGTCGCTCCCCGTGCTTGGAGAGCACACAAGTCCTGCTTGCGCCACTCGCTCTGTGTGTCCTCTACGGCCTACCTCCCTGCTCTGTGTGGCACGTGTCTGGCCCTGGTGGTTGTGCTGCTCCATGGCCCTGGTTCCTCGGCGGCGGCTGTGGCCTCTGCTTCCCTTCCGTCGGTGTGGACGATGATCTCCCGCCACATTAGGACTGTGGGCCACCGTTCCCCGGCCTTTGTTGCCGACCGGATCCGCGTCTCCCTGCCCCGACTGAAGGCCGTTCACCTGGCCCTCTCCCTGCTCGGGCCCTCTCCCCTGGGTCCCGCAGCCGGTCGTCCCATCGTCGGGGGGTTCCCCGGCTCCGTCCACGCTCTCGCTCGCCTCGTCGTCCTCCTGATCGCCTTGACGACGCCCATCGCCCTCGTCATGGTTCTCGCCCTGAGGCCGGGGTTAGCGGCTCTGCCCCTGTGCGCCCTCCGCTGGCCTCTACGGATAGGGGCTCTACTCCCTTCCGCCCGCTCCCCCAGCCCAGACGACTTCCTCTTACGTTGTCCTCTCCACGCGCGGTTGTTCATGCTGTAGCTGGCCCTCTGCTCCCTCCTCCTACACTGTCCAGGAGGGTCCGCCTGGATGTCGTTGCTTCTCCTACTTCACCTGCTTCAGTGCCTATTCTTCCTTCACGGTCTCGTCCCACGGTGGTGGTCCCTTCCTCCTCCGCCTCGGTGTCGGGCCGCCCTGTTATCTCAGCCCCGGGGATCCTTGCTCTGTTTCCCCCCGCGGCTCCTGGCCTCCTTTCACCCGGCCAGCCTTCCCACTCCCGTCGTCCTGCTCCTCCTCATTCTTCTCTTCCTGACCTTCACTTTCCTCCTCGCCAGGGGGGTACCCCTCCTCTTGCCTCGGTGGGGTTTCGCGAGGTTTTGGGGTCCCCTTTCTCAGGAGCTGATGTGTCGCTGGAAGAGGGGAATGGTGCTGTTTCCCCCTCGGCCGTTCGTGATCGGGTCCCTCAACGGCGACACAACCGTCGTCGCTCGCCTTCCTTGGGCCGCGACGCTGCTGGTTCGTGTCGTGGGTCTCGCTCCCGCTCACGCTCGCCCCTGCGGGCCGCCCAATCTGGGGGGGGGGGGGTAGCCTCTCTCGGATCGATTGTCGGCTATGCAGGGCTGGGTTGTGTCACGCTTCGACGGGCGCTTGGAGTCGATGGAAGACTCCCTCTTCTCGCCCTTCTTGGCGGTGACTCACCCTCCCTACGCTCTGGTCAGACTTCAGCCGCCCTGACATCCTTCCGGCTGTTCAGTCCCTGGCTGTGTTGACGGGTCTGTCCTCCTATGGGACAGGTTTGTGCGACGCCGGTACGCCTGGCTTAGCCATCATGCTCGGTCACCCTCTCCCATTGGAGGCCTGGTTTGCTGAGGCCTTCGACTTCACACACCGATCCGTCGACGGCTCTCCTTCCGTCCCTCCCCCGGAGTCGTCCCTGATTTTGCCTCCTCTTGTGTCTGGCGGCGGGTTGGACGGCGCGTTCTGGTCCTGGATGAGCGCGCCCGTTCTTGAACTTTGTTCTATTGCTCCCCCGTTCTTCTCTCCCCCGGATCAGCCCTCTGTCGCCAAGGTTTTTCCCTTGCGACAGAGGGTGACGGACTTATTGTCTTGTCTTTAGGTTCCCTCCAGACGTCTGTTCACCACCTGCGGTTTTTCGAGGCGTCTGCGCCAGGCGATCTTCGCGAGGGTTTGGACCACGTTCAGCGGGTCCACCTTCGGCTCGCGGTGTCTTTGGTTCCCGAGCTGAAGGCGGTTTTGTGCGCGGCAACTCGGCACCGCACGACGGTACGGTCTTCGTTCTGCCGGCCGGCCCCCTTGGTTATTCGTCAGGGTTTGTTGTACTCTGCGCTATATACGTCGGGGTTTTTTTACGCAGGATGCTTGGGAATGCTACGCTTCTCTGTCGGCGGCCCCTGCTTCCGCCACACGACGCCGCGCTGTGTCGTTCCGGACCCTGCTTACGTCACGCACCGACGCGCTGTGCCGCGCGCGGGGTCTTCTCAGTCCCGTCCTTCTGCCGGTCCTCTTCGGGGTGCTGCTGCAAGTGCTGCCGCCTTGCACGGGCGCAGGACTGGGACGTTGCTGGACAGTGCATCGGTTCCGCCTCGCACTTCTGTTCTTGCCCCTTTCATCCCCTCTGTGTCGGGGCTGGCCGGCCTTCCACTTCCGGCCGCCCTTCGAAGGGGTCAGCCCCGCGCCGGCCTGGGGTTGGGGTGGCCCGCCCTTTTCGACGAGGTTGGGGGGGCGGGGGTAGAGGAGGTCAACGTGGCGCTCATGCCCGCACGGCCCGTACCGGGGGTACCTCCACGTCAACACAATGTGTAGTTCTCTGGGTCGGCCTCCTTGTTCTCCTTCTCGCCTGGGCGTACCGGGTCGCTCCCCTCCTCTCGGGTGCTCCCTCGGGTTGTTTTCGCCCTTGCGCCCCTCGGTAGCCGCGAGGGACGTTGGGGGCGGCGGGTTGCGCGGAGGGGTCTCACCTGGAGGTGGACGTCCAGACCCCCACTCCGCTCTTGTCACCGACAACGGCCCATCTCTTCAGAGGTGGCCCACGTGTTCACTTCCATGCCCGAGCTGGGTAGCGTCGAGGGAGTTGACCGCCGGTCACCCGGTTTTCCTCTCCCGTGTCTTTCTGGTTCCGTCGCCGACCTGCGACGCGATGCGACCGGTGGTGGATCTGTCGGCCCTCAACGGGCACATCGTGCTCACACGGTTTCGGATGCTGCCGGTACCCCTGGTACGCCTGGCCCTGTGCCCTCTGTCGTGGGTAGTGTCGCTGGCCCTCCAGGATGTGTCTTGGCTCGTTCCTCTCCATCCTCGCTTCCAGCGATTCTTGGCCGTTCGGACTTCCGATCGTGTGTTCCTGTTCGACGGCCTTCCCTTCGGTCTCCACATCGCGCCGCAGATCTTCTCCGCACTGGTGGGGCAGGCTCTGGGTCCTCTCCTCAGGAGCGGGCTCCAGCTCCTGTTTTCCTTGGCCGTTTGGTTGGTAGTTTCCGACGCCCTAGGCCTGTGCATTGGCGACGCCCTCACAGTCGTTCGCAACATCGCACGGTTAGGGTTCCCCTTCGATGTTCCCAAGTCACGCTTGACCCCGTCGCGTGTCGTGCCATGGGTCGGTCTCGCATGGGTTTTGTCCGGCGCTACGGTGACCCGGGGTCTGCCGGCCGCGGTGCACCTTCGGTGGACGGTCCTCGCCGTGTTGCACTCGGTCTCCCTCCCGGGGTGGCTCTGGGACTCGTTCGTGGGTTCGCTGCATTGGGCCGCTCTGCCCCTTCCCTTAGGGAGCCTCTGGCTATGCCGCCTCCTCCTCATGGGCACCGCGGTGTTTCCGTTGCCCCTATGGATCGGCTCCTGCCGCTCCCGCGTACCGTTCGCCGACGCTTCGGTCGCTGGGTTGCTCGGGGCTCGCTCTCTGCGGCTGTGCCCTGGACCGCCCCCCCCCGCCGACGGTCTGGGTAACCACAGATACGTCGAGCGAGGTTGGGTGAGGTTCCCAATCGAACCTGGGACGTCCACTTCCCGGCAGATGGGTGGGTCTCCCTCCTCTTACCCGTCTATGCCCTCGGATTGTTGGTTCCTTTGTTCTTCCTGCGGGACCACGCGCTGGCCCTTCGGGGTAAGTCGGTGGCCTTCGGGTTGGACACTCAGACAAGCTGTCCCCTGTTTCCTTATGCGGGGGTCCTCCAGGTCGTTGACTCTATTGGGGGTCTCGGTGGAGTTGTTCTTCCTCGCGGACCGACACCCCTTCTCCTTGCATGCCTCCTCCCTGCCCGGGCCTGCCACCCTTTGGGCGGCCGCCCTGTCGAGAGGGCAGGGCGTTCTTGTAGAATGGGCGTTGAAACGGCCTGTGTTCGCCGACCTCGCGGCTTCCTGAGGTTTTCCGGAGGTCGCCTTGTTCGCATCGGGGGTGCCGCGCCAGTTGCCTCTGGACCTCTCCCTCCGGCCTCGCGCTCCGGGGGGGGTCCGGACGCTTTCATGGTCGCCTGGTACAGGTGGCGGTCGATATCCATCTTTCCGCCACCAGACGCGCTGTTGATGTGCCCAGTCCTCGCGAAGCTGCGGCTGTACCACGGCTGCGTCTGGCTCCTCGCGCCTCTGTGGCCGGCACGGACTTGGTCCGCCCGGTTGCCGCGGTGGTGCCCGAGTCCGGTCCCTCTACCTGTCTCCGGCTTCCACTTGGGCTAGGTTGGGGTCCTGCGGACCTCTTTGGCCTTCGCATCGTGCTTGTTCATGAGGCACGGTGGCTCCCGGTCCCCGGCCGGGCCCTGGCTGACTTCCTGCAGCGTTCCTGGCCGTCTTCTCCTTGGGGGACTTACGGGTCCCGCTGGAGGTCTTTTACTAGGTGGCTACAGGCCACTCGCCTGCCAGTTGGCTCTCCTTCCCTCGTCCTACGCTCCTTGTTTCACCTCTTCCGTACACGTCGCTTTCCAGTCGACGCTATACGTACCCACTTGTCTGCCGTCCGGGGGGTTCTTTGGGTCCGTCGCTGGGCTGGTCGTTCCGCCACAGGTGCTGGATTCCTTCCTGACGGCTGCCTTCCGGGATCGACCGCCTCCGCGCCAGGTCCCTCCGCTGTGGGATCTGGGGCGGGCTCTGGTCCTTCTGGCTTCCCCCACGTATACAAGGGCCGCTACGCCGGTTCCGTTGCTCGGGCGTCCACTCTTCCTTGTCGCTCTGGCCACTGGGGATCGGGTGTCTGCACTAGCGGCATTGTCACGGCCCCGGGACTGCGTGCGATTCTCCCCGTCCTTGCATGGCGTCTCGTTCGCCTCCTCCCCACCTTTTGTTACCACGCATAGGAGGGAGGCCCCCGGTTTCCAGCCTTTCGCCGTCCAGGCTTTACGGCGTGGGCATCCTCGCCATGTGTTGTGCCCGGTGTCAGCCTTGCACTCCTCTGTTGCGTCTGTGGCGCCGCCTTCGGGTACTGCTGTGTGGGTGTCTCCTCGGACAGGTGGGAGGCTCTAGCAGGTGCAGCTGGGCCGCCACGTTTGTCGGACCGTTCGTGCCCGTCACCCTGTTTGTAGGGGTTCTGCGCGCGATGTCAGATCCTTTTGCTGCCTCCTTCCGGTTCCTGCCACGTCGATCCTTCCCTGCCTTCGCCTCGGCGGTTTTGTGGTCTTCTATCAATTCCTTCATCTCCTCCTACCTCTCCGTGTCCAGTGTTCGACCCCCTCGGCCGGTGATTGCTCTCGGGGGTCGTGTTTCCTGGTGCTCTGGCGAAGATCCCTGGTCTTCCCCCCTTGTCCCTCGTTCTTTTCCTTTGTTTTTTTGACAAAGGGGGGGGGGGGGGGTATGGGTTTGCAACACTGGATTGCAAGTTTGGGATTATGTATTGTTCCAGTACATAAGTGTTTTTGCCACATTGAAAATTGTGTTTTGTTCTTGTGTTCAGTGTTTTTGTTGGTTTTTGAAGAAAAGGGATTTTGGGTACAGTACCTTTTTGGTTTCAGACAAGTCTATGTTTTTGCATTACTATGAATGACGGGCATGTGTTAAAACTGTTCTTTTTAGCTACTCCTCAGTTTTTCACTCTTTTATTAAACTCTCTTGTTTAAATTGTGTCTTTGTCATTCGTAATTTTGTTTTATGCATTGGTTTTTTTGGTAGGTTGGGCTTGGATGTCCTCCTCCTATTTGTTATGCAGCCTTGACGTTGGATTTGCCAAGACTACTAACAAATTGGGAGGTTTGACGTACCTCCCAACCTACCAAATAGGAAAACCTACTATTTGGTAGTAGTCTTGGAAAATCCAACGTACATAATACCCTCCCTCACGCCGGACCCCTGCCCATCCGCGTTCTTCTGCTGACGTGAGATGTGATGAGAGGGTCGCTCATGCGCACGTTCGACAGGGATCTGCACATGACGGAACACGGGATGGGCCTTAAGCGGTAACTAAGGTAAACCCCTTTTTCTTCTCTTCTATGCTTTTTTCACCTTCGGTGGTAGTTTTGGTTAATGTACAACGTCTCCTAGAGCAAGATAAGGAGTAGACTCTAGACGTTTTCTTTTTAACCGCGGTTGGAATGACGACATAGCAGTCAAAATAGACAAGTCGTCATTGCAATTAGGTTAATAGCCTTGACGTTGGATTTTCCAAGACTACTACCAAATAGTAGGTTTTCCTATTTGGTAGGTTGGGAGGTACGTCAAACCTCCCAATTGTGTATGTATATATTAGCTGATATTAAGTTGACAATTTTCCATACAGTTAAAATGTAATTGTATGTATATACTCAGGCACATACCCCATTGCTGGCAGTGACCAAATTATAATGTAAAACTTGCAATACAATCAAACCAAAACCAGAAAACGCACAATATTAAGGATTCAAACAAATTCATCAAAATCACTATGTGGAAATAAGTCATTGAATATTTACCATAACAGTATTATGAAATTTAAAAAAAACACAGAACATAAAACTTAATTGAAATACCAATCAAAAACCAGACGTTTTCAGTTTACCGGTAGAAACACAACGGCGGAACAGTTTTACCAGTGTGCCAACACAAGCTATCAATCCTAACCTCAGTATTTTCTGTGTACCGGTAGGAATACAACGGTGGAGCAGTTTTACCGGTTCGACAACACAACACTCTACTTGGACTACTATTACCTCAACAACTTTGACAACATCTTTATCGCTGGCGTCACTCTCTTTGAACTCACCGTCGTCAATAACTGGTTCATCATTATGGAAGGTAAGTTGGTGTCTGTGTATTAACCCTATTTGGTGCAGGGCTGGAGCCTCCCTGTTTTACTCCATTTGTTTGGAGATTTAAAGACATTACACCTCATTAGTTTACCGATTACGAGATGTTTCAACCGAATAAGGTGTTGATATTTCCTGGGCGAACGCCACTTTGTGTTGAAACCGAGTGGCTGGTAGGCACTACTGAGTGGTCTGTCTGAACCATGGCTTTGAAACGGTTTAAGGGAACAAAAACGAAAACGGAAACTAACAAAATTATGCTCGGAACAAAAACGGAAACGAAAACGTTATCATATTTACTGTTCCGGAGCAAAAACGCTATTTTAAAATCCCTGTAACCGGTTAATAACGTTATTTTTTCGTTCCATGCCATATTTGGATAATAATCCATTTTCACTTCCAGTAGCCAAATGATTTAAGTAGACACCGAATTTCTGTGTGAGTGACCTAGGTTCGAGCCTTGGAGTACCACATGTAGTCATTGATTTCATTGATTAGGTTTATTTAATTAGTGTTTTGGTGATACAGTATTACGAATTAATATATGTTTTGCCATATATAATATTATATTATATTATATTTATTTAGTGGGTTGGTGATATTACGAATTAATTCAGGTTCAGGAGTAATTCTTAGCGAGATCTTCCCTTGTGGTTAAGGTCCCATCAATTATACCTTCCATTCGTGCAATCATTGAGCTATGATACTGCAGTTGGGTTTAAGAACATGCTTAGATTAATATCCAGTATTCGAAAATGGATAATATATCGTGAGTATGTGCTTAAACTTTTAACTGTGTTCATAGCCTAATGCTTGGTGCGCCAAATTTCGGTGTGAGTGTCCTAAGTTCGAGTCCTTGGAGTACCACTTGTATTCATTGATTTCATTGATTACGTTTATTTAATTAGTGTTTTGGTGATATTACGAATTAATATATGTTTTGCCATATATAATATTAATAAATAATTTAGCGATTCATGTCTTGTCTTTACGGCAACAGAGATTGCATACTCCTACACTACGCTTCCTGTATTGTATATTATGTAAATGTGTTGCCTTATTTAAGTCGTATAATAATATAGTTCTTACGACATCTAAGGGTTTGATTATGTTGGATACTGTGCACCATGAAATGTATTGCTTTATTACCATCTATAAGAATGTAGTCATGTATAGGCATTATTATTTATTAGGACTAATAGCATATTCAATACATGGTTTGAGAATAACGTTCTAACCGGTTTTCATTTCTTTCTAACCGGTTCAGGAACGTTATGTTTGGAGGAGGAACGAAAAACGAAACGTTAATACTGTAATACGGTTTCTGATCGGAACGAACCGTTTGATAAATAATTTCGTTTTTAAGCCCTGGTCTGAACACGCCCTAAGAGTTGAACAAGGCATCAAGGCATTCAGATGGCTTACTATATTATTTGGTTAGGTCAATTAAAGTTAGTTTAGGTCAGGTCAGGTTAGGTTAAGTCAAGTCAAATTAGGTAAGGTAAGGTAGGTTGTATAGTATAGGCTTGGTTGACTTCTCATGTACAGTCAGGACCCCCAATACGCGAGTTTATGAGCGACACACGACCTCGCGTATTAGGAATCCGCGTTCTCGGAAGGCACTTCCTGGGCCTCCCTCACTCTATTAACCCGGTAACGGCGAGGGGGGGGGGGAAATGAACTAGCTCCCCATGGGCGAGCATATTGGCTCCATTCAGGCCTATAATCGTCATTTTACGATAAATATCGTTATTACCTATTCATATGAGTCTATTTTACCTTCACTATGAAGATAGTAACCTGTAACAACAATCAAACCAGTGAAAATATAATTTTTCTGGTCAAAATTGCAAATATAGATGAACCAGCCCATTCATGAATTTTGGGAGAAAATTGAGGCAACCCCTCCCTCCACGAGGCCTCAAGCCACACTGAGCCTACTCATACACACACTCGCTTGTGTAACACACCTGCTAGGCACGTAAGCACATCCCCCACACAGTTTGCTAATGTTAGCACAAAAATATACCAACAAATTAGGGGATAACAGGGAAAATAGGTGATAATTGAAGGGGGAGGGGAAAGGGAGGAAGGAGGGGATGTGGAGGAGTGATATGAGGTATAGGGGAAAAAAAACAAAAAAATTGTTTAGTGCTGTTTAAATGGTATTTTTAGGCCTCCCTTTTAAGAGCTTTGCCGCCGTTTACGGGTTAAGTGCCATGCGTCTCGCTAAAATTAGACCGCACTCGCTTACTAAGAGGATATGGCGGATTTGGCCACTTCTTCACTCTCAATTCGCGTATTAGTTGTACCCCTCGCGTATTAAAAGTTTTTTGTTATTTTCAACCCCCCCTCGCGTATTAGAGAATTAGCGTACTCGGAACTCGCGTATTGGGCGACCTGACTATATGTGTTTATTGCCATTTTTAGCTGTTTTCTGTGTTGAGACTTTGGTTAATGTTTTGTTTGCTGTGTTCAGCATGCAGTTAACCCTTTGAGGATTATGCCACATTTTGACATTGTATTCTGGCTATCATTAGACGGTTTTACACAGTTTAGGAAGGATTTGTGGGAATTAATAGGATAAAGACTATCGCAATTAACCCTCTGATTTCCATATACCCCTCCTAATCTCAATATCGTCTAATAATACCCAGAAAACAGAAAAGAAATGGGTCATCGGATCTCGAAAGGGTAAAGTCGTCCAGCTTCATAAATTTCTTCTAGTTTTGTGTTTATATTTTCCATAATATCGTTTTGCTAAATCTTCAATGCATTATTTCCACACAATGATTAAGTTCTTTAGTCTATATATTGTGTGGTTTCTGTTTTTCGTGGTGGGCTGGATCTTTCAGAGTGAGGGTCGGTGTCCTCTACTTCCCATAGCCGTTTCTGACTACCTATTTCATTGTTCTTATTTCTAACTTTTTTCCTGAGAGTGGTGAAGGCAGTGGGACCATAATGGTTTGCCCCATGATTCCCTAGTGTCTTACTCTCACAGCCCACTGGCACAAGTCGGCCTTTCTCTCTCTTGCGTAGGGATGCGGCGACCCCATCGCCCGCCACTTTGGTGGTGCAATTAGCTTCTGGAGCAGTGGACTACTGGTTCCTATCTTCAGAAAATACCTGTTTTTGGTATGCTTCCAGCCAGGGCCCCACTGGGGTAAATAAAATAGAAAAACAGTAGTGGAACTGCCATCCGGGTGAGGGACTGCTCTGGGTCTGCTCCATGAGTGCTAAGGGTCATAATCCACTTAGTGGAAATGGCACTGTGGAGTGGAGGCATGTCTGGGAGCCTGGAGGCAGTTTCTGCCATGGCCATCCCTTTTAGGGCGCTTCCTCTGGAAAAAGGGCGTCAGAATGATGATGATGATGATTCTGTTTTGATTTGTTTGTTTTGCAAGTTTTATATTTAAATTTATATTGTGCATTTCCTATTTTGGTTTGTTTTGCAAGTTTTACATTTTAATTTATATTGTGTGGTTCAAGTTTGTTTGTTTCGCAAGTTTTACAATTTAATTTGTATTGTGGGGTTCCTGTTTTGGTTAGGTTGTTTTGCAAGTACCTGTACAGTAATTGCACTTTTATTGCAGGTTATGTGGCAGTAACAAGTGACTGGTCCCGCCTGTACTTCATGTTGTTCTACCTGGTGATGATGGTGGTGATGTCTGTGGTGGTGGCCTTTATACTGGAGGCCTTCACCTTCAGGATGGAATATAACCACACCATAGAGCAGGACATACACAGAGGTAAAGTCAAATACACCCACTCCTAACTTGCATGTATATACTCAGGTCCAATTCCCACTTTTTTTTTAAGGGGGGGGGGGACTCACTCACTCACTCAAGACAGCGCCCGAATAGGGACAACATAACAGAAAACAATGAACACATAAAAATAAAATACAAATTCACACACATCTAGGTCACTCCTCACGTAAGGGCAGGTTTTTAGTTTGCTCCCTAGACCTTCATCAAGCTTTAAAAGATAGCCCCAAGACCCTCCTTCGAGATAAATGTGTAAATTTGTTGTGGAAAAATGTCCCGGCCAAAGGTCAGTTCCTCCTATATCACTGGCTCGCTATCGCTTGCCAGGAAAAAAATTGGCTCTTAAATGGCACGCATAATACGCACACAGGGTGTAGTATACGTTCATGGAAGCCTGTTACCAAGGTACAGTACCTTTATGCATTCCTAACCTTAGATGCCGTCAATAAAGAGAGATTTTCACTTACGGTTTTTTTCTGGACCCCCTTCTACCTTGTCTTTTTAAGACTTTTCGTGCCATTTAGGTGTCAAATTTTCTTGGCGAGCGATAGCGAGTCTGAAATTTAGATTTTTAGAAATTTAAATTCCCAGCCTTTGGCTGGGACATTCTTCTACCAAAAAAATAAAAAAATAAAAATAAATCTTGAAAGAGTCTTGGCAGTATTTTTAAAAGCTTGATGGAGGTCTAGGGAGCAAAATAAAAACCTCCCCTTAAGCTCAATATTGATTACATTGTTGGCCAAGCATTTTCTTCATCACATCTTCAAAATGTATTGTATTTTCTTGACATTCTTTCCTAAATAAGCTTTCTAAAATAACATAGGCCTATACTGTAATATTATGAGAGTAATAGTCCATTGATTATAGGTAGGCCAAAAAGGGTGACCAATAACCTCTTTAACTGAAAAACGACTAGAGTAATCAAGCTAATATTTCTACCATTTGAGAAGAGTCGGTCAGGGAATAGGTTTGGAAATGTACACGCCATTTACTTTAGCCCTATTTTGAGTTACAGAGGTTAGGGGTTACAATTTCTGGCCTATAGGTAGCGCCAACGAACTTGACAATAATCTTGACCCTTTAACTTCTTATAACTCAATATGAATGAAAGCAATCGGGCTGAAATTCCTCTCATATGGGAAGAGTCCATCAGGTAATAGGTGTGGATATTTACAGCCAGTTTGCTCTAGTCCCTTTTGAGTTACGAAGAGGTCAGGGATCGAGATATTTGTCAAGTTCGTTGGCGCTACCTATACCTACAATGAACCGAGTATAAAGCCGGTATCACACGAGCGATTTTTCCCTCAATATTTATCCTCAACACTGGTCTGGCAGCTTATGAGATCAACATTTAAAATATTCCGGTTATCTAAATTCATCTATCATCAGTCTAGTTTCCGATACCAGGGCAAAACACTCCAGAAATGTTGCCAGAAATTTTTTGATTAACGAATGTTGACTATAAAAGCTCTCGTGTGATACCGGCTTAACATGATCTGAGTCTGTTTTCTTTCATTTTAGGTAGGCCAACAATCTTGACCCCTAACCTCTGTAACTCAAAATGGGCTAGAGCAAATGGGCTGTAAATTTCCATATCTATTCTCTGGCTAACCCTTCCTAAATGGTAGAAAGATTAGCTCTTTCATGCAAGTCGTTTATGAGTTTTAGAGGTTCGGGGTTAGGATTTCAAGCCTACCTATAATGAACCCTGGCCTAATAATAATAATGATAATAATAATAATACAGTCGACCCTCGATTTAACGGACCCCGATACAACGGATTTCGGATTTAACGGACTCTGTCCGTAGCCGGACAATGGACCCAGCAACGGACAAAGTCCGTTGCTCGAAAAAAAGTCCGGTAATTGGCTGGCGCGGTGCACCAGTTTCCCGGCAAACTCCTGTATTTCTATGGTTTTTATTTGTTTATCTCGGTAATGAAAGAAAATTTTTATTAAAAAAACTTTAATTTTATGTGCAATATGTAAGGAAAGACATAAAAACACCCGGAAAGTTAAAAATCTTCATTTTCGAGGCATATTAGGGCTAAATCGACGAAGTCCGTAGGCAATTTTCCAGCTACGGACTTTTTCCAGCTACGGACACCGTCTCCGCCCTATTAGTCCGTTAAATCGAGTGTCGACTGTACTGTAATAATAATAATAATAATAATAATGTGGTCTATATTGAACAGCATATAGCATGAACTGAGTCCGTTTTCTTTTACAACAGATGAAGAGAAAATCCATATATGTGTTGAGTTGTCCAAGGAAGAATTAAGAATTATCTACTCTAACGCCGGAGACGCCCCGACCTTACAGCAGTACGCTGCTGACTTGCAGACGGAGGTGAGCTATAGATCCATTTCTTTGTCGATATTAAGACCTTTTACCCCATTTTGTTTTTAATTATAATGTAAAACTTGCAAAATAAACAAACCAAAATTTGGACGAACACAGTAAAAACACAAAACTAATCAAAATCACTATGTGGAAACAACGCTTAAGCAAAATAATTAAGATATTAAGACTTTTCGTGCCATTTAGATGTAAAAAAAATCCTGCTGTAATTTTGGAGGAACCAGACTTTGGCTGGGAATTTTTTTTTACCGAATAATGTGCACATTTATCTCGAAGGGAGTTTGGAATAAAGAGGTGGTTGGAGTTAGAGACCCTATAGTACCAGAGATTAACCAACCTCAGCCATTTTGGTAATAATAATAATAATAATCTATTTGTCATCAGCCTACTGGGCAGAAGCCCTCATAAGGCTGGAGAGGGTGTAAAAGTGGAAATGGGTTAAAAGAAAATAAATAAAAGGGCTAAAATCAATAAAACATGTTCACCATAAAAATATAGAATATAAATCAATATTAAAAGAGACAATAAAATATGATCAAATCAGATGAAAGACTTTAATTTCTTTAAGGAAAGCAAACAGGTTGACAATAAAGACCGAGTGCTCCACACAAAGCACGGATAGAGTCTCACATCCCAATGGCGGCGCTCCAGGCAGCCCTGTTAAGAGCTGCCTCACTTGTTAGGTTCTTTGATTTAAGATCATACTGCAATTTAATTTGTAAATGCATTTTCACTTCAATGATTAAAATGTAAAACTTGCAAACAAAGCAAACCTAAACTGGGACAAAGACAATATGAAGTCAAATTAACTTATCAAAATCGCTATGTGGAAACAACGCTTACTAAAATAAAATTTATGAAATAAAAGAACAAAATCCACCACACAGGGTGTACATTACTACATGAGCAAGTTAATCTGGGTCCCCAAGCAAACTAATCGCACACATAACAACGCACTATCGTCACATTCAAGGAATTAGTCAATTTGAGATATACATTGTATTATGTCAATTGTGTAATCAAGAGGCCTATACTTCATTCATTATATGTAGGCCAGAAATTGTTGCTCATAACCTCTGTAACTCAAAAAGGGCTTGTGAGGTACGAGGGTGTGAGACAACAAACAAGAGTGGTACTACAGAGACACATAACACTGTTAACATAAACTGGCCACAGGCTGTAGCACGGTTGGTAGAGCACTCGCCTGCAAACTGTGAGATTGACCGTTCGAGTCTCGGGCCAGCCAGTGTGTTATTGGCAGCTGCCAGTGCTGTTGGGGACGGCGCAGTCTAGCAATCTGTGGCAACAATTCACTGAAGTCCCTGATCATCAGGGCACCCACCCTAGCCCAGCTCTTGAGCAGGGAGTGCATGGTGGTAAAAACTGCATCATCATCAAAGAACTAGAATATTACAGGGACTTGTGATGTACTACAGGGACACATGTATTGGGACGATATACACTGTTAACAAGGGGCTATAATATTACAGGGACTTGTGAGGTACGAGGGTATGAGACAACGAACAAGAGTGGTACTACAGAGACGCATGTACCGGGACGAGATACCCAGTTGGATAGCAGAGGCGGACCAGGAGCACCGCAACGACCCCAGTCTCTCAGCCATGCCCCAGAGCTTCCATCCAGCTGGCCTCACCCCGACTCAGACCTCCCCAACCCCCACACCTGTTCCCCCCACCAGTGCTAACCAGACCCCCCGACAGACCCCGCCGTCCTTCCTGGGAAGTCTCAACCCCAACAGTAATTGGGTGGACACGTGATGCGGTGGGTTTTTGTTGTTTTTGTTGTTCGGTTTGTTTGAGTTAGTACTTGATTAGATTGATATCCAGTATTCGATAATTGGATATTTATCGTGGTCATGTACTGAACCTGTAACTATCTAGGTGGTGTAATGGGCAGAGTTTTAAAGTTCTGTATGTGGTGTCCCGATCTTGAAGCCCGGGAGGATCACATGCTCTCGTTAATTTAATTTGGGGGTGATTGATGTTATCACCGAAGATTACGATTATACTTGAGGTCAGGCTGTAAAACAACCAAAAACAGAGTCCCTTGGTATTAGTAATTTCAGATGACTATTAGCCCTCTCAGTACAGGTGAAGTTATATTTCCTTTTACTCTGGCTATCATTAGACAATTTGACTCTGTTTAGGAAGAATTTATAGTCAACCAATTAATGGAGATATACAGTAATACACCTCACTGATTACTAGACGTCCTTTCCAAGCAGCATACAATCTTCTAATAATAGCCAAAATATAAGGAATAATGGCATCACCCATACTGAAGTGATTTAGATATCTTAAGTTTTAAAGTTGTTGTTGTTGTCGTTCCCTAAGCTGCCTGGCCGAACAGTTTTAAAGTTATGCTCTATAGTTGTCTTTGTGTCCTTGGAAGTTATTATCTGGGCATTAGGAGTATCAGTGAAGTGATGCGTACGAGCCGACTTGGTTGGTTTGGACACGTGGAGGGAATGGATAATCAGAGCTGGGTGAAGAAATGCTGGACTGTGAACGTGGGGGGAGCTGCACGTAGGGGTAGACCTAGAAAGATGTGGGTAGACCTAGAAACCACTGCATAAGAAACTACACTTGTAATTTAATCATGCGCAATATATGTATAAGATCACAGAGAGGACCAGAACTCATGTGGGCAACTGTTTATGAAGTTGCATTGTTTAGGCCATTTTATCACTTCAAGGACATAATAACAACTGTGAAGCATAAATTATTCTCTACATACTGTATTTAGTAATCTATATATCTATATTATATACTCTGGCATTTACCCCATTTTTTTTTTTTTTTTTTTTTTTTTTTTTTATTTATTGGGGGTGGCCGACTTGAAACAGAGCCCGAACAGGGACAACATAACACAACACAACAAAATAACAAAAACAAAACATAAAATCACACACATCTAGGTCGTCCAGGAGAAATACCCAGAGACCCAATAACGATGACTACAAAGGAAGAGGTCTCTGGTTTGACTCCCGGTAACAAACAAAGGAAGAGGTCTCTGGTTTGACTCCCGGTAACTTGTAGCGGATGCAAGACTCCGATACATGTAGCCGATAAACTGGCTCGTGTGACTCAGACTTAAGGGGAGATGGTCGGTTTTTCTGGACACCCTTCTCCCTCATGCTTAGCCCCTTAGTTTTCAGATTTTAAGAGTTTCCCTTAGTTTGGCGATTTTAACCTTTCACCCCTTTTCTTTGTCAATATTAAGACTTTGTGTCATTTAGGTGTTATTTCATTCCTGGCGAGCAATAGGAGCCTGTAATTTAGGAGGAACCGGCCTTTAGCAGGGACATTTTTCTACCGAAAAATGTACAAATGAGATTGTTTTTTTAAAGTTTGATGGAGGTCTAGGGAGGAAACTAGGATTTTTTTTTTAACCAAAAAGTGAGCCATCCCCCCTTAAGAATATTACTAAGTTTACTATGATTGTATATTGTTAAACATTGCAAATTATATCAGTCAGTATTATGTTCCTATTCTTAAACAATTCTTTCCCTTTGCAGAGGTGTTAATGGACAAAATAACTTAAAACATTAAATTACCTTTTAAAATGGGAATGCTAATTTGTGTACTCGCTGTAAACAATGCTGCAATGGGAAAGAATCGTTTATGAATATTAGCAAGACATCCTCACCTTATATATATATATATATATATATATATATATATTTTTTTTTTTTTTTTTTTTTTTTCTATATTCCAACTTACTTCCTCTCGGGCATAGGCTGAGAGCCTTAACATTCACCGCTTTACAATGAACTGTGAAGCCTGTGAGTTCTTGTTCCAGTCTAGGGAGTGAGACATGTGAAGCACATAGAGTACAACGAGCACCTGCCATCTTGCCTTCACATGAGGCACGGTGCTCACTCATGGCCCGAAACGACCCCATCTCTGAAGCCACCTCGTTCCCGTGCTTCACTGTCTCACCCCCTACACTCGGACTCTCACACTTACACACACACAACGCCACCTGTTGAGTATATATATATATATATATATATATATATATATATATATATATATATATATATATATATATATAAAAAGTATATCTCACAAATACATGTGAGCTACTAAATGTATAGGAAAAGGTTAAGCTTCCTATATCATGCCGTGGTGTAGTGGGTTAAAGCATCGACTCTCGTCCTGACTTTCGGTGAATCGAGTCTGGCTTGGACTATATAAATATATACAGTATATATATAAACTATATATATATATATATATATATATATATATATATACTGTATATATATGTGGACTACTGTTTAGATTTTGGATATTATATGATATTATTTAGTGCATGTGATGTGATATTGTATATAGATATATATATTTTAATAATAAATATAAATAACCTACCTCCTAACTGCTTAATGCTCTAGCTGTTATAGTATGATAAAGAGGAGGGACACACCATATAATAGTCACTTAACATTCTACTTAAGGTTCTAACAACAATAATGTTTCCAATAAATTAATCTTGTGGTTGTAATTACTGATAATTATGGTGACTTGACAACTCTACCAGTGGCTCTTAACCAGTGGATAGTCAACCATCATTGATAGTTTTTATTGTTTAACCCACCAGACCCGGTTGGGCTCTGAGGCACCCATAACAAACGCGGCCCGCGGAACCCGGTAGGGCTCTGAGGCTCCGGCACCTTGAAATCCTGTAAGCTTGTTTTGAAAGGCGTCCGTCCGACGCATATAAACACAGCCGGTTGGACCGCACCTCCGAACACAAGAAGGAGAGGCGTAGTTTGTTCTTGTGTGGCTGTATGTTGTCGTTTCAGTAGTGAAAAGTGGCTAATATGTCTGACATCGCCACAAAGTTCTCTCCACGGAAATTGTTATCACAACTGAACCAGTTGACTTAGAGCTCTACTCAATGCCATTCTACAGGTACGAAACACATTACGCTTCGGGATGCGCGGGAATGCGGAAGTAGTCAAAATAACAAAGATACGGTAGCCTAGGCGAGACGTTTTTTCGGCCAAATCCCCCGGGTTTCGGGGATATATTATAGAATGCGTAGCCGAGACTGGAGGGTTAATTCATTTTTTTTTTCAATTATTTATTTGTTTATTTTTATTATATTTTTGATTTATTATTTTTTTTATTTTTTTTGGTAATGAGACAAAAGGCATAGTACAGTCAGGTCTCGATATACACGCGTTTTATATACGGATTCGTTTGGACACGGTAACCCCAAAAGTTCCAAAGTCGGCCACAACACGTAAAAGTCGGGATCATACACGGGTGGCGGCCCAAGCCTAGGTAGCCTACAGTATATATAAATTATTAAGAATTTGATTTATGCATCAAATGTCTGTCTGTCTATCTATCTAATGCATCTATCTCGCTTATACATAAAAATAACTGTCTTATTTTTATTTATTTTTTAAACCTTACTCCCCGGGCTCGCCTTCTAAATCATTTATGAATTCTATGAATCATTTCTAATACAATGAAATTGAACAAAATATTATCCTTCCAACACACACATAATAAAATTAAAAAGAGTCAATAAAAATGTCTCCTTTGTCTTTTCAGAAACTTAGTCCGTATCATATGTTCGCATATTATCGATCGATTGGATCTAGCAACACTCTCTCTACTTATCTATCTATCTAATGTGTCTATCTATCCCCCTTATACAGTACATTAACATAACAATGTCTTATTTGGCCTTTTTGAAAAATATAATATCCTTCCAGTACATACAGTAGATAAATAATAAATAAGAAAGTCAACAAAGGATTTTCCCACGTCTTGTCCAGACAGGCCGGCGCCGAGTTTGCGACGGCGGAAGATTTGCATTTTATTTATTTATTCATTTTTTTTCCCCCACGGTACATTTTCGCCTTGAAAGTGATGGGGAAATATTGTAACATGTTTTTAATTGACATTTGTGTCATTTTTGCTGATTATGAGTTGGTGGAAATTTGTTTTCTTTAATTCCATCATATCGGAAATGATTCACAGATTATATAGAGACCAAATAACATACACTTTTAAGTTTGTTCCATAGTTTTGCATTATCAATAGGGTCATAACTTCTTCTTTACTTTCTGGTCTATTGAACCATAATAAAGAGAGGGGGAGGGAGGGAGCGACCCGACAGTGACAACCAGTCTGATGATGATAATGATATGATGGACAATATTTCTGTGTTCTCTGGTTTCGATGAGGACGATGAACATGCTTGGGAACCTGGAGGGGCCGTTGTGCGAGCTGTAGCTCAAGGCTTATCAACTTCATCGCAGTAACGGGGTTAGGGCCGGGACGGGGCGGGGGGAGGGTCAGAGGGAGTACAGCGGCGGGGATATCTACCGAACGTCAACACATCTATCCACACAAATAGGTCAATAATAGGTACAAATCAGTCCTTATTGATGCTTAATGTATTCTATGTTTTGTCATAAATGATGTTGGTGGTATAATGTAATATAAGTCGGCTGAAAAAAGGGCCAAAAGGGGGACTTTGGGAAAGTGGCTGGAACGAATTAATCAATTCCCATAAGGCATGTTATTTCTAAAACATGGTTTTGATATAAACGGTACATACACGGTACGAATTAACCGTGTATTTCGAGACCTGACTGTACATACATACATAATTTAAAGACTTAGTGTTCCACACAATGTGCAGTTCCAGTCTTGCATTGTAATGGTGGTGCTCCAGGCAGCCCTGTTCAGAGCTGCCTCATTTGTCAGGTTTATTTTATTCCTGGTCAAACCGTAAGGTCTGATACCACATCTTTCTTGGTCTACCCCTTGGTGCAGTTCCCTCCATGTTCACTGACTTGCATCGTTTCACCGACCTTAGTTCATCCATCCTCTTCACATGTCCAAAACATTCAAGCTATTGATACCTAACCATCTCCTCAGCTCAGAAAGAGAAAAGTCAGCAAAGTAGGCCAGTTGCTGAAACAATGTCTAGCAATACAGTACTCTTTTATTTTTCATACTACAGCCATATCCTGTCTAGGGAATGTTAATACAGTACATTGTTGGAGTGGATGTGGTTGTTAATATTGTCTGTAATCTGTATTATGATAGGTTAAGGTGACAAAAATCTGTGTGTGATAACCCAGGTTCGAATCCCGGTGGATCACATATATTTTAATTGATTTCATTGGGGGTGTTTGGTGTTGTGGTGAAATTAATAAAATATAGAATATTATATATTATTTATTGATTAAAATGTAAAACTTGCAAACAAAGTCAAACCAAAACTGGAACAAAGACAATATAAAGTCAAAACAACATATCAAAATCGCTATGTGGAAACAACGCTTACTAAAATAAAATTTATGAAATGAAAGAACACAATCCACCACATAGGGTGTACATTACTACATGAGCAAGTTAATCTGGTTCCCAAGCAAACTAATTGCACACATAACAATGCACTATCATCACGTTCAGGGAATTAGTCAATTTGGGAAGTCCGGGATGTTCTGGCAAATATTACTAAACTCTGCATGAATAAAAGAAACTACAATTAGTGTTAAAATGTTCTATTAAAATCAAATTTGCAACTTGATAAGACATTAACAATAGTACAAAATAAAAATATTGATAAGATATATATATATATATATATATTACAAAAAAATATATACAGTATACAGTATATAGCACTCTCTAACGATATTGCTATCGGGTAGGTACAGTACCTGTAAGCCTCAAGTGACCCCTATCAATAACTACCCTACAAATAACCTACATTTATCGTACAAATAAACTAAGGAAATCGCAAAAGCAAGCAATTGATACTATCGACAATGAATAGATATAATATAATGACAAATAATTAATATTGTCCTGTTAAATCTTCAATGTGTTATTTCCACATACTGTACTGTAGTGACTGATAAGTTTGGCTTTATATTGTGCGGTTCCTGTTTTGGTTGGTTTGGTTTTGCAAGTTTTACATTTTATTCAGTTATAAATTTTTACATTTTATTCAGGTGGTGTAATGATAAAGGTGTCTAAAAATCTGTGTGTGATAACCCGGGTTCGAATCCTGGTGGATCACATATATGCTTTCATTAATTTCATTGGAGGTGTTTGGTGTTGTGGTGAAATTAGTGAAAGGTGGATAATCAGCTTCATATGCTCTACTACAATACAGAGACTAAAACCAAGCCCTTTTTGGATGAAGCGGTCTTTATACTTGTATGTAAACATGTATGTAGGCTATATGCTAAACAGGTATTCATATTATCTCCAACGTATGTAAACTTGTATGTAGGCTATATGCTAAACAGGTATTCATATTATCTCCCAACGTATGTAAACTTGTACATAGGCTACATGCTAAACAGGTATTCATATTATCTCCAACATAGTCTACTGAACCTCTAATGTCTGCCAATTTATAGAGAAGTTGAAGGCCATGAGGATAAATGACAAATAAGTTCTCCCCCGATGAGGACTTAACCCTTTGGCGCACCTATAGTTTCCAATCAAAGTTTTTCCCACTCCCTAAGTATATCTCAGCTCACTCAGAGCCAGTTTTGTGCCCGGCGATAATTTGTTTCTGTGACGTTTTTATCCACCAAAAAATCCTTGTATTTGGATTAATGAGGTACCATCGGGTTCGTTATTGATTGAACTTGAAGATAAGCAAATAAAAACATAGAATAAATACAAAACAACCACATTGGGGCACTCCGAAATATGAATTGTAAAAAAAAATGAAATACCTTATCTCCAACTCGCACTAGCTCAAACTTTTGCCCACAAATTTTTTGATTTGCATACATATATGGAAGCGGAATTTAATGAGGATTCCACTGGTAACTTCAGAATTACTATAAACCAAATAGTTACTGAGATACACGAATAAACGTGAAAGTATCGAAAAACAGACTGAGCTGTACTCTGCTCCCTTCCCAGCCAGCCGTGAGTAAACCGTTAAACTGAGGGGGTTGCCAATTGTACCCATTGAACTAGACTTAATACTTAATATCTATGCCAAATATGACGCGCGTCAGACGAAAACTTAATTTTTGGCGAATATTTTTAAGTTTAATGACTCTTAACCCGGGAACTGCGGGGAGACTCTTAAGAGTTCCCCCGGCGGACTGCGGGAAGACTCTTAAGAGTAAGGGGGGAAAAAAATATATTTAAAACACCCCCCAAAAAAAAAATTTTTTTTTTTTGTTTTGCCCCTGGGCCATGCCAAATATCACTCCTCCACCTCCCCTCCTTCCCCACTTTCCTCCCCTCCTTCAGTTATCACCTATTTTCCCTGTTATTCCCTTATTCTGTGGTTTATTTTCGTGCTAACATTAGCGAGTTTGTTGTTGTTGTTGCTGTTCCTCAGGCTGTCTGGCCGAGCAGCCCCAAGGTCCCGAGCAAGGCCAAGGCCATAACTGAGCGCCCCCACAGAACCCTCCCAGCTTGCCACTAATATGCCCAGGTGACCGAAGCCACTCAAAGGCGGGGAGCTGAGGAGGGTGCGGAAACACCCGGGAAACAAAAGCCCCACCCAAGGCCCTGTGCCCCTCAGCAATTATAAAGGGAAAGTTGAAGGGCAAAGGAAAAATGTGATGCTTTGACTCCCAATCTGCCAGGGTTGGCAGTAGGGAGGTCAATCCACGGAAAAGACGCCGTCACTTGAGATCTAGAAAATATATAAGTAAAAGGAACAGACAGAGTAAGCTATGGGTATGGCAGAGAACGCTCAACTCTCATTCTGATAGACCAGCCCATCACCAGGGCTGTTGTCCAGCCCGTTGGTAGCGAGTTGGTAGCAGGGCGTTGTCATCACTGTTACCAAGCGTGGGAAAGAGCGAGCGAGAGACTATTACGGAACAGTGTCTCTCCAGACAAGGGGAGGGGTGGAGGGCAGGGAGGTTGCCTCAGCCATACATTATGTAACTCCCGGCCTGTATCGCCGATTTTGACCATCCAAACACTTTCCACTTGTTTTATTGTTGTAACAGGTTAATACCTTTATAATCAACCTATAATTGGCGCATATGGATAAGTATTAATGCTATTTATGGTAAAATAACAATGTTAGTGATGGGAACAGCTCAAATACGTCAGCACAGGAGTGTGGTGTCTCATACCCCCCATGCGCACTTCTTAGGTTAAAGAGTCATCATGCGCCTAGGAAAAAAATACCTAATGACTCTGAACGAGTCATCGTGCGACAAAGGGTTAAGGGGAGGTATGTCGTTTTTCTGATCCGCCGTCTCCCTCGTGTTTATCCCCATTAGTTTGTCAATTTTAATACCTTTTGTCCCATTCCCATTCCTTATCAAGACCTTTTGTGCAATTTAGGTGTCAATTTTTTCCTGGCGAGCGATAGCGAGCCTGTAATTTAAGAGGAACCAGCCTTTGGCTGGGACATTTTTCTACTGATTTTTTTTTACAAATTTGTGTTGAAGGGGGTCCTTTGGGTGTTTTTTAAGCTTGATGGAGGTCTAGGGAGCAAACTAAAATCCTACCTAAAGATGGAGATGAGATAATTTCCCGCTAGCTTAAAAAAACAGGCTATAGGTCCCTTAACCTTGTATTTCTGTTTAGAGCACTATCCCTGTTCCCAAAAAAGTTCTGTGTGTTTGTGAAAATTGAAATGTAATAAAATATATAAAACTCGACAACTTAAAGCCGGTATCACACGAGAGCTTTTTTAGTCAACATTCGATGATCAAAATTTTTCTGGCAACATTTTTGGAATATTTTGCACTGGTATCGGAAACTAGACTGATGGTAGATGAATTTACTTAACCGAAATATTTAGAATGTTCACCTCATAAGCTGCCAGACCAGTGTTGAGCATAAACGTTGAGGGGAAAAAGCGCTCGTGTGATACCGGCTTAACTAAGATGCAAAACAAATAAACCAAAACTGGAACCCCACAATGCAAAGCCAAAGGAACTTATCAAACTCTATCTATCTATCTATCTATATGCTCAGGCCCAATCCCCACTTTTCCTATTTTTATTTTTATTTTCCTCTATTTTATTATTATTATTTTTTTGTTTTTTTTGGTATTTTCTTGGGGGTGGCCGGCTCAAGACAGAGCAAGAACAGGGAAAACACAAACTCACTATGTGGAATTAATGCATTGAAGATTTAGCAAACCAATACAATGAAATACTGGAGGTAGGGAATTTCAGCTAAGCAATATGGAACGCCACCATTAACTCTTTCAGTACCGGTGCTGTCCTTTTAACTTTAGTCTGGCTACTATTTGAGAATTTTATTCAGATAAGGGCCTCCAACAATTAACAGGCTTTGAACTATCTCACTTATTCATTTTTACTAATACAGATCCTTCTTAACCCGTCCAGCACCAGCGACGCGTCTGGCGCGTCGGCGATGTATGTAACGCACAGCCCCAGCGACGCGTCTGACGAGTCACGCTAATTGCTCCGACCGTAACCTCAGGTGTAGCCACTCGAGAGGGCTCAGATTTGTATGGGAACTGTGTACGTATCCCACGCAACCGTGCCGATGGTTGAAAACTCTCAAAGTCCACGTGCGTGCGCGTGAGCGCGCAATAACCTGGTTTTTGGGGGAAATTGCCTTAAATTTTTTACTCTTGTAAAATCCGTTTTCGGGGGCTCTGTAGGACCATTTTTTGAGCTTTTTGATCGGTTTTTCGTGGTTTTTCCTTCATTCCTAACCCATTCGCTATTGTTTCTGGAATAAAAACAATTTTTCAAAACCGGCCGGGTTCTGGGTGTACATTTATTAATAATCAGCCGGGGCTCGACGGGTTAAACTGCACAAAATCATCTAATTATAGCTAGAATACAATTTTAAAAGACGTCGCCAGTACAGAAGGGGTTAAGAACGTGAGACCGAAACGGCATCTTCTGTGAAACACTCGGTCTTTATTATCCTTAGTTAGTGTACAGTGTGTGTAGCTTTATGGAAGAGTGTGTATCTTATGGGGAGGTATTTGGTGTTTCTGGACCCCCCCCCCCCCCTTCTCCCTCATCTTAACCCCCATTAACCCAGGAAATTCTAGACATCCCTAGTTCTCACCATTGGCCCAGTGCTTAGACCTAGGCCGATTTGGCAACTTTTCCAAAACGCAACCAAAACCACATCATCGTGTAGGAAATGCAAGCTAGCATTCAACCATATATATTTGAATACCAAAAGATGCGGGGTTGAGGTGTTATGGTGGTCCGTAGTTGAAAATGTGGCGCAAAACCGGCAACGAGCGGCTGTGTGTATGGGAATATTGGTCGGGTGGAGGGAGGAGAAGGGACACATAGCATTGAGACACAAGAAATCTTGTAACTAGGAAAATGTGTAATATAATATGGAGTTGCTCAAACACCGCATACAGTGTAGTAGATATGTGTGACGTTATATGTACAGTTAGATTTATGTATATGTATACTGTACTGTACTTGCATATATATTAGTTTATGTTTTCTATATCTTTGCTTTATGGCCTATCTGAACCGCTATAGACTACCATGCTTCCTAAATCCTTCCTTATCTACTATGTGCCCCCCTGTTACTACTCTCCTTGGCACGGTTGGGGGGCTTCGGGGCCGGCGACTGGGGCTTGATGGGGGATGGTTGTGGTAATTTCCCTTCCTCTCTCCCCTCGAGCTTTCGTCGTCAGCTTGACTAATTTTGAGTAGTTTTTCCATTTCTCTTTCTATGTTTTTCCCCTTCTATTCTTATTCTGTCTCATTCGGTTGTCCTCGGGCAACCTATATCTCATGTCTCCCTGGCCTGGCTAGGTAGTAGACTCCTGACCTGATTTGTCTCTTCGGTTGCTGATATAGCCGAGGTGACTTGATTCCATTCGGTAATGCATTTTTTGCATCTCGATGTGATTTTGTTATACCTTAGTCCTGATATTTCATTCTTCGCCCTTGATCACTTCTTGGTTGGTGCTGCAGTGTAGCAGTTCTTGCCTCATCCTTCGGCCCTGCCCTATAAGAGCTCATGTGGTCTGGCTGAACTGATGAAATGGCGAGAAATGCCTGAGTGTCTTCACCTCCTGCCCTTCCCTATCTATCTTGACTTGATTAGTTGTCGATCTTGATCAAATCCTTCGGACCAGCCCTATGAGAGTTCTTTTGTGGAACTCAGTGGTCTGGTTAAACTAATATAATTAAAAAAAAAAAAAAATCTACTGTGTGACGTTATATGTACAGTTAGATATATGTACAGTATATGTGTACTGTACTTGCATATACTGTATATTAGTTTATGTTTTCTATATCTTTGCTTTATGGCTTATCTGAATTGCTATAAACTACCATGCTTCCTAAATCCTTCCTTATTGTAAACACTAAACTACCCGGCTTCTCTTAGATAATATATATTTATTTACACTTAACTCCTTGAAGATTATGACACATTTTGAGAATCATTAGAAGATTGTATGCAGTTTAGGATCTGTGGGAATTATAAGGATAAAGACTATCTCAATTAACTCTGTCTTTCATACTGTAGTTCCATTTGTTTCACATTGTAGAAGTGTCTATAGTCGGTTTCATTTCAACTGACGGCAAAATGTATTCCTTAGCTAATGATTTCTAAATACTTACTGGAAAAATATGAAACTACTGTCTCTGCATCATAGTTTATATAATTAGCACCATATTTCACTACAAAATCTTCCAAATAACTGAGAAATATTGATGGGAACTTTGCAATTTACCCCCAGTTGAAAAGAAACAGACTACAGTATAGTATAGTTACTGTCTCTCTCTTTAGATTTCCACAAATAATTATGACATTTTTGGCAAACTATTGATTTTGACCATACCACAAGAATCAAGTTTTTGTCTGCAGTTCGTGTATAAAATATTTATATAATAAACTATAGTAATTCCTCACTTTAAAATGTAGTTATGTTCTTAAAAATCCAGACTTTAAATGAAGCAATTAGTTTTTGTCATTTTTAGTGTGAATTTATAAAAAATGTGTATGATTTACAACTTAATAACTAAGCATAACGACTTGAAGTAAAAAAAAATCCATAATTTAAGAACAGTGTAATAATGAAACAGCTTAAAATGAGGCGACTTTAACACTATCTATTATAAGGCTTGGTTTAATCATTATTGAGGGGTTTGATTGATCCAGCCATTTTCGAGCAATGGATTTTATCTTGCCCCTAGACTTAAGAAAAATGAATCCCCTGATCACCCTCAAACTAAAAGTAAATAAAGGCTTAACCTAGGTTATATACAGTATACATGAGGAGGCAGCATTCGCTGTTATCTTGCAAATGGTAAAAACTATAACATTATAAACCAAGTTATTCTTGTTTGAGATTTAAAATATAAGTGGAGGATTGGAGCCACGATCGCCATTACCAGCGCCGACAGCTTGCTTGTTTACACTTGTTCAACTATTGATTATTGGTTTGTTTATTTTGCAAGTTTTACATTATAATTATAGGAATATTATTGATATACCGGGTATTTCACCTTTGTAACAATTATTATGTCACTGTCCACTGCTTTTATCCATCGATTTGGACTGCAGATTATCATCGATCGATTGTTTTGGGCCGTTGCACAAGCAGGAGTCAGCTGACTGACTGTGTTTGCGTTTGTGTGTGTCGTGGGCTGCCCGCCATGATGACAAAAAGTTGGAAATGGGGGCTCAAGAGTGTAGCTTTGTGGCTGACCAGAGATTAATAATAAATTGATAAAAGTGCCGGACCGTCAAGTTTGTCAAATTATTAGGTGCTGGACTACAGGAATTTTACTGTACAGTACAGTACTATAGTTTCCAATACTAATGTAAAAGATCCCAGAAATAAGGCCAATAATATTACAGTCATCAAAAATTAATAATGAAAACTTGTGTGATACTACCTTAAAGGGAGATTTTTCTTTCTGGACCCCCTTCTCCCTCATATTTAGCCCCATTAGTAATGAGACTTCAAGACCTTCGGACCATTTCTACCAACAAATTTACACATTTATTGTAAAGGGTGATCTTGGGGGTGTTGTTTGATAGAGGTCTAGGGAGCAAACTAAAAAGATATGTATATACTGTATACAGTACTGTATAATAGTAAAAAATATAATAATCCTACGAAAAGAGACCAGAAGTTGTAAATGGTGATATTGTAAAAATGTACCCTTGTAAGAAAATAATCATACGTTAACATAGATTATCAATGATTGAATAATTAGATATAAGATAAAATTACTATAATTTTCTCTCACTAGTAGAATTTTACCGATATTTTTCTATATTGTATATCAAATCCAACTGGTTTAAAGCAATATTTTGTCTGAGTACTGTACAATCGCGCTAATAAGTGATGTCTCGGCACCAAGTATGTTTTGATCAATAATTGGTATCAGCAATATCCAAGCTTCATTTCTTCATATCGAGTGAAATATACGAACATGTTCCTACACTTACCGACCCTATTCAACATCTGACAGATATTAATACAGCACAGAGCGAGCCAACCGTAATGACAGCTGGGACATGACTAATTAGCGCGACCGTACACTCTATACCCTGTTCCAAATAGGTAGCCCAAAACTCTTTAACATTAACCTCTACAACTCACAAACGACTAGATTATTCCAGCTAATATTTCTACTATTTGGGAAGGGCCAGCTAGCGAATAGGTCTGACATTTACAGCCCATTTGCTCTAGCCCTTTTTGAGTTACAGAGGTTAGGGTTCACTATTTCTGGCCTACATATATGGAACAGGGTGTAAGATTTGTCTTAAAGTGTACATCACAGTTATATTTGCAGACAATCATATACTAAATAAACAAACTACTATATATATATATATATATATATATATATATATATATATATATATATATATATATATATACTGTATATATATACAGTACTGTATATATATTCTTTATAAAAGGAAAAACCTGTTTTAATAGGTTAATTAAGTACAGAAGTATTAGCATGTATATAATAGAATAATTTATATAAACAATACTCTGAAATTGAGAGAATTTAGTGTATTGTGGAGTTGTTCATGTTAAGGGGGTAGTACTCGCATTTTCTGGACCCCCTTCTCCCTCATGTTTAGTATATTAGTTTTGAGGTTGTAAGACGTTTGTTCCATTAGTTTGGCGATTTGAGACCTTTCGCTTATTTTTTTTTTCAATACCTTTCGTGCTCTTCAGGTGTCAATTTTTTCCTGGCGAGCGATAGCGAACCTCTAATTTTTAGAAGAAAAAATGTACACATTTATCTTGAAAGGGGGTCTAGGGGGTGTTTTTATAAGCTTTATGGAGGTCTAGCGAGGAAACTCAAAAATAAATAAATAAATTAATATACAGTAGACCAAAAACCAAGTACTACTCCTTAAGAGTTCCTATAGTAACAGAGAATGGGCCAACGTCTGCCATCTTGGTGTCATTAGCCTATCTTTACACTTACATACAGCCATACCCAGCATCCGTGTTGGGTCTATAGATTTAAATTCTATATTAAGGGGATATGGGCTGTTTTTCTGGTCCCCTTTCTTCCTCATGCTTGTCCCCATTAGTTTTGAGATTTTAAGATGATTGCCCCATTAGTTTGTCGGTTTTAAGACCTTTCGCCCTATTTCTTTGTCAATATTAAGACCTTTCGTGCCCTTTAGATGTCAATATTTTTCCTGGCGAGCGATAGCAAGCCTGTAATTATGGAGGAACCGGCCTTCGGCCATGACATTCCCTTCAGCCATGACATTTTGCTACCAAAAATGTTTACAACTTAATCTCGTAGGGGTATCTAATGGATGTATTTTATAAGTTTGATGGAGGTCTAGGGAGGAGACTAGAAAAATAATTAATAAATTACAAAATTAACCAAAAAGTGAACCATCCCCCCTTAACAATAATAAAATATCCCCCCCGTGGTTTGATAATTACGGCACCCAAAAAGCGGCCAAATAAACAGCTGGCCCCTCTTTTACTACAGGATCTCTACTGTAAATTATGATATAGAAAACCAAAGATATTGAGTCTCAAATTATAGGAATACATTACAGTAATTGACCACTTGCGAGTTTTAGTTCTATAAGGAAGTTAGAGATGTAGCCATCAATATTTATCAGAATTACCAGCTAAAATACGGTCATATTACATTTATAAATATAGAAAACCATATTGATCATACTTTTTATCCATCAGAAACACACATTGTTATTGCATTTCTCTTTAATATTGATGTCTACAGCTCCAACTTCCTTATAGAACGAAACTCGCAAGTGGTCAATTCCTCACTTGAAGTTGTAGTCATGTTCCGGAAATTGAGACTAAGTGAAATAATAATACTGTACTGTAATAATAATAATAATAATAATAATAATAATATTTATTCAGTTAGCATTTTACAATGTTGGTACAACATAATATGTTACAAATATGACATGTACCAGCTTTGCATAATTCCAACTAAGGATAGCCCAATAAGGCCGTTTTTTTTTCTTTCTTGCGATTATACACCATTTTTTACCTGATTTACAACTGTATTAACTCCTTGAAGCTCTGACGCGTTTTAGCAGTTTATTTTTGGCTATCATTAGACGATTTTTGCAGCTTAGGAAGGATCGGTGGGTATTAAAAGGGTAAAGACTATCTCAATCAACCCTCTGACTTCCATATACCCTTTCTAATCTTGATAAAATCATCTAATAATAGCCAGAAAACAAAAAAGAAGTGCGTCATCGATCCTCAGAGGGTTAAGTTGTAAGGGGAACAATCACTGCACCGTGATTACATGACTAGAGAACATTTACCCCAATGTGTATGAAGCATAACAACTTTACCAGAATTTTGTTCCCTAACTAGTGAATATTGTAATAATGAAACAACTTAAAATGAGTCAACTTTAACCTGTAAATGGCTGCAAAGCTCATAAGAGGTTTTACTGGGCGACGGCGGCAAAGCTCTTAAGAGGGAGGCCTAAAAAAAACATTTAAACAGCCCCAGTAGCACTAAACAATTTGTTTTTTTTTCTTTTTCCCCTATACCTCATATCACTCCTCCACATCCCCTCCTTCCTCCCTTTCCCCTCCCCCTTTAATTATACCTATTTTCCCTGTTATTCCCTAATTTGTTGGTATATTTTTGTGCTAACATTAGCAAACTGTGTGGAGGATGTGCTGACGTGCCTAGCGGGTGTGTTACATAACCGAGTGTGTGTATGAGTAGGCTCAGTGTGGCTTGAGGCCTCGTGGAGGGAGGGGTTGCCTCAATTTTCTCCATAATTCATGAATGGGCTGGTCCATCTATATTCGCGATTTTGACCAGAAAAATTATATTTTCACTTGTTTTATTGTTGTTACAGGTTACTATCTTCATAGTGAAGGTAAAATAGGCTCATATGAATAAGTAATAACGATATTTATCGTAAAATGACGATTATAGGCCTGAATGGAGCCAATATGCTCGCCCATGGGGAGCTAGTTCAATACCCCCCCCCCCCCCCTTGCCGTTTTTGGGTTAAGGGGGGATGGGCCGGTTTTCTGGACCACTTTCTCCCTCATGATTAGCCCCATTAGTTTTCAGATGTTAAGATGTTTGCCCCATTAGTTAGTCGATTTTAAGACCTTTTGCCCCATTTCTTCATCAATATTTAGACCTTTCGTGCTATTTAGGTGTCAATTTTTTCCCTGATGAACGATAGTGAGCCTGTAATGTTAGGAGAACCGACCTTCGGCTGGGACATTTTTCTACCGAAAATTTTTCAAATTAATCTAAGGTTGAATAACCTTAGATTAATTTGAAAATTAATCTAAAAGGGGGATCTAATGGATGTTTTTTTAAATTTGATGGAGGTCTAGGGAGGAAACTAGAAAAATAATGAATACATGCAAAAATCACCCAAAAAGTGAACCATCCCCCCTAAGTGAGGTATACCTGAACCCATTAACCCTTCACTACCGACGATATGTCTTTTTCTCTTATTTCAGCTATATTTAGACAATTTTATGCATCTAAGGAATGACGTATGTTAGTTGAAATAATGAATTGGGATACTTGGAAGCCTTTGATTTAGTGCATGCCCTTCCTAAGCTAAATAAAATTGTCTAATAATGGCCAGAAAAAAAAATTAAGAGATGACCTCGGTAATGAAAGGGTTGATAGGTAGGCCTACAGTATTACTATACTCCTACTACATCTCTTCACATAGAACTGCACTGGCTGCCAGTAAGAGCAAGAATAGAATTTAAGTTGTGTTTAGTGACTTTTAAGGTTCTCAAATTTGGTGAGCCTAGGTACCTTGCGGAGCTGCTCAGGCGCCCACCGGCACACCATGGTGTAGTTGTGCGTCATGACAATGACCCTTTTCGTCTTGATGAACCAAGGGCTTTCCAGCAGTCTTCTTTCTTTGAGAGGTCATTCTCCTACATGGCTCCGAGGTTGTATAACAGGTTGCCGCTGTCCATGAGACAACCGAGTTCTGTTGAATGCTTCAAGAGACAACTTAAGACTTTTCTCTTTGAGAGAAGCTATGATCTTGAGAGAGGTGTCATGACAGATGGCTATAGAGTTTAGGCTATTTTGCCACTGCTAGTGATTGTTAAATGTGTGTTGTATATAAGCTTTCTTTTGATGCATTGATTTTGTTCTTTTTTCTTTCTCTTTCCGAGCGCTAGTGAATTCTTCGGAAAAATTTGCGCTTATGAGAAATAAGTAACATGCTTATTATTATTATTATTATTATTATTATTATTATTATTATTATTATACCTGGTTCATTATAGGTAGGCCAGAAACACCCACCCCATACCTCTCATACCTCAAAAATAACTTCAGTAATTGGTCACTTGCGAGTTTCAGGCTATAAGGAATTTGGAGCTGTAAATATCAATTAACCCTCTCCGACATATGACGCGATTTTGAGCCTATTAGGGATACTTTAAAACCTTTGTTACCATCAGGGGTATTTAGAAACCTTTAGTTTAGTTACTTCAACCTCTGCAGTTGTCTTTGAGTTAGCTGTGGGCAGAAAACTAATTTTGGAGAGGTAATTATAAGAGTGAGAGAACTCTATTTCTTATTGCTAATCTGGCAATCTCTGCGTCATATGAGTCTGAAGGGGTTAATAACAGAAATGCAGTAATAATGTAGGTTTCTGATGGATAGAGAGTACAGTATGAAGAATTTCTATCTATCTATATACTCAGGCCCAATCCCCACCTTTTTTTTGGGGGGGGGGGGGGGGGGGACTCAAGACAGAGCCAGAATAGGGACAACACAACAGAAAACAATGAACACAGAAAAACAAAACACAAACTCACACACATCTAGGTCATCCAGGAGAAGACCCAGACACCAGGGTCACCAAGGTCCCTCCAGCACTCCCCCCGGCCCCCGACCACCCGGAGAGGTTCCAATCTCGGCAGGCAGACATGCAGCGAAGCCCTCTACCACCACAAGCCCGCCCACCACACTTCCAGGCGCACCCTTCATATTAATCGTCTCCCCGGGCCAGGCGCCTGATGGACTATTATCTAGTCCTACTTGCGCCCGACCCCTTCCCCCAAATGGCTATGTGTTCACTCATCTATTCACAAGCATTCTCTATTCATTCCTGTTTATTACCACTTCCCTTGCCTGATTTATAGTATTCCTCTATCATCCAAAGCTTGTCTTACACAGTCTCTCCATCTCAATGAGGGTCTTCCTGCCCTTCTATCTCCCCTTGTATCTGACTCACATATTCTCTTTGTAATCCTTTCATCTTCCATTCGTGCACCATGACCATACCAGCTCAGCGCCCTTCTGTCCACTCTGGCCGACAAATGTTCCTGCTGTCCCACTCTCCTACGTATCTCTCTATTCCTCAATATGTCTCTACGAGTAACTCCACACATACTCCTCAAGCAGCTCATCTCCATCACATCCAGCTTTCTTCTCTCCTTTTCCTTCAGAGCACATGTCTCAGCCCCATACATCACTGTTGGCACAATTCCTTGATACATTGCACTTTTTACTTTCATTCCGAGATTTCTCATCTTCCACATACTTCCCATTGCTCCAAAAACCTTCCTTCCTTCACACACTCTCTGTTTTACCATTTCCATACCTCCACTCCTGCTTATAGAATTTGGTTTTATGTATTTATAAATGTACAGTACAGTACTACAAGCGTATTTTAGCTGGTAATTCTGCTTAATATGGATGTCTACAGCGTCAACTTTCTTATAGCATTAAACTCGCAAGTGGTCAATTGAGCTGGTATTTTACCATTTAGGCAGCCAGGGAATAAGTGTGGATATTTACAACCCATTTGCTCTAGCCCTTTTTGAGTGACAGGTTTTGGGTCACAATTTCTGACCTACTTATAATGAATGAACATAACATGTATAGTACTGTACAGTTGGCCAAATAAGTGATGTTGCGGCACCAAATATATTTAGATAAATAGTTGGCATCAGCACTATCTAAGCATTAATTCATTGTTTCGAGTGAGATATACAAACATGTTCCTATATTTACACACCCTATTTAACATCTGACAGACATTCATACAGCACACAGCGAGCAAAATGTAATGACTGCGGCAACACAACTTATTTGGCCAACCGTATTGTTTGAAGTATATACCCTGTTAATTATAGGTAGGCCAGAAATCCTGCCTTCTAACCTCTGTAACTAAAAAAGGGCAGGAGCAAATTGGCTGTACAATCCCACACCTATTCCCTGGCTGACCCATCCCAATTGGTAGAAAAGGGAACTCGATTAGAAGATTACTCTAGTCCTTTTTGAGTTACAGAGGTTAATATTCAAAATTTGTGGCCTACCTATAATAAACAGGGTAGTTACTGTATTTGATCTAGACAGTATTCAATATTTACATACTACTGTATTCCAAGCATATGTAAATCTGTTTATATTTACAATTAATAAATATAACTGTAGAATGAATGCTTATTTATTCTTGTGGATAGGACTCGTCAGCCTTGGTTGGCAACCCATCTAGGGGAGACAACCTTATAAACATATGGGTGGATGGGACTTGTCAGCTGTAGGTCTAGGAGAGTAACCCTTTTACAAATCTATACTCCTTACCTAAGGGTAAAGCTGAGATGGTCTTACCACTTCCGTCATTCTCCTCGGTGGGGCATTTCCCGGCTGGAGGAGGGTCTGGGTCGGCTGCGGTAGCGCTTCTGGGAATCCGCGCCACAGCGGTGGTGCGTCTCAGGGCAAGAAGAGCGCGTGGTGTGTTGGCATGTATGCACGGTTCGTTCCCCACAATGTCTTGAGTGGTCATCTCTGATTCGTGCATCGTTGTCTGGTGCCGTCCTCACAGGTATGTTCTTTCCTGGGGTCTGGGGAAGTGCCTGTGTGATACAGGCGACCAGAGCGAAGCGTGGTGAGGAGTCACTTGTGCCCTCTTGTCTTGGTGGCGTGATGGCAGTGGTTGCTGGTGTGTGCGGGGCATCATCTCCTTGGCTCTCCTCATTCCTGCTTTTCTTCCCTATCTCAAAGGGTTTTTCCTTTTTTTCTTATTTGTATTATTCTGAACTTTTTTACTATCTTTTCATAGTGGCATCCATTAAAATGACTTCCCAAAGGTATATTCACAGTGTCACCTATGAAGATGGTTCTACTTGTGCCCCTCAACTTTCTCTTCATAATTGCTGAGGGGCACAGGGCCCTGGGTGGGGCTTTGGTTTCCCGGGCGTTTCCGCACCCTCCTCAGCTCCCCGCCATGGAGTGGCTTCGGTCACCCAGGCTTTATTGTGGTAGGCAGGGAGGGTTCTGTGGGGGTGCTCGGTTATGGCCTTGGCCTTGCTCGGGGCCTTGGGGCTGTTCGGCCAGGCAGCTTGGGGAACAACAACAATAATAACAACTTTTATTGGAAGGCATATGGGGTATTCCAGCTTAGCCTATGTTAATAAAAAGGCTGCGTATGCGAATTAATTACGTTCGATTCTGACAATTCATTATATTTACCATATAAAGCATTATTTCTGCTCCATGGGCATATATTTTACTTGTATGATGAACATGTGAACAGTGAAGACCAAAAAATAAGTGTGAACAGCAAATATCCAGTCAAAAATCATATATTGTGACGGGGGAAGGTGGAGGTATGTGATAGACCGGGCAACATTATTATTAGACCCTCCCTCCAAGGTGTCGCGAGACACTGGCGATGTTAGAGGGTGGGAGGAGGTGGAGGGAGTGAGGTAGAGTACCGACTAGAAATATTACAGACGAGAGAAAGAAATAGGGTGAAATAAAGACAGAAAACTTGGGATAATTGAGTTATGGTTAAGTGGAGGGAGATAGGTGGGCGGAGGGCTGTCTTCCTGCAGGAATATCACATTCGCTTAGCAGACCCTTCCTGAAGGCCTATCGCGCTTCTTGGGTTAATGGCTTTGATGTAGGAGCCACAAATAAAATATTGGGTTTTCTCTTTACCCTTCGGGTTGTCAAACCAGTAATGTGGAAATACAGTACTGTAATGCACTGAAGATTTAGAAAAAGCAATACACTCAACCCTCAGCTATCACTCCTAATTGGTGCAGCTATAGCCACGCGGTAGCCGTAACCGCGATAGCCATACTGATGAACTAATGGGAATATTTCTAATTGGTGCCTGGGTGCCGAATTTGACAACTATTTTTCGTATTTTGTGATTTTTACCTAATAATTTCCACTGAACACTAACATAACATAATAATAATTATAAGAAACATTATAAAAGTAAATATAATAACATATTACACCATCACATTTACCTTTTTAGGTGTGTTGAGGGATTTAGGTGGGTTGGGTTCCGAGGCTAGGGGTGGCGAATTATTGGCCACTCCTACGTTGCTCTATCTCGTTCAGTATCCCTTCAACATCAAATCCTTCAAATTCTGAAGTGTCATCATCCACTGTATCCAATTCAAGTGCCGTAAGTAAAGGCTGTTCATCGATTTGTTGCCGTGGTCGAGGCTCACCGGAGGGGCCCGGTTGAGGGTGGTCGGAGGGGCCTGGTTGAGGGTGGTCGGAGGGGCCTGGCCGACCATGAAAGAAATCTGTGATCTGGCGTTGCTGGAGAGAGTTGATATGGGCGTGGTACCTATCCTCATAACCTGCCAAGACCTGATTAAGTAAGGATGTCCTTGTTTCACTGTTCACGATTGAGTCTTGCTCAATGATATGCCGCATCTGTCCACCTAACTCTATGAGGAGTTTTATGTCGCTCATGGGAATGCCACCCATTTGTGTTTCAACATTCTCTTCATCTTCTGCACTATCCTCCTGTCCTTCTTCGTCCTCCTGGAGTAGGTCTTCTGCTGTAACATTTGCTGGCCTCAACATTTCCCTGATATCCTCGCCAGTTGTCTCTTCAAAACCACGGCCAGCGATCCCTCTTGCCTCCTCTGCTGCTGCCTCTAACTCTGCATCCACTGACTGCAGCTCACCTGCCACTATTACCTGCCTGTCCTCTGGTAGACCCTCCAAAATGTTACGCCATGCATGGTTGATTGTAGCCGGGGTTACATTCTTCCAGCAATCTACCACCAAGTCTATTGCCTTTTTGACATTGTAATTCTTCCAATACCGAATCACTTTTTTTTCAGATTCGGTATTTGCTTCAGCTTCCTCGTCCTCTCCTTCATCCTCACTATCCACCAACTGCTGAATAAGTTGATTGTCTTGTGTTGCCTGCCGCATCTGACGAAACTGCCGTCGAGAATATGCAGCCTTCACTACCGCAATCACCTCCTGGTCGAGGGGCTGGATTAGGGAGGTTGTGTTGGGAGGCAAGAATTCCACTTTCACGTTAGGGTTCTCCGTCCTCATAAGGGGTGAATGGCCAGGGGCATTATCCAGCAGGAGTAGAATGTTAAATCTAACGTTCTTGGCCTTGCAGTACTCCTTAACTTCCGCGACGAATGCTTCCTTAAACCAGTCCAGGGAGAGCTTGGCAGACATGTATCCTTTCTTGGAAGATAGCCAGTGGACATTTAGGTTGTTCATATCATGCCTCTTGTAAGCCCTAGGCCTCTTGGCGCGATGAATGATGGTAGGTTTCAAGCAGCAGGTACCTGAAGCATTCATGGCGAAGAGCAGGGTGAAGCGTTCTTTTATCGCTTTTCTACCCCTAATTTTGGCTGACTTGTTGGTGATAAATGTACGTTTGGGCATTGTCTTCCAATAGAAGTTTGTTTCGTCCATGTTAAATATTTGGTCTGGAATGTATTGTCCCGCTTCTATGATGTTTTTCAGGGCCTCTGGATATGCACGAGCGGCAGGCCTGTCCCCACTAGCCGCCTCACCCGATACTTTAGCACTCTTAATTGTATGGCGGCTCATGAACTTGCTAACCCACCCTTTGGAAGCCTGAAATGCTTGGGGGTTATCCACACCAAGCTTACGAGCCACACTTTGATAAATCTCCTTGGCTGTGACCGTAATCTCACGTGTGTCCACGGGCAAGTTCCGCTTTGCCTGCTTATTCAAGTATCGCCCCAACACTTGTTCCGTCTTAAGTAGCACTTTATTAGAACTTCGAAAGGCATTCGATGCAGCAATTGATGGGGCAAGTTTCATGCGAGTCTTTATGTTTTCTCGCTTTTGATAAATCCCCCTCACTGTCGATTCATTCACTCCAAACTTCTTTGCCACACTCCTTTTTGTTTCACCCTTGCCTATTAAGTCCACAATTTCCTGTTTCTGAGCATACGTAAGGTTCTTTCTCTTCTTAATGTCTCGATTTGGTGCAGTCACATTACGCTGAGCGAAGGTAGGGGGATTCGGTGGCCGTTGGGGTGGGTTAGTAGCCATTGTTCACAGGTATAAAAACACTTTTCACAGCTTTCACCAGACAACAATGGGGGTACAAGTAAGAATGAGAAATTGTAAGTATGGCGGGAGGGTAGGAGGATGGGTGGCGGCCAATCACAGCACTTGCTTCCAATGACGTCACGCCCAATCAGGGAGCGAGTAGCGTAAACGTATGCTTGCCGCCCGCCTGGGAATTCCCAAGCCCGGGAATTTCCAATTTTGTTGTATTTTTGGCCACATTTGGTGCGTGATAGCCAGCTCATAGGCGTGAAAGCCCTGGTCTGACAGCTTTTGGGGAGCAGGCGATAGCTGTGGAATGCGATAGCTAAGTGCGTGAAAGCTGAGGGTTGAGTGTACAGTATTATGAAATTTTTATAAACACCAAACCACCACATAGAATGTACATCACTGTACAGTATTGCATCAAGTTTCGCTACATCACGGTTCACGGTTTCACGTTTTGCGCCAACATTGAAATGCTTCCATATTTAACGTTTCGCTTGAAATCTCGGTGTTTCGCGGCAAAATTACAAAAGAAGCATTTCAAACCGCCCGCCAAGCTGCCAAAACTCTTATCTTTGTTTTCCGGCCGCCATCTTGGATGATGTCAGCAGCGTCCTTCCCGTGGCGAGAGGACTGTCCAAATCACGAGCAAAGTTGTCATATCGCTATGTACTTCGCCTATCTATAGCCATTCTCTTCTCATAAATTGAACTACAGTACTACCATATTTTTATTCAGTAAGACTTTCACGGCACAAAATTATTATTTGCAGGGGGCTAGAAATCCTCCTCCCCTTGTAAAATTCTACTACTACTGTAATCGAGACAGAAAAATGGGGCAAGGGAACACGAAAGTGGTCCCGGACCCTGAGAATTAGAACCCTTGAATGTTGTTTCTGTCTCGAGTCGGCCACCCCCAGCAAAGAGGTATGTGTCTGAGTATATACATACATACATACCGGTATATACATACAAATGAGTTTGAAAATGCCACCATAATTATAGGTTAGGCGTAGCCTAGCCAAAAATCTAATACTATTTAGTTTGTGAACGAACACAAGCGAGAGCGTATTTTAGGCTTGTGCCGTGATGCGTTTTATCAGCTGCTTGTAGAGAAATCCAAGAATGAGAGGCTTGTCAGATTTGCATTTGTTGGCCATGATGAGAAATAATCAAAACTAGATCACAAAATCAGAGGCTTCAGAGAACAGAGATAAACATGAGCCTGGGATATCCCCCGCAACATGGATTGTATTTACCTAATTGTATTTACCTAATTGTAGTTTACAGGAGTTGAGCTAAGCTCGTGTTGTCCCGTCTCTCAGTCTACTTTTTATCCAATTTTTTCTTGAAAATATGGATGTTCCTTGCCCCCACCACCTCCTCCTCCAACCCAATCCATTTGTCAATACATCTATAGGGGAAGCTAAACTTCCTGATATCGTTCTTGCAGGTAGGTCTTTTTACTTTGTAGCTGTGGCCTCTAGTTATTCCTGTATCCATAATTAATATATCCTCCCTATCCAGCCTCTCCAGCCCCCGGGTACATTTGTACATCATTATCATGTCTCCCCTCTCTCTCCTCTCTTTTAGACTCGGTAGATTTAATTTGTCTAGCCTCCCTTCATATGGCAGTTCTCTGAGACTTGGAACCAATCTAGTGACTGCTCTCTGGATTCTTTCTAACTTGTGAATATGCTTCTTTAGATGCGGGGACCACACCACTGCTGCATACTCCAATCTTGGTCTAATCATACTCTTCATAATTTTCGCTACCATGGTCTCATCCAAATAGTTCAGAGCAACTTTCATATTCCCGGCCATTGCATACATTCCGCTAAAGAGCTTGTTAATATGTTTCTCCGGCGACAAAGTATCTTGTATAATCAACCCTAAATCTTTTTCTTTTTCGGCCTTGCTAATTTTATTATCTCCCATCCTGTACTCCCAATTTGGTCTATTCACACTTCTTCCCATATTTAACACATGACATTTACTTATATTAAATTTCATTTTCCACTTGGTGCTCCATTCGTATATTTTATCTAAATCCCCTTGCAGCTCCTCACAACTACTTTTATTTGTTATTTGTCTCATAATTTTTACGTCATCTGCAAACATTGACATGTAAGAGTTTATGCCTATCGGCAGGTCATTCACGTACATAAGGAACATGAGAGGTGCCAACACAGATCCCTGCGGCACACCACTCTCAACTTTCCGCCACGATGAGTAAGTTCCTCTAATGTTGGTCCTCATTTCCCTATCTGTTAAATAGCTCTCCATCCATTTCAGCAAACTCCCCCTGACACATCCTAGCGTCTCAAGCTTAGATAACAATCTCTTATGTGGTACCTTATCGAATGCTTTGGAAAGGTCTAAGTAGACGCAGTCCACCCATCCGCCTCTTTCTTGGAGTACATCTATCACCCTACTGTAATAACATAGCAAACTGGTAACACAAGATGTCCCTTCTCTGAATCCAAATTGCTTTGGGGTTATTATTTTCTTTCTCTCCAACATTTTCATCCATCTCTTCCTAATTAGCTTTTCACAAATCTTGCATACAATACTAGTAAGTGAAACTGGTCTATAGTTTAGAGGGTCCTCAGGGTTTCCATTCTTGTATATCGGAATGATATTAGCTCTTTTCCATTCAACAGGAACCTGTCCTTTATCTAAGGAAGCTTGAATTATGTCCCTCACTGGCTCCACTAATTGCTCTGCACACTCCTTTAAAACCCAGGCAGACACTTCATCCGGTCCCATAGCTTTCCTTACTTCAAGTCCTCTCATCGCAGATAACAGCTCATCTCTAGTTATTTCAATCTTACTAAGACCACTCTCCAGTACTCCCGCCTGTGGTTCGTCAAAACCTTCCTCTCTAGTAAAAACTGACCCCAATTTGTTATTCATTACCTCACACATGTCCGATACATTTTCATACGTCCTAGCATCAACTCTTAATTTAGTAATTTGTTTCTTTACCTTCAACTTACTGTTTATATATTTATAAAATAATCTAGGGTCACTTTCACATTTATTTACTATGTTCTTCTCATAGTTCATTTTAACTTGCCTAATTATGTTAACATATCTATTCCTCTCCTGTTTATATTTATTCCGATTACTCTCAGTGTTCCTTCTTCTTAATCTAGCCCAAGCTGCATCACGCCTACCCAAAGCTCTTTTGCATTTCAAATTAAACCAATCTTTCTGCTTAGTAAAATTTCCAGTTTTATATCTTGGGACAAACATATTGGTTCCTACTCTATAAATTTCGAGGAATCTACTATATTTACCTTGTACGTCCCGTTCCTTCAAAATAAGATCCCAATCTACTCCCTCTAAATATCTTTTCAAGGATACATAATCAGCTTTACTATAATTTAATCTGTCATTTATGTAGCTATTGTCTAATCTATTGGCATTACTCGAGGTCAACTTCCATTTTAGTAATAGGTGATCACTTTTACCTACAGGACATAGATAGTTTATATCACTAATTTCGTGAGGATCTTTTGTAAAAATCAGATCGAGTTTAGAAGGTTCGTTATTACCCCTCATTCTTGTATTTTCCTTCACATGTTGTGTAAGTACATTTTCCGTAACCAACTCCACTAGCCGACTTCCCCAAGATCTCTGATTTGGCCCTGCATCTCCCGATTCCCAATCAACCTCACTACAGTTGAAATCTCCTACCAAGATCAATCGATTCTTCCTTAAAAGCAATCTTCTCAACGACTGAATCATATCCTCTACCATCTCCTCAAACTCCAACTCCCTCCATGCTCTGGTCTTTGGTGGCATGTAAGCTACTGCTATGTCTAGCTTTTTTCCTTCTATATCATTGAGTTCAACTGCCATTATTTCTGCCTTGTCATTATTTAACTCCACGTGCTTTGCTGTCATAGGGTTCTTAACTAATACTGCCACTCCACCTCCCCTTTTACCCTTTCTATCATTTCTCCATATATTATATCCTTCACTAAACACTATGTTGCTGTCAAAGTCCTGGTTCAGCTTTGTCTCTGTCAAACAGACTATCTGTGGTTGATCTTTTCTTAATATATTATCTAACTCTACCTTTTTACTGTTTATTCCATCTATATTAGTGTAGTAGCACAGTATATTTGAATCCACCTCCTTGTTTCTCTTCCCTCTCTGCCTCCTACCAGGTTCACCTCCTCCTCCTCCATCCCTTCCCTGACCCAGTTCCACCTCCCCCACTAATTCTATTCTCCTCCCCCCTCTCTCTCCCTCTGTTCCACCCTCTCCACCACATCCTGGCTCTCTCTCCGGTCCCCTGCTCCCTGCATTATCTCTCGCTCCGTCTCCTTGCTTTGACTTCGTACTTGTCTCTCTGTCTCTTTCCCTATCACTCCTCTTACTTTCGGTTCTTGGTGGCTCCTGATGTACCACTTCCTTACTTGCCCTTCCCTTATTCTCCAAAAAAATTTCTTCTTTTGCTCTTCAGACAACTTTCCATTCTCTTCATCAGCCTTAGCTTGGAGTTCCCTTAACTGTTCTCGTTCTTCTACACTTAGGTCCTTTTTTACCCTTATATGATTCAGCTCTGTCGAATTTAATTTCCAGCTCACATTGGCTACTGCTTCTGCTGTTGATCTAAACTTTAGTTCCACTCTTAGTGGTCTCATCTCGCCCTTCTTATATATTCCTAACCTTCTCACCTCCTCCAGTTCTTTTACCCATCCATAACCCTCGTCTAAGTAATCCAGTATCCCCTTGACTTTCACAACATCCCTTTCCTTTCTTACCTTCATATCTGCCAGGTGCTCTTCCACATCTCCAAAGATTACTACACACTTACCTCTATCTATTGTCTCTCTCACTACCTTCTCTTTCTTCTTTAAAACTTGCACTACATTTTTTTCAAACTCTTTCTTTTCCTTTTCTCTCTCTTCCTTCTGCTCCTTCACAATTTCTTCAAGGGCTACCATCGTGTAGGTGTAGGTGTTTTCAGTAGATATTTATAGGAAAGGTGTAGTTTAGGGGATTTTTTTCGAGGAGGATGGAACCAATTACCTTCTTTCCCATATGTGCAATGCCTATATTTTTGCGAATTCAAGTTTCGCGCCGATTTCACGGTACCAATTAAGCGCGAAACATGGTACACCATGGCAAACTGGTAGCAAGTATATTAACGTACTATCGTCATATTCAAGGAATTGATCAAATGGGAAGTTCAGGACGCTTAGGTAAACTCTGTATGAATAAAAAAAACTACAATTCAAGGTAAAGTATTCTATTCAAACTAGTTAAACTATAAAATTATAATTAATGCATAAAACTGCACATTGAACAATGTTAATTGATAAAATATACAAACAAAATGTGCAATTTGACAAGATATGAATAATATTTCAGGAACGTAACTACAACTTTAAGAGGAATTATTGTACCTGAGTTTTATATTTGTAATAAAAGAAGTATCTTTACAAAAACATTAATCTGGATTAGGAAATATTCAGCAAATTGACCACTTACGAGTTTCAGGCTATAAGGAAGTTGGAGCCGTAAACATTGATAACAAACATAATGCAATAATAATGTAGGTTTCTAATGGATAGAGAGCATGATGACTTTGGTTTTCTATAAATGTACTACAACCGTATTTCAGCAAAATATCTGCTAAATATTGATGTCTACAGCTCCAACTTTCTTATAGCCTGAAACTCATAAGCGTATTTTTTTCTTTTTCCTATTTTTTGTTTTTTCTGAAGACTGGACCCCCTTCTCCATCATGTTTGGCCCCACAAGTTAATATAATATCATGCATAAAATCAAATGTAACATACTTTCTCTTCATCAGAACCCTACATTATTATTGCATTTCTGTTTAATATTCATGATTATGGCTCCAACTTCATTATAGCCTGCAACTCGCAAGTGGCTCAATTACCGTCAGGTGGAAACAGACAATAGGACATAAAATTCCCCGCTATCGAGTCAAAGTGGCGTATCTCCGTTTTCCTAATTTTTCAGAACGATTTAAGGGGGTGGTTTTTCTGGACCCCCTTCTCCCTCATGCTTAGACCAATTACCTTTGAGATTCTAATATGTTCGCCCCATTAGTTAGGCTATTTCAAGACCTTTTGTCCCATTTCTTTGTCAATTTTAAGATCTCTTGTGGCATTTAGGTGTCAATTTTTCTCCTGGCAAACGTAAGCGAGCCTGCAATTTAGGAGGAACTGGCATTTGGCCAGGGCCAGGGCATAAATATATCTCAAAGAGGAGTCTTGGGGGTATTTTTTTAAGCTTGATGGAGGTCTCGGGAGGAAAATACAAATAATAAACTTCTTAATATTTTTGCTCAAATGTTTTATTATCTATTCTTTTAGCTTAGTTTTATGAGAAAGGGTTGTAATATGAGTTATGCATTGATATCATAAGACTGATCATTCTTTCTTGAGATACGATTACACTCACACATGCATGGTATCCTTCACTCATCCATATACACTGCTTAACCCTTTCAAGATCCAATTATGCATTTCTTTTCCGTTTTCTGGCTATTATTAGACATTTTTATTCAGATTAGGAAAGGTATGTGGAAATCAGAGGGTTAATTCAGAGTCTTTACCCTTATACTGTAGTTCCCACAGATCCTTCCAAAACTGTATAAAATCATCTAATGCTAGCTAGGATAAACTGTCCAAATGCATCATTATCGTCAAAGGGTTAATAGCTATCATAAGGAGGAACAGAAGAGTAATATTATAGAATGATAATATTATCTCAAACAGAATGGTAATATTATCTCAAACAGAATGGTAATATTATCGCAAACTGAATGGTAATGTTATCTCAATCTGACATTTATTTATTAGATACAATACTTAAGCTGGTGTCACACGGGTGCTTTTTCCAAAAAAAAAAATCAATGAGCAACTTTATTCTCGCAATATATATTTTTTTCCCATTGATATCTGAAACTAGACTGAGGGTAGAATAAGGAGAGTTTTTCTTCTGACCATTTCTCCCTCATGTTTAGCCCCATTAGTTTTAAGACTTATAAGACATTCGCCCTATTAGTTTGACGCTTTTAACCCAAGAATGGCGAGCGTCCTCATATGAGTCTGAACTCTACGAGGGCGAGCGTCCTCATATGAGCCAAGGCCTAAAAAAAGCCTTTCAAAACATCCCACTGGCACTCAAAACAAAGGAATGTGTGATTAAGTGAGATAATTCCCCTTCATATCTACTATCACTCCTCCACATGTGTCAAAATCCCCCCCCCCCCCCCCCTTCAATTATCACCTATTTTTCCTCTTATTTCCTTTTTAATCGGTTTATTATCCGCGGCAATATCTCCCACCCGGTTTCAAGGTCATCTGGGATGCATACAGAGAGCGTGGGAAGAAAGAGACATCACTAGCGAGACATCAGTCTCGCTTCAGGCCTCGAGAGGGGAGGGTGTAGTGCTCGCGCGCCTCTCACCTCATGACTGGACGATCGGCAATAATTCGTCTTTTTCACCCCCCAAATACTATTCCCACTTGTTTTATTGTTGTTACATGTTAATATCTTCATAGTAAACGTAAAATAGGCACATATGAATAAGTAATAACGATATTTATCGTAAAATTACGAAATTCGTCGGGATTTACCCACTATACCTTCGCCCAGCGCGACATTTTAAATACCATAGGCTCGCCGTGCTCAGGTTAAGACTATTCACCACATTTTTGTCAATTTTAAGGCCTTACGTGCCATTTAGGTGTCAATTTATTCCTGGCGAGTGATGGCAAGCCTGCAATTAAGGAGGAATTGGCCTTCGGCCAGGACAGTGTGCACATCTATCTCGAAGAGGGGTCTTGGGGCATTTTTTGTTTAGCTTGATGGAGGTCTAGGAAGCAAACTACAAACCTCCCCTTAAATTTTTAAGCTGCCAGACTACAATTGCTCGGGAAAACTTGCCGGAAAAAAGCTGGTATGACACTAGCTTATGTCTCGGAAGTGAAGAATTATGATCCTTATAACATGCACCCACCTCCACCACAGACACACAACCAGGCGCTTTAGGGGGAGGTTTTTGGTGGACCCCCTTCTCCCTCATGTTTAGCCTCATTAGTTTTTATATTTTAGGATGTTCAGCCCGTTAGTTTGGCGACTGTAAGATCTTTCACCCCATTTCTTTACCATTTAGGTGTTGATTTTTTCCTGACGATCAATAGCGAGCCTGTAATTTAGGAGGGATCACCCTTTGGCTGGTAAAAAAATTTACCAAAAAATTCACAAATTTATTTATGGGGTGTTTTTTTAAGCATGATAGAGGTCTAAGGAGCAAACTAAAAACCTCCCCTTACATGAATATATATCACATTATGCTAACCTCTCCACAGTGGCGCCGATACAAACACTTGCCCTACCCTAGCGACAAGTGTTTGGGCAGCTATCATGTTTGTTTGACCAGTAAACTATTCTTAAACATATCACTAAACTTCTTCCTCTCCAGCTTCAGTTCCTGCTCCACGGCCACCAACAGTTTCCTCACAGCCATGTCTGTCAAGGGGGGAGGGTGGGTTAATTAGTTTATTTAGGCTACTCATTTATTCAGGTTTTAGTTTCCTCCCTAATCCTGGTTGATTAGTTTATTTATTCATGTTTCAGTTTCCTCCCTAGACCTTCATCAAGCTTAACACTTACGGTGTGGGCATATTTCCGCCATATTAGGGCTCATTCAGGCACTCCTGATTGATTAGGCAAGTGTCTGAATGAAATTAAATGTATTCAGCCAAAAACTAGAAGAAAATAGCTTCAAAATGACACCAAAACGAGCTTCGTAGCTAGTGGGTTTCACCCGCAGCGCTACCATAGACTAAAATGAGCCATTATCGCTAATGTCGCCCTACATTTGCCTTTGGTAGTGCTGTATATCTCGCGAGAGTATAGCTCAGAGTCCTCAGTGCCATGGTCGGCTGGCTGGAGGAAGGAAGGGTGGCCTGTCGCGCTCCCGCTGTCTTGCACTCGATTCTACAGGCTTTAAGAGGCTTTAAAAGCCTGTAAATTCCTGTAAATTGCTATGGCGTTCCAAAACGTCTCCCGCAGCCAATGGGTTAATAAATTATCCTCAAGATCCCCCTTTGAGATAAATTTGCACATTTTCCGGTAGAAACATGTCCTTGAATAAATATGAGAAAAAGTACAGGAAAATTGACAAGAAATTTAATTGTTTTGGCCATTTTATCACTTCCAAAGACATCTATCTATCTATCTATAGCCTGACGCCGTGATCCCCAAAGGGGTGGCCATGAACGAAACACCCCCATGCAACTCTGTCCCCAGTCAGTCGACGCCCCTCCTCCCAACCAGCACCGCCTTCATTCATATACTTCTTCACTCCATCCTTCCACCTGTCTTTCAGTTTACCTCTCCCTCTGTCCTTCCACCTTGCTCTCGTACACCCTCTTAGACATAACTTTTACAATTTTAGTGTTGCATACACAATAATAAAGACTAAGACAAATTTGTTTGGCTTTTGTTTGACACCCTGCGGCCGTAGGCAGATTCCTCCAAAATTACAGGCTCGCTATCGCTCGCCAGGAAAAAATTGACACCTAAATGGCACGAAAGGTCTTGATACTGATAAAGAAATAGGACGAAAGGTCTTGAAATCGACAAACTAATACAGTATAGCGAACATCTTAAAATCTCAAAATTGATGGGGGTAAATGTGAGGGAGAATGGGGTAAAAAAAAAACTACACTACATTAATAACACATTTTGCAAGGGCTCTCTCTCTCTCTCTTTCTCTCTCTCTCTCTCTCTCTCATTTTATTTTTATTTTCAGGCATAAAATTGTGTTCTATTGCTAACATATTCTTTTTGTGATTTACAGGCATTAATTGTACCATATTGCTAACCAATATTTGTTGTTACTGTACTGTATACTGCTTACCAGTTTTCTCACTAGGCTAAATTAACCCTCTCCCACTGTTTTTTTCCCAGTAAATTTTGTAACAAATCACTAGTCCATTTACAATTTTCAGGCTTTAACTGTGTCATACTGCTAACATCAATTTTTTTTTTATTTTCAGGCATAAATTGTGTTCTTGTGATTAACATATTCTTTTTTGTGATTTACAGGCATTAATTGTACCATATTGCTAACAAATATTTTTTGTTACTGTACTGTATACTGTTTTCCAGTTTTCTCACTAGGCTACATTAACCCTCTCCCACTTTTTTTTTTTTCAGTAAATTTTGTAACAAATTTCTAGTCCATTTGTGATTTTCAGGCTTTAACTGTGTCATGAAAGTAGTGAAGGAAAGTAAGAGAAGAGTACATGAGGAATTTGGAAGGAATCTGAGTGTAAAATGGAGGGAGAGTAAGAAACTGTTCTGGAAAGAAGTCAAGAAAGTTAGGGAAGGTAGCAAGGGAAACAGTAAGGGTGTGAAAGATAAGAATGGGAGAATGCTAGCCGAGAAGCAAGAGAGAGTCGAAAGATGGAGGGAGTACTTCAGTGAGTTGCTAAATGAAAGGAATGAAGAGCCAGCAAACATAGCTGGATATGGTATGGGAGGGAGAAGAAGAGAAGTAGTGGAGGAGGAGGTGGGGATCAGGAGGTCAGAAGTGTGGGAAGCCATGAAAAGAGTGAAGTTGGGGAAAGCACCAGGAACAGATGGAGTGTGTGGGGAAATGTTGAGGTATGGTGGTGAGATAGTGATAGAATGGGTATGGAAAATGTGCAAACTAGCATGGGAGAAGGGGAGTGCACCCGATGACTGGAAGACTGGCATAATAGTCCCCCTATATAAGGGCAAAGGGGAAAGAGGAGTGTGTGGTAACCACCGAGGAATATGTCTTCTAAGCGTAGTAGGGAAGGTATACAGTAGGGTAGTGATTGAGAGAGTGAGAGTGAGAACGGAGAAATGGATAGGCGACGAGCAGGGAGGTTTTAGGAAGGGAAGAGGATGTGTAGATCAGATTTTTACCCTGAATTGTGTTGTGGAGAAGTATCTGGAGAAGAAACAAAAGGTATATGTTGCCTTTATGGACTTGGAGAAGGCCTATGACAGAGTGGATAGAGAAGGTTTGTGGAAAGTACTTAGAATATACGGAGTAGAGGGCAAGTTGCTGAAAGCAGTGAAGAGCATGTATGAGGGTGCAAAGGCGGCAGTACGTGTGGAGAGTGAGCAGAGCGAGTTCTTTGACCTGAATGTTGGTTTGAAACAGGGGTGTGTGATGTCCCCGTGGTTGTTTACTGTATATATGGATGGAGTTATGAAAGAAATACTATCAAGAGCAGTGGATGTTGGTGTATCGCTGAAAAGGGAGGGAATTGAGTGGAAGCTACCTATACTGCTGTTTGCGGATGATACAGTTCTGATGAGTGATAATGAATGGGAGTTGCAGGGTCTGGTAAATGAGTTTGGAACAGTGTGCGAAAAACGGAATTTGAAGGTAAATACGGGGAAGAGCAAGGTTATGGTCTTCGAAAGGGGTGAAGTCACAGAGTGTGAGGTGAAGCTGAACGGTCAGGCTATGGAGATCGTCAACTCTTTTAAGTATCTGGGCAGTGTGTTGAGTAAAGATGGGACTATGGATGAAGAGGTGCGGGAGAGGGTACAACAGGGGAAGAGGGTTGTAGGAACGCTAAAAGCAGTAACAAGAAATAGGGTGGTCAGTATGGAAGTGAAGAAGTCCTTGCATGACAGTGTGGTAATCCCGACACTGACTTACGGAAGCGAAGCATGGACGTTGGTTGAGAGACTCAGACCAAGAGTGAGAGCAGTGGAAATGAATTACTTAAGGAGTGCGTGCGGAGTTACATGGAGGGATAGACAGACTAATGAGGAAGTAAGAAGGAGGTGTGGTGTGGAGGTAGATGTGCTGGAAAGTGTGAAAAGGAACAACTTGAGATGGTTCGGCCATATGGAACGTATGGAAAGCGAGAGAATGACTAAGAGGGTGTACGAGAGCGAGGTGGAGGGACAGAGGGGGAGAGGTAGACCGAATATGAGGTGGAAGGATGGAGTGAGGAACTACATGAACGAAGGCGGTGCTGGTTGGGGGGAGGGGCGTCGACTGACTGGGGACAGAGGTGCATGGGGGCGGTTCGTTCGTGGCCACCCCTTCGGGGATCACGGCGTCAGGCAATAGATAGATAGATAGAACTGTGTCATACTGCTAACATAAATTTTTAGTTTTATTTTCAGGCATAAATTGTGTTCTATTGCTAACATATTGTTTGTGATTTACAGGCATATTAATTTTATCATATTGCTAAAAAAAAATTGTGTGATTTTCAGGAATTAATTGTATCACATTGCTAACATACATTTTATTTTTATTTTCAGGCTTTAATTGTACCATTTTGCTACCATAAATTTGTGTGATTTTCAGGTATATTGTGATTATATCGTCATGGCGCCGCAACGAACCTGCACGAGTTGTTCCGGTAAATTTGGCCCTACCATGTTTGTTGATACTGATGTCCAAATTTGTAGATTTTGCCAGCTCCGAGAGAAGATTGCGGATTAATTGAATGCAGCTCACCGCAAGATCGATGCCCTGACTACGAAGCTTGAATCCCTTCAAGAATTTGCCACACTCAACGTAGGAGTGCCCTCGGCCCAAGAAACCACTACGATGTCAACCGCCATTCCAGTGCATACAGTACCGGTACCGGTAGCCACACCAGCAGCTACCTTAGATGTTGCAGAAAATAATAATGACTCTACTCTCACTCCCCCCCAGGACAATTTTCAGTTAGTGAGAAACAATGTGCATCCCAGTACCAGTACCAGGAAGGTCATCCCGACAACATGCCAAAACCGCTTCAAAATTCTGGCTATTGACGAGGAAGAGGAAACGGAAGAAGTTCGGCTTGTGGGCGACTCCATGGTCCGTGGCCAACTAACCGAGTTCTGCGCCAGGGCACCCAGGACCAGAAAGCGATTCTGTATCCCAGGTGGCGGTGTGGACGACATTGTTGCGGCTGTGGAAGAGGTTTCCAGGCTCGCCCCCGCAAGCACTACGTACGTCATCCACGTTGGATCTAACGATGTCCAACGGACGCGGTCAGAGGAACTACTTTGCAAGTACCGGCGGCTGATCAGGTCCTTCAAGGAAAAATCTAATAGAATCTTAATTTCAGGAATTGTTCCCCGGATTGATGTAGAAAACCGATTCTACAACATAGCTACCAGTACAAATCGCCGACTAGCCAAACTCTGCAGGGAGGAGGACATCGGCTTTGTCGACACGTGGGATCATTTTTACTATGATAAATCTTTGTTTTCAGGAGATGGTGTACATCTCAATGAAGTAGGAGCTGCACGTCTTGGTCGTCTGCTGAACGATGCAGTCAAGGATTTCCGTTCAAAAAACGGGGTCAACCAGACCCCAGACAGGGTAGTGTAAGTCAAATACGAACTGAAAATTCAGACAATGCACAATCGGTAACATCCAACTCTAATACTCTTAAGGTGTTTTATGTAAATGCTCGTAGCATACGCAATAAATTTTCAGATCTAGAGGAAATCGTGTTTACAGAACATTATGATATAATCGGCATTACAGAATCTTGGTTAAATACGGAAGACAGAGACTTTTTAGCCGAATATACGCTTCCTGGTTATACAGTACAATGTTTGAGAAAAGTCGGATCAATAGAAATGGAGGAGGAGTTCTGTTTTTTATAAAGGAAGTACATGAACGAGGGCGGTGCTGGTTGGGGGGAGGGGCGTCGACTGACTGGGGACAGAGGTGCATGGGGGCGGTTCGTTCGTGGCCACCCCTTCGGGGATCACGGCGTCAGGCAATAGATAGATAGATTAATCCCGTCTTAATGTCAAAACCTCAAATTGCGAATATAGACATATCTTACGTACTATTAAATAATAAACGAGGAACTAAAATAACACTAGCTTTATTATACAGACCCCCATCTCAATCAGTGCAAACTGACAGTGAAATTTATGAACAAATTGCAGAAATAACTAACATACAAGATACCGTAATTCTTGGCGATTTCAACTTACCTGTGACTAAATGGGGCGATATTCTTACTTCACACTCTGGACACGACCTCTATGCTAACTTGCAAGAGAGTTCACTTTTTCAATTTGTACAATCTCCGACCCGTGGTAATAATGTGCTTGACCTTGTACTCGCAACAAAAGAAGAATTAATAGAGAATTTGAATGTTGGTGATGAATTCAGTAACAGTGACCATCGTACGATAACTTTCACTTTAAAGTTTACTAGTAACAAATCAAATAGCAGCATTGAGAAAGTCCCTAATTTCAAGAAAGCAAATTTTCATAAACTTAAATCAAAGCTTAAAGAAACTGACTGGAGCTTTCTGACTAACAATAACGACATAAATACATCTTGGGAGTGTTTCACAACCACTTACCTTAAGGCAGTGAAAGACTGTATACCATCGAAAATACGGCGTCCAGGCCATAATGATAAGCCCAAATGGTGGAATAAAGATATTTCAGACTGTCTGCTTGCTAAAAAATTTGCTAATGATAGATTAAAATCCTCACAAAATGACGAAGAACGGGTGAAATTTGTAGAGCTACGACGCAAAGCCAAAAAGTTAATTAAGCAAAGTAAAAAGACCCTGGAGTTACACGTTGCGAATCAAAGTAAAACAAACCCGAAAGAATTCTATAGTTATATCAGAAAGAAAAAAGTAGTTACTTCAACTGTTGGACCGTTAGTCGATGAAAATGGAGAATACACAAAAGACGAAGTACAAATGAGTAATGCCCTCAATACCTTCTTTGCATCAGTTTTTACAACCGAAGACCTCAGTGATATCCCTACACCATCGCCGATTCAGATTGATAATTCAGATGTTCTAAGCAATATCACCGTTACAGAGAGAGAAGTATTAAATTGTTTAGATAAACTTAAGGTAAACAAAACACCTGGACCTGATACAATCTCGCCTAGAGTTCTAAAGGAAGCTAAGGATGAGCTCTCCAAACCACTGACATTGCTATTCAATGAATCCTTGCAGTCTGGGACTATGCCTGATCAGTGGAAGCTAGCCAACGTAACACCGATATTAAAAAAAGGCAGCAAATCCCTACCCAGTAACTATCGTCCAATTAGCTTAACCTCAATTGTATGTAAAATGTTAGAAACGGTCATAAGAGACAGACTCGTAAATCACTTAGAGGCAAATAACTTACTTAAAGATACTCAACACGGATTTCGTAAAAAACGTTCCTGTTTAACAAACCTCTTAGACTTCTTCCACGATATCCTTAACCTCTACGATGAGAGTAAAGCTGTAGATATTATATACCTTGATTTTCAAAAGGCCTTTGACAAAGTTCCCCACAAACGTTTACTGCTAAAACTAAAAGCGCATGGAATACAAGACGGTGTGTTGAAATGGATAGAAAATTGGCTCAGCGACAGAAAGCAAAGAGTAGTCATAAACGGTAAGGCATCTAAATGGACCAATGTAAGTAGCGGGGTACCCCAGGGATGGGTACTAGGACCAATTCTCTTTCTAATTTACATCAACGAAATAGATGAGGGTCTCACCTGTACAATCTCAAAATTTGCTGACGATACAAAAATTGCAAATAGCGTACTCTCAAAAGAACAAGTTGACGATATGCAACACAATCTAGATAAATTGTCAGGTTGGGCCCAAATTTGGCAAATGAGTTTCAATGCGGATAAATGTAAAGTACTGTATTTACCTAATTTACCTAATTGTATTTACCTAATTGTAGTTTACTGTACTACATATCGGATACCTAAATGAGAAAGCAAACTATTCGATGAATGGCACTCAGCTTAAGAATGTAAACAGAGAAACCGATCTGGGAGTAACAATATCGAGTAACCTAAAACCGAGTCAACAATGTTCAGAAGTTGTTAAGAAGGCAAACAAAATAATTGGCTTTATAGGCAGGTCATTTGAGCATAAATCCAAAGAAGTTATCCTAACCCTTTACAATTCCTTAGTCCGCCCTCTTCTGGAATACTGCGTTCAATCCTGGTGCCCTTATTACCAAAAAGATATAAACAAGCTAGAACGAGTTCAACGTAGAGTTACCAAAATGATACCTAGCCTAAAGAACAAACCATACGAAGAGCGTCTTAGAGAATTAAATCTATTTCCTTTAACCCAGCGCAGATAAAGAGGTGACTTAATTCAAGTGTTCAAAATCATCAAAGGCATCGACAATATGAACTGTAGTAAGTACTTCACTATCGACCAATCTAATTACACGCGGGGAAACCGTTGCAAAATTATTGGTAAATCTTTTAACTCACACGAATCTAAGAATTTCTTCTTCAATCGAGTTGTCAACTTGTGGAATGGGCTTCCCCAAGACGTTATAGACTGCAGCACCGTTGATTCATTTAAACTCCGCTTAGACAAATATCTCGCATCAAACAAGCGACTGACTGCGTTTGTAAATGAATAACTTTATTTTATCCCCCCCTCAGTTACTAACCCATCTGTCCCCTACTAACTTCCTAATCCTGCCACAGACATTAGTTCTAGGGCAGTAGTTCCCTTTCCAATGTTCCCTTACTAACTCTAAACCACTGTTTGGACACTTGATCCTCAGTGTTTTGGAGGAAAAGCAGCCTAGAAGGGTCACTAGACCTGTTGTTGCTTGATTTCCTTTGTACTCTCCTCTCTCTCTCTCTCTCTCAGGTATGCATATGTATGAATGTTGTATGTGTGTGTGTATTGGTGGGGAGGGAGAGATGTGGATGGGTAAATAGATCAATAGAAAGAGACAGGTTAACTATACCCTGCTGTTGTTGTTGTTCCCTAAGCTGCCTGGCCGAACAGCCCCGAGCCCCTGAGGAAGGCCATGGCCGCGATCAGGCTTTCCCACAGAGCTCTCATTGAGTGTAGATTGTGTTGTTGGCGTAAGTGGTTGTATGAAATGCAGTCTTCTATGTGTTTGATGGTATGGGATGCTGTGTTACATCCCGGGCAGGTGTCGACGACGGAGTCATCCAGTCTCTTCTGATAGCTCAGAAGAGCTGGATGGTGTCCGCATCTCAGCCTGGCCAGGTGGACTCTGTCCTCGCGAGGAAGGGAGGATTCGGAAGGATGGATTTCGGGAGGTCGTGCTTGCAGCTGCGTGTTGTCTATGAGTGAGTGGATGGATCGGCGAGAGATATGAGTATGGATGTGCTTCTGGAAGTTGGTTTGGGGTGGGCAGGGAGGGAGAGAGGACAGTATTTGTGTGTGATACCGTATGCTGGGTGTTGTTTTGATATTTCAAAACTATACCCTGTTCAATAGATCAATAGAAAGAGAGACAGGTTAATTATACCCTGTTCAATAGATCAATAGAAAGAGAGACAGGTTAATTATACCCTGTTCAATAGATCAATAGATCAATAGAAAGAGAGACAGGCTAACTATACCCTGTTCAATAAATCAATAGAAAGAGAGAGAGGTTAACTATACCCTGTTCAATAGATCCTCAGGGGAGACTGGTGTCAACTTAGTCACTGAGTTGATAAACACCATTATTAAAGATGATAAAATCCCAGAGGATTGGCTCAAAAGTGTAATAGTAAATTTATTATATACAAAGGAAAAGGGGATGCGCTAGATAGAGGAAATTATTTGGGCCTGAAAATGCTTGACCAAATCATGAAGGTCTGTGAGAGTCTTTGAGGGTTTGATCAGGCAAAGCATCTCCATTGATGATATGCAGTTTGGTTTTATGCCAGGACGGGGTACAACCGATGCTATCTTCATAGTCAGGCAGATACAGGAAAGATACTTACTAAAAGGCAGGGATCTTTACTTTGTGTTTGTCGACCTGGAGAAGGCCTTTGACAGGGTGCCTAGAGATGTTGTGCAGTGGGCTATGAGGAAACTTGGTGTGGAAGAGTGGCTGGTGCGTGTGATAATGAAGATGTATGAGGATTCGCGAAGTGCGGTGAGGGTGAAGGGTGTACTGAGTGATGAGTTCGCAGTCCGTGTTGGAGTCCATCAGGGTTGTGTTAAGCCCCCTCCTCTTTATTATTGTCCTGGAGGCACTGTCTAGAGTTTTTAGAGGCGGACTCCCGTTGGAACTGTTTTATGCAGACGATTTAGTCCTAATAGCTGACAGTATGAAAGATGCAGAGGACAAATTCAGAGAATGGAGAGAGGGCATGGCGAGCAATGGTTTAAGAGTCAATATTAACAAAACCAAGGTTCTGCATTGTAGATTGAGACGAGGCAATGTGGAAAAGAGCGGTGTATACCCATGTGCAGTGTGTGTGGAAAGGATGAGGGCGTTAATGCGATTCAATGTAGCATCTGTCGACGCTGGGTGCACCATGGGAATAAGCGTATGACGTATGCCTCAGAAACATGGGCCGTTAAAGTAGAGGATGTCAACAGAATGGAACGTAATGAGATGAGAATGGTGAGATGGATGTGTGGGGCCAGGCTACAGGATAGAATAACAAATGTTGAGCTGAGGAGACGTTTAGGTATAAAGAGTATTAGCGAGGTGATGCGTCCAAGTAGACTGGGATGGTATGGACATGTGGAGAGAATGGATGAACAAAATTGGGTGAAAAAATGCAGGTCTGTGATTGTGGAGGGAGCTGCACCAAGGAGTGGACCGAGGAAGACCTGGGATTGGACTATACTGTACGTGCCGATCTCAAATCCAAGAACTTAACAAGTGAAGCAGCCCTTAACAGGGTTGCCTAGAACGCCGCCATTAGGACAAGAGACTGAAACTGCACGTATGTGTGGAACACTCAGTCTTAAAATGTCATGTATGTATGTGTATGTAGAGAGACAGGTTAACTATACCCTGTTAAGGGGAGGCAGACCGTTTTTCTGGACCCCCTTCTCCCTAATGTTTAGCCCCACTAGTTTTGAGATTATAAGACGTTCGGCCTATTAGTTTGCCAATTTTTACACTTTTCGCCCAATTTCGTTGTCAATTTTAAGACCTTTCAAAGCCATTTAGGTGTCAATTTTTTCATGGCGAGCGATAGCGAGCCTGCAATTTTAAGAGGAACCGGCCTTCGGCCGGAGCATTTTTCTACCGAAAAAAAAAAGCTTGATTGAGGTAGGGAGGAAACTAAAAAAAGATATGAACAAATTAATTAATAAACCAAACAAACGGTCAGTCTCCCCTTAACTATATCCTGTTCCAAATAAGTACAGTAGGCCAAAATTCTTAAGGGGAGATGGGCCGGTTTTCTGGACCACTTTCTCCCTCGATTTTTAGCCCCATTAGTTTTCAGATGTTAGGATATTTGCCCAATTAGTTTGGCGATTTTAAGACCTTTCGCCCCATTTCTTCATCAATATTTAGACCTTTCGTACTATTTAGGTGTCGATTTTTTCCCTGGCGAACGATAGTGAGCCTGTAATGTTGAAAGAACCGGCCTTTGGCCGGTACATTTTTCTACCGAAAAATGTACAAATTAATCTAGAAGGGGGATCTAATGGATGTTTTTTTTAAATTTGATGGAGGTCTAGGGAGGAAACTAGAAAAAATAATTAATACATGCAAAAGTCGCCCAAAAAGTGAACCATCCCCCCTTAACCACTAACCTCTTATAACTCACGACTAGAATAATCCAGCTAATATTTCTACCATTTGGGAAGAGTCTGTCAATGCAATAATAATTAATGATTGCAAGGTTAACTATATACTGTTCCAAATAAGTAGGTAAAAACTCTTGACCCCTAGAACTCAAACGTCTACAATAATCCAGCTATTATTTTTACTATTTGGGAAGGGTCAGACAGGGAATAGGTGCAGAAATTTAGAGCCCATTTGCTCAAGCCCTTTTTGAGTTACAAAGGTTAGGGTTCACAATTTCTGGCCTACCTATTTGGAACAGGTTACAGGAGTCCCGCAATATTCGCGGATTCTATGTTCGCGGTTGGCTCCTAGAATATATTAAAATATATAGGAAAAATAAAAATATAGGTTAGAAATGGTTTGAATCGGCCGCGCCCGCCAAACTTATAATTACCGTCCTCCCCTCTCTATATTATGGTTCAGTAGACCAAAAAGTAGAGAAGTAGTTATGGCCCTCCCAGACCCGGTTGGGCTCTGAGGCATCCATAAAAAACACCCCCGCGGAACCCAGAAGGGCTCTGAGGCTCCGGCAGCTTGAAAGCCTGTAAGCTTGTTTTGAAAGCCGTCCGTCCGACGCATGTAAATAACAGCCGGTTGGACCGACGCCGCGCATCTCCGACCACAAGAAGGAGAGGCGTCCTTGTTCGTGTGTGCCTGTATGTTATTGTTAAGTAGTGAAAAGGGTATAATCCTGCGTAACGGTATGCATTATATTTCAAGAACTGGGCAGTGTTATAGCATATTTGTTGTTTGTACAGTACATATATATGTATTATGTATGTTGCTTCGTAGTATACTATAAATGGAAAATATACTTGGTAAATGAATAATTAGAGGGCATCTGTGGACTCACTTTCTACAATTTCCCAGCTCAGCTGGTGGACGACGAGTGGAGGCGAGTCGAGTTGTATACTGATATTCTATTGGTCAATAAACTGGGTGTGACGTCACGAGCGATGATGGCATATGAATGGTTGTTGTGGGAGTACGTCACTGTCTAGACGGTGACGTCACAAATTCTCGCGATATTTTAACGGGTGTAGAAATACACGTCAGTCCATATAATGAGCCTCTTTTGTTTCTCAATCCCTCTACGACGTCACATTGATTAATTTATTATCCTTGGTGTTTATAAGCTCTCGGAGTCGGGCCAGTCGGCCATATTTGAAATGGTGGAACTGTTGTTCAATGAATAGTGAAGTGTTTTTGCTTTATGAAAACCCCTACAACATCTTCTATTTAACGGGATTACAAACGGAGCTTCCAGCGGCATTGTGTTAATTTGGCTGCAGACCATTATTCTCCAGTACACCAAGGGTAAGGGTTTTATACCGTTGTTATTTGGGTCCAAGCCTAGGCTACGTTTACCACGGAATCTTTAATGTATATCCTCAATACAGACTTATTTCCTTCACTTACCTCGTTAATAATAACCCATATAGGTGCAGAGGGCCTGAATTATATCAAAGAAAAAGTGATGTTGAAACATTATCTGCAATTTAGCCATGTTGATTAACTCTTAGCCCACTTAATCCCTTCAGACTCATATGACGCAGAGGTTGCCAGATTAGCAATAAGAAATAGAGTTCTCTCACTCTAATAATTACCTCTTTTGGCGGCCGTCAATCTTTTATTAATTAAATACCAAACCAGCGGGGGTGTGGGGGCGGCAGCCCCCACCTAATATACTAGGTTAGGTTTAAAAAAAAAAAAAAAAAAAAAAAAAAGTTAGGTAAGGTTGTTAGGTTAGGCTAATATTACCCCTCAATTTCCCTGTACTTCATAGCCCTCCCCACTATCGGGGGCCATATCTTAAGATTGTTGGATAATGGGGAAAAAAAAAAATCCGGAGATTCTAATTAATGACAACCACTGTATAATGATGAAAACTAGCTAAAACCAAAAACCAAAAAATAACGAAATAATAGTTGGCCAGTTTCCTTGATATTTTCCCTAATTTCCATGAACAAATTTTATTATAGAAACCTTATAAAGCATATAAATAACAAATCCACAAAAATAAAATCCTTGAAAATAGCTGTGGTCCGTCTCCTTAATATTGACCGAAAACACGCCCATTCTAATCAATCTCAGAGCTCTTTCGGACATCCTCACTGTTTACAAACGCCTTCTTTATGCAGTATAATCAATATTTACCCCCTGCTGGCAACATAGATGACGATTTCAATAATTCATGGGGGGGGGGGGGTGAGGGGGGGCAAAGCCCCCCCCCTTAACCCATCGTGTATCCAACATTGGCATTATAACTAAGACCATGAATACACTCATTTCTCAAAATCTGGAGGAAAAAACATGAAAAATAAGGGTGCGAGCCTATTCCCTATAATTACCAATATATCAGTTCATCTTGCGACGATACCGCTCTCGCAGATTAACCTTACCGTTCACGAGCCAAATACGGGGGAGGGGGGGGGGGAATACTAATTAGTATTGATAAATAGAAACACTGAATATCAAGACGCAAATTACACAGTGCACTAATGACATTATAATACACGTTGTGTGAAACATATACGCCGCTGATGTAAAATTAATCGGGTATAAAATTAATCGGGTATAAGATTAATCGGGTATAAGATTAAGCGGGTGTTAAAATAAGCGGGTGTAATGACATGTTGGCCGAGGGCTGGAATGACGTTATCGCTGAGGCCCGCCTTGGCTGATGACGTCACGATAGTCAACAACCAATCACAAGCAAGGATACACAACGTCTTGGCTTGGTTAATCAAGATGGCTATATTCTAGTTAATCGCCGTGTTTCAACCCCTCTCTCTCCCTGATATATTTCATACCCTCCCCAGCTATCGGGGTTAGTATTGTTGAGGTAAGTGAAGAAAATAACTAAGAGATATGAGGATATAAATAAGGATCCTTAGTTAATGGGCAAACAAAATACGGTGACTCCCGCTACATAGGATCTTACCGTGAAAAGTAATGTAAAGTGGCTGATATCGCCACAAAGTTATCTCCACGGATATCGTCATCACAACTGAACCAGTTGACTTAGAGAGCTCTACTCAATGCCATTCTACAGGTACGAAACACATCTACGCTTGGGGATGTGCAGGAATGCGGAAGCAGTCAAAATAACAAAGATATGGTAGCCTAGGCGTAGAAGTTTTTTGGCCAAAACCCCCGGGTTTCGCTATGGAATACATAGCCGGGTCTGAGGGGTTATTGAGAATATGAAACTATTGAACAATCTTAAAAGTATATGTTATTTTGGTCTCTATATAATCTGTGAATAATTTTTGATATAATGGGATTAATCAAAATGTTTTTTCACCAACTCATAATGAGCAAAAATTACACAAATGTCAAATGTTAAAATAAATCCCCATCATTTTGTTTAGACACACTTCCAAGGTGAAAATATAACATGAAAAAATTAATAATAAAAGGCAAATCCCACGGTCGGTCACACCAATTAGCTCAGCGTCTATCTTGAGAAGATGGGTGGAAAATCTTTTGTTGACTCTCTTTTTAATTTTTTTATTTGTGTGCTGGAAGGATATAATTTTTGTCAATTCCATTGCAGAAATGGTTCATAGATTACAAAAAGATCAATTAAGACATAGTTATGTTAATGTATAAAGGAGATAGATAGATACAGTAGATAGATAGAGAGTTGCTGGGTCCAAGCGATCGATAAAATACGAACATATTATGAGACAGACTTATGTTTCTGAAAAGACAAAGGAGAAATTTTTATTGACTCTTTTTCATTTTAATATTTGTGTGCTGGAAGGATATTATTTGTTTTCAATTCCATCACATTAGAAATGATTTGTAGGTTAAAAATATACCAAATAAGACATACAGTTGTTATGTTAATGTATAAGGGAGATAGATAGATGCAGTAGATAGGAGAGTTGCTGGGTCCATGAGATCGATAAAATATGAACATATGAGACAGACTTCAGTTTCTGAAAAGAAAAAGGAAGAATTTTGATTGACTCTCTTTTTCATTTTATTATTTGTGTGCTGGAAAGATATTTTTTTCAATTCCATTGCATTAGAAATTATTCACAGATTATATAAAGACCAAATAAGACCTGTTATGTAAATGCATAAGGGAGGTAGATACTGTATATAGATAGGGAGTGAATTGGGGAATCGGTGAGGAGTATTCACGGATTCAGTTATTCGCGGAATTTTCGGGAACGTAACCCCCGCGAATAATGAGGGATCCCTGTATAGTAATATTTGATGCTGCATAGTAAATCTTTATAAGATACACCCTTGGGATAAACTTTAATAAAAAGAGTACAATGAGAAAGTTTATATTAGAGGAATAAATAAATCTTTATTGCTGTAATCAACATAGTACAGGTATGTAAAATTATAAAACAGGGATGTTATCTTGGTTGAGAAGGATATTGTTGGGCGGGAAATCAAGAAGCCTAGGACAGAAAAACAAAGACAAGCAATTTACGCTCTGTAATATCCAACAGTCCGCAGGGCCTCCTCACCTTCCCGCCCCGTGACCAGAACAGGAAGACAAAGATAACCACCACTTCCACACAGAGAGGCCCTTGCCTCATGCCCCCAAGCACCAATCTAAAGGGGAGTTCATGCCCACATCAACGAAGAGAAGCTGGCATCCGAAGCCCCACCCCTCCTAAGATGTGCAGCCCGAGGGTCACCTGCTACCAAAACTAGAGACAAATCCAAGAACGGAGCTTCGGCCTCTGATTGCCTTACCCAGTCGCCCAACACCCATTCCCAGAACCTTCCCAACTCTGCCCGGGTGTTTACCTAGTGCCACGTGCACCTCAATACTTTCCCCAAACTTGAGCCAGATGACAACCCTCGAGCTTGCTAATCCATAAGGATTGCAGAGCAAAGCTAGGGGCGGTGATTGGCTCATACCTTTCTCCAGCTGTCAATCAGGGGACAGCTGGAACTGTAGAGATAGCCATATAAACTTCTGGATCTAGGACAGAGAGGCAGACCATCTGACACTCTCCTGGAGCTCAGACCTGGGACTCACTGGCAGCCTAACTCCTCACCCTTAGATACATGATCATCAGCAGCAGCAGGGGCCGAGTCTTCCACTACAGACGGACCTGAGATTGGTACTGAAAGATAGGACTCCTGATGGTGAGACCAGCTTGGTGGAACAGCTTAAAGAACAAACCATACGAAGAGCATCTTAGAGAATTAAATCTATTTCCTTTAACCCAGTGCAGATAAAGAGGTGACTTAATTCAAGTGTTCAAAATCATCAAAGGCATCGACAATATGAACTGTAGTAAGTACTTCACTATCGACCAATCTAATTACACGCGGGGAAACGGTTGCAAAATTATTGGTAAATCTTTTAACTCACACGAATCTAAGAATTTCTTCTTCAATCGAGTTGTCAACTTGTGGAATGGGCTTCCCGAGACGTTATAGACTGCATCACCGTTGATTCATTTAAACTCCGCCTAGACAAATATCTCGCATCAAACCCGCGACTGACTGCGTTTGTAAATGAATAACTTTATTTTATCCCCCCCTCAGTTACTAACCCATCTGTCCCCTACTAACTTCCTAATCCTGCCACGGACATTAGTTTCAGGGCAGTAATTCCCTTTCCAATGTTCCCTTACCCACTCTAAACCACAGTTTGGACACTTGATCCTCAGTGTTTTGGAGGACAAGCAGCCTAGAAGGGTCACTAGATCTGTTGTTGCTTGATTTCCTTTGTACTCCTTTGTATTCCTTTGTACTCCTAGGTAACAACACTTGTTCACCAGCTCCAAAGACTCATTTCCAAAATTCACAGCCACAGGATCATCACCTAACACAAGCTCGCCTTTGCACACTACGCACTCAAATCTGAAGAGAGACTCCAAAGAAGCCAATACCTGAAGGAGTAGCTGATGAGACATGCCCGAGATCTATGCTACCATTTCCCTTTTCAGAAAGATATTAATGGAGGCACTAGACCGGTAAACAGGGGAGGCCTCGTAGGCATGTGATAAGGAGTTGCTGGAACTCCTGTTTCATTTGTCTGTCTTCCCTCACCGTTTTTGTTAATGTCTCATCTACACAGAGTAATCCAGCTAGCTCTCACAAACACCTCCTCCTATCCACTTCATTACACTATACACAAGGTGTTGGGGGTGTTTCTATAAGCTTGATGGAGGCATAGGGAGCAAAGTAAATTAAAATGTAAAACTTGCAAAACAAACAATCCAAAGCAGGAACCTCACACTACAGTATATACACAAAAGAACTTACCAAAATCAGCCTGTGGAAATATGACCTACCTTGCCCCCCTGCCAGTTTGTTAGCCTGTGTGAGAGCTTCCTTGGCATTATCAAACTCCCGTAGGTGGTGGTGTGCCATGCCCAGACGGTACCAGCCCTTGATGTTGTCTGGGGTCAGCTCCGTCACTTGTTGGCAGCAGCTCACCACTCGCTCGTACCGTACCGGCTCTTGTTTTAACAGACACGCTGCAAATTTTAGAGACAATATTTATGAACCCTTTCTAGATCCACAGCTCGTTTTAACTTCACCCTTTCAAGATCCAATAACGCATTTCAGACATTTTGTTCTGTTTTCTGACTATTATTATAGGATTTTATTCAGATTAGGAAGGGTATACATAAAAGAAGGTTAATTGAGATAGTCTTTGCCCTTATACTTCCTACAGATCCCTCCTAAATTGTATAAAATCATCTAATTATAGCCATAATAAACTGTCAAAATGCATCATGATCTTCAAAGGGTTAACATTATTAATACCAGTTAACACTATCTGGTCCGACGTCTTGGGGGTTATTATGATATTTGGTTTAATTATTATTGAAGAGTGCTTTGTTTTGCTATTTTTGAGCAATGTATTTTAGTTTCTCCCCTAGGCTAACAAAAACACCTTCCCAGACTTCCTTCAACTAAATAATGCCCCTCGTACCCCCTTCAAGGTATAATATTACATTTTTTGATAGAAAAATACCCAGCCAAAGGCCGATAAACTTAACTCTATTTGGTCAAAAGGAGGTCTTATTGGGCTTCCCCTGTTGTTGTTGTTGTTGTTGTTGTTGTTGTTGTTGTTGTTGTTCCCCAAGCTGCCTGGCCGAACAGCCCCAAGGCCCCGAGCAAGGCAAAGGCCATAACAGAGCGCCCCCACAGAACCCTCCCTGCCGACCACAATAAAGCCTGGAGTGACCGAAGCCACTCCATGGCGGGGAGCTGAGGAGGGAGCGGAAACGCCCGGGAAACCAAAGCCCCACCCAGGGCCCTGTGCCCCTGTTTCATTCCATTAGTTTGAAAAAGTTATGATGTTTCACCCGAATAATTTGGCAATAATAAGACACTTCACCTCATTCAGGTGTCAATTGTTTTGGGCGAGTGATAGCGAGCCTGTATCTTGGAAGAAATCGGCCTTCATAACAAATGTACAAATATAGCTTGAAAGTGGTGTGGGTAGGCATTTTTCTGTTTGAAGGAAATCTGGGAAGGCATTTTTGTTAGCCTAGGGGACAAACTAAAATAATTAACTAATTCCTTGAATATGACAAGAGTACTGTATGTTAATATAACTCCAGGAGATCTGGGACCTGGGAATCTAGCTGGGGATCCCAAATGGGCTTGGATTTCTGGGTATTTCTCCTGGACGACGCTGGCAACTTAGTCTAGCGATTCGTAGCAAATGTCCAGTTGCAGTAGCCCTGTCAATCAAGGGAGTGTACGACATTAAAAACGGCATCATCTGCATCATTAACAGTGCTGTGGTGGACGGTGCTAAAGGGATGTGTTGGTGTGATACCAACACTTTGATGTAGCCTACATTACATTAAGTTTTGTGATGGTGACATTTTGGGGCATTAATTAACACTAGGGGTGGACAAGTCTTCGGCTAATTGCGCGCTTGTCGGGTTAATAGTGAACTTATTTTTTGTTTTAAAGTAACAAAGGAAAACAAGCAATAACATTTTGATCCCAACATTCCTTGAATTTGGCTCTGTCACTCTTTAGGCTTTGGGGGAGACACTCATAAAGGCCCCCATACACGTAGGGTTTGGCCTTCCGGTCACCGGAATGGGGGAGGTGCTTCAAGGATCGAACAAGCGCATCATATCGTTGAGATATGAGTGTGATCGTCCGAGACACAGAGCTGCAGACATTGGCTGGGTGTTATGTACTTATATATATTATATGCATGGAGATATAGAGGCTCATATGAATGATAATGGAGTGAGAAAAGTGAGGGATATGGAGAAAGTGAAGGAGGTCATGAAAGGTGTGGATGTGGACGGATATGGATGGGAAGGGCAGGTGGAGGAAGTCAGTAGGATAGGTAGATATAAAAGGGGAGAGATGAGACCTATAATGGTACAGTTTAAAACCAGGGCAGTGGCAGAGACGGTGACAAATTTTAGTTGGAGGCTAAACAAAAATGAAGAACTGAAACATATAAGACTAAAGAAGGATTTGAGCATAGAACAAAGAAAAAAAATAAAGGAATTACAAGAAAAGGCTGATGAAAATAATGGAAAGTTGGGTGAGGAGGATAAGAGAAATTTTTACTGGAGAGTGAGGGACGGAAAATTGAAGAAGTGGTTTATACAAATAGAAGGGAGGGAAGAGAATGTGATAGGAGTTGTGACGGAGGAGGAGAACAGGGTGGAGGTGTCACAGGGAGAGACAGGAGACAAAGTTGCAGACCAAGTAGTGCTAAGGGGGGAGTAGGGTACGGACAGGAGGAGCAGGATGGTGTAGTTGCTGAAGGAATGGTAGATGGATTAAGGATTATGTTTAGTAATGTGGATGTGTTTACCCAGGACAAGAAAAGAGAACTGATATATAGGTTGCAGGATGAAGAGGAAAAACCTGATGTCATAGCCTTACAAGAAGTAAGACCAAAAAATGCTAGAATTGAAAGGGAACTGGTGGAGTATAGTTTGGAGGGTTTCGAGTTATATGAGAGGACTGCTATTAGAGCAGAGGTCGGAAGAAGACTGTTTATTAATGTAAGAAAACAGCTCAAGGTTAATGAGGTGGATATGAGACAGCAGTATTGTGAGTATTTGTGTATTGAAGTAAAATGTGCAAGAGGATCAATTCTAATTGCCTCTATATATAGAAGCCCAAATAATAGTAGGGAAGAGGATGATAACCTACTGAAAGCAATGGAGGAAATACATAATAGAGAGAACAAATATAAGATTTTGATTGGAGATATCAATTTGCCAAGGATCAACTGGGCAAATTGTACTACTCCAGCGGGACAGTGTAGCCTGGAAAACAAGTTTATAGAGAAAGTGAGAGATTGTTTTTTAACACAACATATTACAGAGATGACAAGATATAGAGATGGGACGCAGGGGAGTGTACTTGATTTGATTTTTAGCAATGACGAGGATATAGTGGAACATGTCAATGTGGATAGCCCTATAGGTCGTAGTGACCATGCCTGTATAAGCTTTAGTTGCAATATTAAAACAGAGAGGGATAATAGAAGCAATAAAAACAAATATACATGTATGATAGAGCAGATTATGAGCTGCTGAGACGGTGTTTGGACATTGACTGGGGGGAATACTTGAACGGTGAAGACGCTGAAGGAATGTGGAGGAAAATTAGAGTCAAACTGGAGAATGCTGTATCCAAAAGTGTACCAGTAAGGGAATATAAGGATAAAACAAAATTGAGGAAAAGAACGAACCCAGAATTGCCTATGAAAAGAAAGCTTTGGACATTGATTAGAAGAAAGAAATTATTGTGGGAAAGACTAAAATTGTTAAAAAAAGAACAGGGGGTCTAGTATAGAAGCTAAAGAAGTGGATCTGGAATGCAGACAAATAAACAATAAAATAAGGTGGGAGACAAGGAGGGGAGTGAAGGAGAGGGAGAGAGAGATTGCTAGAAATGTGAAGGATAATCCAAAAATATTCTGGAAGTACATTCAGGAAAAGTTAACAAGAAGAGTAGGGATCCCAGAGCTGGTAGGGGGGTTGGATGATGGGAGTAGAGCGGAGACTGATAAGGAGAAAGCAGAGGTGCTGGGGAAATACTTTGGGGGGTACTAACAGTGGAGTCAGATGATGCAGTGCCTACTATTCCCATCAAACAGGCACCGGCACTAGAACTAATAGAGTTTTCCCATGCTAGAATAAGAAGGGCTATAGAAAAAATGAACAGAAGTAAGTCCCCGGGACCGGATGGGATCCACCCAAGAATCATAAAGGAAGGAGGTGAGATGTTGGTAGAGCCATTGAAAATGTTATTTGAGGTATCGTTTAATACAGGACAAATCCCGATGGACTGGAGAGAGGCGAACATAACAGCTATATTTAAGAAGGGAAAGAGAAATGACCCAGGAAATTATAGACCAGTCAGTTTGACAAGTGTTGTGTGTAAACTAATGGAAACGGTAATTAGAGAAGGAATAATGGAGCATATGAAATCAAACCAACTTTTCAGTGGGAGACAGTTCGGATTCTTGCCGGGGAGGTCGACGGTATTACAGCTAATTAAGGTGGTAGATGATTGGATGCAAATTCTAGAGGATGGTGATGTAATAGACGTGGTATATTGCGATTTTATGAAGGCCTTCGATAAGGTCCCACATAAAAGGTTAATAGAGAAAGTTAGAAGCAATAATATAGGGGAGAAATGTGTGAAATGGATAGAAGCCTTCCTGAAAGATCGGAGACAGAGGGTACTGGTGAATGGAATAGGCTCGGGGTGGAGGGAAATTACAAGTGGGGTACCTCAGGGATCTGTGTTGGAACCACTACTGTTCGTTATATTTATCAACGACTTACCTGAAGTTATAACTAATGGAAGTGAGGTATACCTGTATGCGGATGACACTAAGCTGTATAGAAGAGTGAGGAGTAAGGAAGATGTGGGTATGCTTCAAGGAGATGTGGAGGGCATGAAGGGATGGTCTGAGCATTGGTTAATGCCTTTTCATCCAAAACAATGCAAGTACATGCGGATTGGGACAAGCAAGATAGACAAGGTAGGATACAGTATGTATGAAGCGATGGAGGAAGTGAATGCAGAAAAGGATATAGGAGTAGTGATAGACAATAAGTTAAATTTCTCAGAACATTTAGCGGAAAAGATAAACAAAGCCAACAGAATTGTAGGGCTGATAAGGAGGACATTTGTGTCACTTGACGAAGAAATCTTCAGGAATCTCTATACAGCGCTGGTTAGGCCGCACCTGGAATATGCGAACCAGGTGTGGGCTCCATATATGGTAAAGGATATAGAAGCAGTGGAGAAAATGCAGAGGAGAGCTAGCAAGCTAGTACCAACGTTGAAGAACGCGGGCTATGAGCAGAGGTTGAGGACACTGGGGCTTCCGACACTGGCATATAGGAGAAAGAGAGGGGATATCTATCTATTGTAGTCTATCTATTGTAGAGTTCGCCACAATCAAGTGGCACCGATGAGCGTGTCGCCCTTCAGTAATTTGTATAAGGTTTATTCCCCTAGACAGGTTGCCGACCAAGACTGACGAGTCCCATCCACCCAGATTTGTATAAGGTTGTCTCCCCTAGATGAGTTGCCGACCAAGGCTGACGAGTCCCATCTACCCGTAGAGATAGAGACTTTTAACCCGGTGAGACCCAGCGTCGCACGTGTTGCGTCGGCAGTGTTTGATCACCAACTCCCAGCGACGCATCACGTGCGTCAGACATATAAAAAACACTTAAGGTAGGAAATGGCGGGAGAATAGGAGGGGGAGGTACCGTAGTGTGTGTGGGAGCCGGGCCAGTAGGTGTGAGCGGGCCGAGACAGCCGCGGCTGGTGGGGGCTTAGTGGGGATAGTTTACACCCTTAGTTCACCGCCACTTTGAACCGGTCGTATGGGAGCTAGAGGCTTGAGATTTATGTGAGACACTCCTTAGGATGTATGCCGTACAATGCCATACTCAGTTTTTACCCTAGTGCTCCCGGGCGGGTGGTCATGCGGGGGAGACGAACTATTGAAACCCCCCCCCCCCCCCCCCCCACCCCCCAAATGACCGAAATGAGTTTTTTTTTATTTTTGTCTTCATTTCTCACCATTCTCTTCCATTTTGGCTCAACACATTTTTTTGAGGCCCCCCCCCCCCAAAAAAAATGTCCGAGGTGATTTTTTTTTGTTTTTTTTTTCATTTCTCATCCTTGTCTTCCATTTTAGCAAAAAAAAAAAAAAGAAGTGAAAATGGCTTGGGACTGGGGTGAACAAAATATTATAACTAGCCGGGGCTCAACGGGTTAAGATAGTGTCAGGAAAGTATGATGAGGATGTGTGTGAAGGTATCTTCTTGATGCGGGAGGGAACAAGAACGAGAGGACACTCTAAGAAAATTTACAAAGAAAGAAATAGGCTTGAGAAGGCAAAGAACTCATTTTGTGATAGAGTGGTACATGAGTGGAACGCACTGCCCCAGTATGTAGTCGATTCCGAATCAATAAGGGAGTTTGAAAGTAATCTTAATAAAGCATGGGGAAGACAAGATTTGAAGTTTGATTATAAAGCAAAAATACAGAATAGTAAAAATGTTGCGTCTGCTACCGCCGCCGCCAACACCGTAAATGACCGCAGCAGTGCAAGTACTGGTACTGAGCTGGATACACAGGCCTAGTTTGCCTTTTTCCAGAGGATCTACTGTAAGAAACTGTAAGAAACTGTAAGTAAGAATGTAGCATGTGTCGAATTAAAGATGAAGAATATGCGTAAACAGAGAAGGGTTTGAAGGAAACCCTGACTCTCACACACACACACACCGAAAATGTGTTGTATACTGTACTGTGCATATAAATTAATTGAAAGGGGAACCAGATGACTGGTACAATTACCTGAGGGTGAGTGAAGCTACATTTTTCGAATTACTTGGAAGGGTAACCTCATTAATCCAAGAAGAGGAAAACATTAATGAGGCAATCAATTACACTCTGTGAGTGGTTAGCAGCCACGTTAAGATTCCTGATAACTGGAAGGAGCTATGAGGAATTTAAATTCAGCGTGACATTTCCTCAGGCACTAGGGAAAATAATACCAGAAACATGTCACACCATCTGGAATGTCCTTCGGGAGAAGTACATGCAGGTATGGGAAAACAACATTTGAAATTTCAGTCTTTATTTATTCAATCAATGCATTATAGTAAAGTAGTGGTTATAAGTAAAATTAAAACAAATGCCACTGTTACTCTTCAATAATCTCTGCATTGAACTTAATATATTCTCAGTTGTTGTGTAAAATATAGCACAATTTGTAGTTAAGCTGTACACTACTGAGCCGGCCTGAAGGCCCCATCCACTTCACCTCACACACATGCAGGTTGATAAGCCTGGCGGGGCCTGATAAGGGCCTCAAATCCGGTGAGGTTGGAAGGCCTGGCCTGGTGGCAAACAGCCCCACACACACGCAGGTTCGATAAACCAAGCCCTCAATACGTCCGCCAGATAGGTTTGGCCGTTAGGTGCCTTTAGTCTCCTTTATACATAGAAAAAAAAAAAACTGACCTGCAAGATTGTTGTGGAGGTTGGCAGAGATGTTGGTGAAGTCTTCTCTGAGTTCCGGGGGTAGTTTGGGTGCCTCCTGACCCAGCAGCTGGTTGGGGTTGAGGTCCTGGTCAATACCCTTCACATACATCAGACCACTGTAGGGAGGGGAAGGGTTAGAAATATTATATATTTTTTCACCAACCAACTTCACTTCTAAACTCAATTAATGAAATCAACAAATACATGTGGTAATCTAAGGACTCGAACCTAGGACATTCACACCGAAAGGGTAGAATGTAGAATTCGGGCGCACCGCCACCCTTGTTTACACTACGCGGAGAGGCGGCAGACACTTGCCATGTTCCCGTCTATTTTGACTGCCTTTGGATATAATAATATATTGAGGGGGCATTCACATATTGTCATCATCATATATATTGCCAGCAGGGGGCAAATAACCGAAAAAAATCGCCGTCAAAATAGACATCTATTTTGAATGCCATTAGATACAATAAGATGTTAAGGGGGGCCAAACCCCCCATGACATATTGTCATCACCATATATATTGCCAACAGGGGGCAAATAACTGAACAAAAATTGTCGTCAAAATAGACGCGAAGTTAACTG